>CM031244.1:288169335-288763927 GCA_018340775.1 Taxus wallichiana var. yunnanensis
TTAATGTCATCCTTAAATTGTGTTCTCAAAGTGACAAGGGCGGAAATATGCTTCCTATGACTTAACACATTTACCACTCTATTTTCCTTACCTTAATATAACTGATATCAAATTCATATTGTGATAAAAACTCTAACCATATTCATTGCCTTGCATTTAAGTTTGGTTGTGTGAAGATGTATTTAATCCCAAGATGATATGTTTTCTTTCAAATGGTTTCCCAACAGATAATTTCTCTATACTTGCAATACATGCACAATGGCAGCAAGATCTACATCATGGAGAGCATAATTTAGCTCATGCATCTTGATCTTCCCCGCTCTCATAAGCAATTACATGATCATTTTGCAACAAAATGCCACTTAAACCTTCACCAAAGAATATATTACAACTATAAAGTTCCCATTAGGATCTATAAATTTTAAGACAGTGTTGAAGTTAATTTCTCTTTCAACAAATTAAAATCATTTTCACACTTTTTAGACCATATAAATTTATTATCTTTCTTTTGCAGGTGTGTAATCGGAGCTGCAACTCTTGAGAAATATTTTACAAATTTCCTATAATATCTAACTAATCCCATGAAGCTTCTAACTTCATGTACATTTTTAGGTGCTAGCCATTTAGTTATCGTTGTAATTTTTGATGGATCTATAGAAATTCCATCTTTATTAATGATATGTCCTGGTATTGCACTTCGTTTTGATAAAATGAACACTTAGAAAGTTTACCATATAGTTTTCTCTTTCTTAACACATCTAAGACAATTCTCAAGGATGTTCATTATGCTCTTCAATTATTTTCGAATAGATGAGAATATTGTCCAAGAATACTAGCACAAACTTGTCCAAGTATGCTTGAAAGATATTATTCATCAAATTCATAAAAAAATCGAGCATTGGTTAACCCGAAGGGTAACACGGTGAATTCATAGTGTCCATACCTTATTCTAAAAGCATTTTTGTGAATATCTTCCTCTTTTATTCTCAACTAATGGTATCTTGATTGAAGATCAATCTTAGAATAAATTGATGCTCCATGCATTTGATCAAAGAGATCATCAATTCTAGGGAGAGGATACCTATTTTTATTGTGGATTTATTAAGCATTCGATAGTCAATGCAAAGCCTAAGTGTTCCATCCTTCTTCTTTACGAAGATGATCAATGCACCCTAAGGAGAGACACTTAGTCTAATCAATCCTTTTGACAAGAGTTCATGAATTTGTTCTTTTAGCTCAACTAATTATGTTGTTTTCATTTTGTAGGGAGCCTTAGAAATTGGTTCGGTTCCCGGTTTGATGTCTATAGTGAAATCAAATTATATTTTAGGGGAAATACTAAGTAGTTCTTTGGGAAATACAATGTTGAACTCATGTAACAATGGGTGTTCTTCCACAAAAGCCTTACCTTCTTCACCTAAATCTATAATTTTTACAGCATATAGCATGCAACCTTTGTTCTTAGCTTTCTTGAGTTACATTGCAGTGATTTGTCTAACTGTAAATCCTCATTTTACTCCCTATATTTTTTTATTTTTTCTACAGTCATCAAGGCACTTAATTCACTTTTCTAGGTATTCTATAATTGCCTTATGCTGAGCTAACTAGTTTATGCCTATGACTATGTCATATGAACCTAGAGGAGCTAGGTATAGGTCAAATTTAGTGGTAAAGCTTGGTAATTCAAGAGTTGTGCCAAATAGGCATTTTTAACAATGTGGACAACATTGTTCCCATATTGAAAAGTCCATGATTATTTCATAAAACTAGCTTTTCTTTTAATTTTAGATGCAAATTTTGTTGAAATAAAACATTCAGTAGCACTAGTATCAAATAAAATGGTTACAGGTAATCCATACAACTTACTTGAACTTCGATGTGTGTATCTTTCTTTTCATTGTTTATGTTCTTTACTCGCAATGAATATGATGTTCTTTAGTTGCCATATTTATTTCTTTGAGGAAATTATTTGCATAATGATTTATACCATAGATATAGCAGCCTCCAAAAGGTCCTTTCTTTTCAGTTTTGTTCTCATGATTAGCTATATTTTTCAGCCCATTCTTTTTATTATTTACAATAGTCTTACCCATTGTACTTTTCTTTCCATTGCCATTATTATTTCTACTTTTTTGTTGAATTTATTCCATGCAGCCTTTTTAGGTGCTAAAGAGGATTGAACATTACCATATTTCTTTTTCTTTTCCTCCCTATGTGCATAAATAGCCTAAATATTTTTCTTGTCTAATTTCCTTCTCAAACATAGCTTTTCCATTGTTGATGGCCCATGCACATCAACTTCACCTCCTATCACTGGGTTTAACCCCATGATAAATTTCCTAATCCATGGAACTTTTCATTTGTTTGATACTGAGGTACGTACTTGAGAAGCTTTGTAAACTTCTCCCAATACTTTGTCATTGTCATTTCCTTGTGTTAATGTCTAAAATTTAGACATCTTTTGATCATAATAGAGCTGGGGTAACCAATGTTGTCTAAGTATGACTTGAACTGATCCCAAGTCAAACTTGCTTCATCCACTTAGTTTGAACCTTTGATTATCCCACCATGAGGACGTTTCTTTGGAGAGCTGGTAGGATCCCCAAACAGCTTTAGTTTCCTCTAAGAAGTTCCTTATTGCAAAGTACTTCTCTATTTCGTTAAGCCAATTCTCAACTCCATCACCTAAGGTGGTACCATCAAACTTCAATGGGTTGATCCTTTTAATATCATTTTATAGTTTAGCTACCAAATGATCCCTCTTGTTCTCATGGGTTAACTTTATTAGCATTATGATTTTCATTAGCATTTTCATTTACAACATTGTTATTTGTTGCATTAGGATCTACAACATCATTCTTTTCAGCATCGATGCTCATGTGGTGCTTCTTCACCTTCATTTTCTTGATCACTAACATTTCCTATGATCTACTGTTCCATGAAATCCATCTTATTTCTCATTTCCTCATTAAGAGCAACCTCACCATTCAGAATCTCATATCCATATTGTTTCCTCTTGGTCTAACCATGTTTTCTTTTAGAAAATAATTTAAGTTTTCATTAGTGTAAGGACTCAATAGGTCTAAGAGTTGCAACCTTCGTCTCTCATACCAAAATGTAACAACCACTTTCCAAACACCATAAAAATGGGAATTTTTTTTGTTTCCCAATTTAAACATATGACTTCAATTATTTAAATATACAAACTAACACTTAAATATAGCATAAAATAATTACAATTCTTCATAGAACAAATTGATTAAGCATGTGTATTCTCATTATGGGTCAATTAGATCCTTCTCGATCCCCCATAATTTATCTTTCAAGTCATTATAGTAAGTATACTTATAAGTTCCCTTCTCGACTTAAGTTTAGAAGTGTATGCTCAAAGTGTCTACTTGGGGTTTAGTTAATCAAATCCCCCAACATTTAACACTTTAGTTAGAACTAGGTGAACCTGATAATGTACTGAAATACACTACTTTATCATAATTTTATAATTCATGCATTGCATGTTCTATCTCCAAACTACACAATGTCTATGAAACATGTCCCATCACCATGTCACTTAGTTCCATTATCAGAATTGAATCATTGTTTAATTTAATCATATTCAAGTCATACACATGACACAAAACTTGTGCCTCTAGTAAGATGATCATGTCTATGCCAATTTAGGTTTCCTATGGGAGAGAAATATCTCATGCAATGACTTACGTTGTCACGATATCACTTTCTTCCCGTAGCCAACATAAGTTGGTACAGAGGAACAAGACCGAAATGGATAGACAACCTCTGCATCAAAGCATAACTCATTTCATGTTGATTATGACATGCGTAATAAATGGAACTCGAGGGACAACTTAGGATAATTGTTGTATGGTAGTATTCAATGAATGACCCATGTCATTTAATGAACACCACACTACAAAGTAGCCATCCAAAGTTTTCCTGCTTTGAGTACCATGCATTAGGTTTTTCATACTATTCACCTCATTCAATTAGTTTTATGAAAGATTTATATTTCATAACGCAACGATATTCATCACATTAATTATTTGATCCTAAGGTCCATAACTTAGTTTTAATTAATCAATCATAATCAATTTCCATAAGTTTTTTATGTACAATCATTAAGCATTTTAAGTTAATTAAGGCAGAAATTTGCATTGATTACACAGTCCCTAATTTATTTATAGTACGAAAATGTCATTAAAATTGCTTAAGTACAAACTATAGAACTCATCATTGGATGTAAACAATCATTTATACCCATAGGGTTTACTTAATTAGGACTAGCTATTACACCCTACAATTGCATATAATACATTTTTCATGTCCATAATGATTATATAATATCAAATCATTAATCAGAAATTATCATTTAATAGTCCCATAATACAATCTATGAAATAACAACCATAGTTATTTAATTTAGTAGATTGTCTCTTATATCCATTTTATAGATTTAGTGTAATTCATAGTATTAAATCCATCACACAAAGGATATTATTCCCACTTATTCATAGTTCAATTTAATAATAGTAACTATCATGAATAGGAGTGTTTAATTCAATCTCATTAACATTTTAATATGTTCACAAATTTGATTAAATGTCATAAACATCCAAGAGAAATATTACATAATTATTCAAACTTGAGTTAAAATTTTATTATCCTTTCCAAAAATTGATACAAAATCTTAGAGGCTTAAATTTCTTCAACAAATTAATCAATGAAAGCACAATCTTCTTTTATAACAGAAAATAACAATACATCCTTTAATCATGCAAAATAAAATCAACCTAGCCTTAACAAATCATCCGCCAAATAAGATCTAAACTTTTCCATCTGTAAAAATGTTAGGCAACCATCAGTTCAAAAGAACTAGCATGAAAAAGTCTACCATCTTATCTTTACCATTTAAAGCACAAAAATATTTCAATGAAACATAATCCACATAATCTGAAAATCATAAAGGATACAACATAACTTTTCTCCTTTATTATTTCTTTCGTAATTCATATTTAAACAATTTCTTTTCTAGCTCTAATCAATAATAGGATAATTCAGATTGCTAAGGAACAACATTTATATTAAACAAAATACAAATCATCCATTATGTCTTTAATACCCAAACAGGGTTAAGTCAAACATCAAACAAGTATTACTATAGTAAAAATATACATACTTGTTTATATCATTTTCTTATAATAATAATATGAATCGAATGTGTAATACATATGTAACCCACTCAATCTATCATTCTAGGTTTATATAACCAATTGTTAAGGAGTAGAGTATATTAATATTCGATATTATCTTAATAATATTATTATTAAGATTTTATTACGATTAGATAATATTAAAATTATTCAACTTAATAATTTAATATTATCACACATAATAGTTGATCGAATTAATAATAAACTCGATAATATATTACATTATTATTCAAAAGTAATATAATAATTTAAACATTATTTAATAAGAATAGTTTATTATACAATGTACTTATATCCCAACATTTACCTTAACTACTACGAAATAACCTTAATTTCACCGAAATACAACCGATATGTGAACCAAGGAAAATCTAAGCCCAAAATCCATGACCCAAATGGTGAAAGGTAAAACACACAACAGCATCAACCACGATTGGTCTAAGGAAAGAAACAAGTGACCAAGTGTATAACAGAGATCACATCTCATCACCATTCAAAGTGATATATTCTAAGTGTAGCCTGTATCAACCATGTAATGATTTGTAAGACTATAACCCCTCCATATATAGTGGAGGTAATCCAAATGAAAATTGATTTGACCATTAAGTGGTCTAAAAATTGTTAAATAAAACATACATGATGGACGAACCGTCCTTGATTTATAAAGAACTAAGATGCATTAGCTTAGTCCACAATGGACAATAAGAATGGCACAAACTCAATAAAAATAGTGACCAAGTTGCATGTATCTCATTAAGGAAAACATAATGATAAACCCAGAGACCACCGAGAGGCCCAAATCTATATAATAACATTACCATTAAACAATATGTTACATGCATAAAATCTAAAAATCAAAATTAAATTTACACAACCATTTAGAACAGCCAAAATATTGGCTCGAAAACTCCATACAAGCAAGGTAAAATGATATACAATTAGTAGAGAGTCAATACTACCAAGAATGCCTAAAAACAAAGAGTAAAGACTTTAAAACGATAAGATACGTGATAACGAGCTCAAGCTCATTAAAATAACCTCACAGCCATGCATAAAATCGCACCAATAAATACATTGACTCCACCCCAAATGGGTGTGCATATAGCTATTAAAATAATACCTCAATTCTTATATAATAACACTAATACCCGTAAGTATGTATGAGTACTTTGGGTAACTCTACTAGTCAAGGGAAACATGAAAATATCATGGCCCAAATAGACTGTGGTCTACATATATGTCTCAAGTTTAAAATAACATATTTGCATTCAAATATAACCATGTATAGACAAAACTATTGAAACCCAAATGATATCCACAATACCCATGAAATAAAAATAATATTACATAAGGAAATGTTATCCTAATTTTTCCCCAGAAAATTCATCAAACACGACCACGCATTGACGAAGAAAATTAGAAGGGTCGGTTCAGTCATGCGAGCTCACATTTCAAATCCAACAATGAAGGGCAAAGGCCGGTGAAGGAGCAAATGGTTTCAAAGGAGATCAGAGCACACATGAGAAAAATTGAGAAAGGCAGTGTTCACTCGAGGCCCTGAATCGACTAAGTATAAGAGAGTCAGCGGAAGCCTCCACGTGCCTCATCGACGTAATTCCAAGGGCATAATCCAAAGTGGTGACCCCAAATTAGACCTCCACGTGGTCAGAGCCTCAAAAACTTAAATTTACCATTAAAAAGTATATGGCCAATGAAAAGAACTACATGTCAACTGCAACTTTAAAGGTGTGACCCCAAGCAGAGACTCAAATGTGCGTGGACTCTCCACGTGTCTAGGGTCCATCAGAAGTCAAATGGGTAGCAGGCCCAAATCGGTTAAGTATAAAAGGACCGGCAGAATCCTCCATGCATCATCTTGGCGCAACTTCAAAGGAAAAATTTAGGGGCAGGTCCCAAATGTGCGCTAATCTTCCACGTGTCCAACCCAACATTGTCACTCCTAAGTAGGAAGAAGGGACCTAGCCAAAATGGAGAAAGTGGAGTAGACACAAATTGGCTAAGTACAAAGGGGCTGCATGGAAGGTACCACATGTATCATTAGCGCAAATTCAAAAGGTGTGGCCTAAAGAGAGACCCCAAACTTGTGTCATCCCTCCACGTGTCCCAGTGTCCGAAAAGGGTACACCACCATTAAAAATTCCAAGCTTAGGGCGGAGCCAAGGGAAGGTGCCACGTGTTGGCTCAAAGACAACTTCAAAGATCAACTCGAGGATAGTTCCCAAATAAGTGCTAAGCCTCCACGTGTATAGGGTTAGACATATGGCCCCGCTAATCAAAAGGGACTTAGCCAAAACACAAAGAAATAGAGAAAAGGCATGAAAAGGAACCACGTGTCTCTTCTATGCTCTTCCAAGGAAAGAATCCAAAACAGAGACCCCAAATAAGCACAGCTGGCTTGCCACGTGGTCGATTCCAAATGGGGTAGAGAGGGATCAAATCGGCTAAGTATAGAAGGATCAGCGAAGCCTCCACATGTCTCAAGTCAAAACATAAAGTCTCTCAAAATAGAGGGACTTAGTCAAAATGCAAAATTATAGAGCAGGCCCGTAAAGGGACATGTGGCCATGTTTCAGGTCAAAGCAGAAGGCGGGTCATCAAAGGAACTTTGGAATTTTATCTTTTGTTTTGAAAAGTGTAAAAGTATAAAAGTAAGTTGCACCTCTGCTAACACCCAGAGAAGCCATGTGTCAGGCCTAAATTACATGTGGGGAGGTGGGCCTTGGAAGATTTTTTTGCCAAAAGTGAGCCGGTGGGCCTGGGGAAGAATTTTCACCAAAGGGGAAGATTGCAAACCAATGGGAAATATTTTGGCATTTTTGCATTTTTCGCAAAAGGCCCAAGTTATAATTGCAGGTGTACAGGCCCGGGAAGGATTTCTTTTTCTAAGTGGAAAATGCGGGTTGGCGGGCCTGGATGACAAATGGAAAATGAGAAGGTTACAGGCTTGCAGGGATGTGGGAGACTTTTGCACTTTTGTAATTTTTTTCACAAAAGTCACAAAGTGAATTTCAGGCCCATGGATCCATTTTGTAAAACTGGTTTTTACCATTTTTGTATGGATTCAATTCAAATATTCAAATGGGCATAACTTTCAACCCAATGCTCAAATTCAACAAATTTGGTACCATTAGAAATTTATCGACCTCCTCTATGCCATGGAAGCCTGAAACTTTAATTTTGACAAGGTTAGGTGGGTGAAAATAGGAAAACATCTTTCATGCCATTAATGTATGATCCAATTGCTTCAACAACCAGATCATATTTGATTTGATCCACCATTCTTCCTTCTTCAACATGCCAAACAAACATGGAGAGGCAGACTTGACATATTTTAGGTGGATTTGCAAGGGCATTGATGGCTAGTAGTTGAGCTTCCAAATCAGATTTCCCACCTCCTTTTCTTCTCCTCTCTTTGCTTCATCTATAAAGGTAAGAGCTTGGCTCATTGTAAAGGGTTGGACATTTTGGTTTTACACCCTCCCTTCTTCTCTGGTTTCTGCAGATGAATTCGTGGAGTTTGAACCTTCTATTAAGACTGTAATGCAAGTTTTTGCCTCTTGGCCATTGTAATGTTCTGTATCAATTTGTGAAGCAATAATACATGTCTGTGGATGATTTCAACCCTCTCTTGTGTTCATTTCCTTTATTTGATCTTTCATTGCAATATTGGTTATCTATGCATGGTGGTTGTATTACATTTTAATGGTCTATGTTTGATAGCAAAGCCGTTTCAACATTCCTTTGGTGCATCACCTCTATTAGTTTAGGTTTAATTTCTTGCATCTTCTTAACCTTGTCTCCTTGGCAAGTTAGAATAGATTTTAGAATAGATCCTCTGCAAATTTTATGTGTGCACCTGAACAGAGGAATAGGAACCAACCTTCATCTAGAGATCTCTCTCATTTCAAATTCCCACACTTTGAGAGATGCTCCATGTTATGAAATCACACTGAGAGTCTTAACCCATCAAGTTGCAGACATTCAGGGGTGCTGTGATTTTGCACTAATAGTTTTGGCACACCGGTGGGACCAAGAGGTCTCCATTTTTATTGCAGCAAGATTGATGTGCACTTGTTGTAAGTTTTCATCTTGTAAGGAGCTTTGAAATTACACATCTGGTGACTCTAAAAGAGACAGAGTCCACTGGTTTCAGCAGCCCAGGCTTGGTAGATTCATGAGAAGAATTCAAACTAGATCAAGAACTAGAGAAGAAGGATTGTTTGTCTATCTACACTTGTCCCCAGACAAAGGGAGAAGGGGAAGAAGATCTCAAAGGTCTCCATCTCCACCAAATATAACCTTATCAACACCTCCCCCTAGTAGGCCTTTCATTTAATCAAAAAGGGTTCTTAGGCCAATCATAATGGCACATCCACAACCCAATCCCTATGTTAACTTCACTGGCAGCAGCCCACTCACTCTCAATGCACAAAATCTAGTTCCAATTACAGCATTGAAGAGAATTCCATATTTCACTAGAGAGAACCAGACTACTCCTAGTGACCACATTCAAGACATTGCAAATGTCTATGTAATTCATGAAATCATTGAGATGGACATTGCAGTCAAATTGTTAGCCTCTTCATTCAAGGGTAAATCTTTGCAATGGTTCAGGAGTCTAACAATAGGCTCTATTCAGAATTGGGACCATCTATGTAGATCTCTTCACAATCAATTTGGAGAGAAGGGAGATAATTTATCCTTATTGGAACAACTAACAATAATCAAGAGGGCTTCTAATGAGCAGATGACTGACTTCAACTTCATATTCCAAAGAGATGTGGGATAGGATTTCGGTGGCCATAAGACCAATAGATGAAGGTGCTTTTCTATACTTCCTTAGAGCTTTAAATTATGATATTTCCATAATGATTCAATCCATGGGAGGTGTAACCTTACCTACAGCCTATAACATTTCCATTAGAGCTAAAAATTGTTTAATTCAGGTTGGTAAACTTGCACCTAGGCCACCTATGCCTCTATATCCAGAACTAGGAGCTCCAAGCACTAGTCAAACACCCACATTAGCTCCCATACCTACTCCAAGGAATTAGAGTTTAGCTGAAGCTTCCACCTCATCTTCTAGCTCCTCAAATGAGCTCTAAGAAGTCTTGAAATAGCTGTAGAACCTAGGAAACAAGATAGTGACTATTAAGAGACAACAAGCTCAGATTTCTAGGCCATATCAGCCTCAAACTCAATATCAAGCTAGGCCCCCATACTAAGTAAAATAAACCACCAAGTCATGCCACAAATCAAAATTTGAACCAAGGACAACCTCAAGTTATCAGGCCATTCCAACCATATAATCCAAATACAACTTCAACATCAAAAGCATTAGTTCCAACACAAAACAACATGGCACAAGAGTACGACTGGTGTTACCCCTACAGTCTACCTCATTTTCAATCAACGTGTTTCAATGGTGCACTAAACCAAGCCTTGATGGTATAGACCGTTGGTGTGTCCTAAGAACCTAGTCAAGAGGAAAATCAGTAGCAAGAAGCTCAACAAGAGACACCTCCAACTGAAACTATGTTGGTTAATTGGCAAACAGAAGACTTATGTGGAGTTAACCAAGCCCCTTCTCAAAGTGTAGCTGCCAATACACAGTCCAAGAAAAGGAATATTGGAGAGGGAAAATCATCAAATTCAGGTAATCCACAACCCTCTATTACTCCACAAGGTATTGGAAATCAAAGTGCAGCTCCCAATGTGCAAGGTCAGCCCAAGCCACCCCTAGACCAACTCAAGTGCCAGTTGTAACAACCCATGTGCAAGAGAAGAATATGCAAGGAAAAGGAAATAGAGAGATAGCTCATCTCCATTCAACATCATTGAGCAGATGAAGAGGAAAAATGTAAACATCTCAATGTGGGAGTCATTAGCTATCCCAGACAAAGAGACCTATTGCAAGTTACTATGGAAAATTGGTCAACATCAAATCAATCACCCAATCAGCAAGAGAAAGTGCTTACCAATGTAGCTTAGCCTGAAGGAAATCATGGAGGACAACAAGGTAAGAATTTGAAGCCTCCTCCCTTCTATGTCTCATTGATCATTGGAGACAAGCTAGTGCATAATTGCATGATTGATTCGGGAGAAAGTAGCTCTGTAATGCCAAAACAAATAGTTGATTAGTTGGGTCTTCAATATGAAGTCATTTCCAAAGGTGTGGTACAATTAGATGGTACAGCAGTAACAACGGTTGGAGTAATCAAATATTTGATCCTCACATTGCATGCATGTCCCAATGTGACCGTCTTGTAAAATGTATCAGTCATAGACTTGCCACCACACTTTGCATTGTGTTTGTCAAGAGACTTCATTGCTAAAATTGAGGTTATTTGTCTACTTATTGGTCACATATGTTATTCAAAACAAGGTATGGAGCTAAGGCTACAATCAGATCTGAGCCTATTGCAAACTTTCACATAGAGCCTCATACACCAAACCCAATCAATTCAAACTATTCAACATTTGATCAAGAGGACTATCCAAGTGCCCATGAAGTAGATACCAAAGTTGGATACATTCTAGACTTGACTCTTGATGAATGGGCAAGCAAGAGGCATGCTTTTGACCCTTACAAGGAAATGGAAGAAGCTGAGCTAGGAGTCTATTGCTTGCATGAAGAGAATCATCCTCTTCCTAACATCACTAAGCTAGACCACAAGGATGATAATGAGGTATGGCAGTTATTCTTTGATGGCTCAAGAAGTAGACAAGGTGCAGGAGGAGGAGCTATGCTTGTTTCACCTCAAGGCACAAAGTATTACTCAACTTTCTATTTCTAGTTTGCTTTCTCAAACAACACAGCTGAGTATGAGGCTTTGATTCATGGACTTCATTGGGCCAGGAGGAGAGGCATTAAGAATCTACAAATATTTGGTGATAGTGAGCTGATTGTGAACCAAGTCAGAGGACAACATGCTGCAAATAATGACCTACTCAGGAGCTATAAAAACCAGGTATGGGACCTCATTGAGGACTTTGAAGCTTTCAACATTGTGTCCATACCCGGAAAAAGAATGATGCAGCAGATAGACTCATAGAATTGGGGCAGCATTTGATGTTATAGAAAGTATAAAAAGTGATAAGTCTCAGCCCCATATCAAGGTGGTTGTAAGGCCAGCTTGTCCTAGATAATAACACAAGTTGGCAAGTCTTCAAGAATGATCAGCAAATTGTCAATTTTCTACAAGAAGAAGTTGAGTTCTCCTCCATAAAACCAAGACAAATTGGAATAATAGTATGGCAACCAAGTGGTGCAGCTGAGAACTAAAAAATTACCAAAAGGTCTTGTAACCTTGGAGTCAATCTTCAACCCAAATGATTAGTTCTAGAAGGAGAAAAAAACATTCAGGTAAAGGGTGAAGACTCAGAGCTCATTTCAGTAGATGAAGGAAAGACATTGCAAATTGGCAAAGTAAGTACTCCACAAGAGAAATCTGAATTTGTTCAACTTTGTCAAGAATTCCTAGATGTTTTTGCATGGAACTTATAAGGATTTAAGAGGTTTCAACCCAAGATTGGTTGAGCATACAATTGAATTAAAACCTAAATCCAAGCCTTTCAGACAAAAGCAAAGGCCAGTAAACCCTCACATTGAACCTCTCATGAGAAAAGAGTTGAACAAGCTAATTGAGGCTAGCATCATCTTCCCTATCAAGCATTCAAGTTGGGTTGCAAACTTGGTTCTTATGAGGAAAAGAAATGGAGAAATCAGATTGTGTGTAGACTTTCATGATCTAAATAGAGCATCACTCAAAGATCACTACCCACTTCCATCGATGGAGCAAATCTTGCAGGTTGTAGCTAGCTCTGAGAGGTTTTCATTGCTAGATGGCTACTCAGGCTATAATCAAATAATGGTAAAAGAAGAAGATCAATTCAAGATAGCCTTCACCACCAAATGGGGTACATATGCTTATAAGAAGATGCCATTTGGACTATCAAATGTCAAAGCAACATTTCAGCGAGCTATGGATATGGCATTCAAAGGCTTAATCAACAAGATAGTTCTAGTGTATCTAGATGATATCACCATCTTCTCAAAGAATGTTGTAGACCATCTCTTCCACCTCAGGTAGGTATTTCAGAGGTGTAGAAGGTTCGGAGTGTCATTGAATCCAAAGAAGTGTGTATTCTTGGCACATGAGGGAAAATTTTTGGGCCACATTGTCTCAAGAGAAGGGTTAACAATTGATCCTGAAAGAGTTGAAGCCATCCAAACACTTCCATTTCCACAACACAAGAAGTCTCTCCAAAGCTTCTTGGGAAGAATAAACTTTGTTTGCAGATTTGTGCCTGATTTTTCCACTCTTGTGAAGCCTTTAACAATGATGTTGAAGAAGAGTCTTGCATTTAAATGGACAAAGCAGAAGGCAAAGAGAGTTTTGAGGCTATAAAGTATGCAATACCATAGGATCCAACTCTTATCAACCTAGAATTCTCAAAGGACTTCATGTTGTTGTTTTTTGAGGGGCAAGCACAATCTCAACTATCTTGGTATAGCATAATAGAGAAGTATCGTGAGAAGCCCTTAGCATTCTTCAGTCAGAGCCTGGAAGATTACGAAGTAAGGTATTATTTTATTGAAAAATATGTCCTTGCTTTATCATTAGGATTTTGAATAAGTTCAGACACTTGGTCTCGAACAACAAGATCCAACTGTTAGTGTCTCATGTTGGTGTCAAGGACTTTCTCCTAAACAAGGACTTGAATGAGAAGAGAGCAGGTTGGATCACCGTGTAATGGAATATGACATTGAAATAAAAGTGACCAAGTTGGTTCATGGCAAAGGTTTGTGTGAGCATCTCGCTTCTAAACCACATGATGAGTCAAAAGGAGAAGAAGAGGTTGTCTTATTACTACGAGAATGATCAAGAGTAGCTAGCTAACGATGCACCCTAGTTTTTACTCTTCTTCCCATTTCGTCCTTTCTTGTTTTTGTTACGCTTTGATTTCGCTTATGTGTGTCAAAACACATTGTGGTCTCCACTCTTTCATAGACTTTGATTATTTCAAGGTGAGTGACAAAAATTTCATATTGCATGTAAGCACTTGATTTTAACCAACATTAAGTATAAAGTGTCACAAACAAGGGGTAAGACTATTATTCTTTAGGGGTTTATTTTGTCATAGCTTTCAAATTTCATCATTTTGTTGTTCACTTACGTTCAGATAACTATTTGTCCTAGAAAAATGGGATACTAGATCATTGCATCATGCATGATTTGTTACCCAATCTCCTTTTAATTATTCCTAAACTTGGTGATTTTATATTTCGAGAATGACTCATGGAACAAAAATGACTTGGTATATGGACTAATTTTTCTAATGACTCTAAGGACCTTATGTTGGTCATCATGTCTTAAGTTATCATTGATGTAAAATTACGTTGATGGAAAAGAGAGTTAATAATGTCATATTTGTCTCCATGAGGTGTTATTCATTGTCTAGCATGAAGGTTGATTGCTAGTGTCTAGTTTTGGTGAAGTTGTTATGGTGTCTTGGAGCATGGTCTAGTAGGCATGGTCATAGTATAAGCTCTCCAGTGGATGTTGAATGATTTCATGAGATTAATAAATTTTGGTATGATGTCTCAAATGTTTCCAAGTGTCTCAAAGTGGTTAACAAGGTCAATTCATGTGATTTCATTTGTTATAATAATCATTTGAGGCTTATTCCTAGACCTAGAGCATGGTGTATGGAATGAAGGCATGAGATATGGAGTAGGGAATATTTTTAAATCATGTTTATATCATTATGAGACTTCATATCATATTTTTAAGGAGTATTAGGTCATATCTCGGTTGTTTAGTGCATGTATGGAGTCCTTAGGAAGTAAGATTGTGAAGACTAGTCAAGAACACACAAGTAAGTCTTAATGGCTAGAGAGATTTAGGTGCATTTGAGAAAGGAGGTGAGTTGGGAATATTAGAGGATGTTTTCATGATGCTTCATGCCAAGTTTTAGGTCAAGGTTGTGGAGAAATTACAAGAAAACTGATTTTTGGCAAAACCAAGTTCTAGAGAAGGAAAATCCAACATGATATGTGAGCTTTTTTTTCTCACCCACACATGTGGTTTCTGCATGGTACCTTGTGGCTTTGGGGTATTATTTTTCATTTATATAATATCATTTTTCAAAAATTATGGATTGTTTTTATCGTCATACATTTATGAACAATTATTAAGAAGTCAACTTGGTTTCTAACCCTAGTAAAACCCTCCTAGCAGAGTGAATTAAAAGAAGTGAATTTTTTGGTCTCCAATTTTTCTAGGTAAGAAAATTTTATGTATAAAATTTTAATATGATTCTCCAGGGATAATTTTGGAAAATGTTTCATTATCTAGTTATTTCAGAAGTTCAATAAAAACCCTAGTTTTATAGATATTTGTAGTATCGGGGCTAAGATGGAAGCTTCAGGATGAAAAGTAAATTTTTATAAAATCCTTGGTATATTTGATACATGTCCATGAGAATTTTTAGGTAGGTCTAGTAGAGATAATTTAAGAAACTTGTCTCCAAAGTAGCCCTACTGATTTTGGCCTTAAGGGCTAAAAGCTAGTCATGGAGGTTTGGTTTGAGCTGATTTTATTTGAATGGTGGATCATGATTATTTGTCCTTGAATACCTTTTATAAATATAATATGTTGTGTTTTAGCTCTTGGAATTATCTAGAATGATTTTTTTCCAGTTGAATACCTATTGGCCTAATTAGCCCTATTAGGCCTCTCAAGAAGGCTTGTTGGAACATGTGTGTTGGATCAGTGTTCTCCATATAATCTATGAATTTTACTACTTAAATGTGTTTTCTAGGTCTCCTTGATGAATTAAATTCATTTTTTTATCTTGGACGTGATGTTGAATATGTTTGGAGCTTAATTTCTCAAGATTGGTTCTTGAGTCCGTAGAGCCTAGATGATAAGCTACAAAGATTGGTTTGTTTGGATGCCTTAAGCCTTGAACTGAAGATTTTAATTAGTTTTTCCATATAGTATACATCAAAATATTTCCATTTATATGTGGTTATTTCCTTATTGAGGTGATTTTATATGTGAACCAGTATAGTTTTGAATACCTAGTTTTGTGATCTTGAAGCCAGCTTGAGCAGTGTTAGAGAAGAAATCATTTTAGGGTCTTATGTCATGAGTTAAAGGTTATAATGAGTTTCATGAGTTGGTTGACATCAATACATTCCTATTGATGTGTCATTTGTGTTATGATGATGAGTTTTGGTGTGCCAATTCATCCGGTCTTGTGGAGTGATTTTTAAGTGTTTAAGTCCTTGTTGGTGTTGTTTACTTCTTGGTGTGTTTCATGGTGGAGATGGAAGTTGCAGAACTTACTCAGCTAATTTATGATGTTGATATAGTTTTCCTGACTTTTATGAATCTTCTCATGTCTTGAAAAATCTATATTATGCCCTTGATGATCATGAGGCATTCGTTGGAGCTTGGAGTGCTTGTTTTGGCCTATTGAGGTGTTTTGGTGAGTGTCCTTGTTTGTGTGACCATTTCTAACCTATATGGGTATCTTGAGTTAATTTATATGGATTTTTGTTATTTTTTTAGCTTGAATGAATAACTTATATGTTTATGGATGACTTATGGTTGTTTTGAGCTAGTGTCATGTATATAAGCTAGTGTATTTGGTCATTTGTGACAAGTTAAGATGATGGATGTATAAGCGAGCTAGAGAAAAAGGAAGAAGAGCTTGGAGGGGTCAAGGATAGAGCTAGGGACATGTGTGATGATTTTAGGATCATATATGTAAGGGAAATTGTCATAATCATCCCATGAAGAAGAAGGATTGAGCAAGTTATGAAAGAGCGAATTTTGAGAATGGTTTGAGGAGAGATGAGCCGAAGTTGAATCACTATCGGTTATGGAAGCAATGTCTGTTCGGTGGCCATCCATTTCAGGTGGTTGAGTTGGTTCTTGATCACCTTAGGGGTTGTATCCTCCTTATAGGATTGGTGTCCTACTAAATTAGGGGTTGGTGCTCCTTGTGGGGTTGGTGCCTCACTAAAGAAATCTTGCATGATGTGTAATATTCTTACAAGTCCTTTGTTATGAGTAATATTAGTAAAGGTTTCAGTGGGTTTTCTTCCCCTTGAGGTTTTCCCACTTATATTTGGTGTCTTATGTTCTCTCTCTTGTTTCATGCACTTGTGAATGTTTAATACACACCTAATAAGATCATATGGTTTATGGATGTTGAATGGTTGATTTTAATGGTGAATGTAAGCAATGGTAAATTAAGTTAATAATTTTGTATGAATGATTCTCTCCCCACTCTTAGTCATTGTGCTTCTAACACCTTATATGTCGATTGAGTTCACCGAGTGCCCTTATACTATATGGACCTTCATCCGTCGATTACATGTGGATTTTTATTATTTGTCTGCGAAAGTGATGCCTCATCAAATGACCTCTCATCTATGAATGATATTGAGTTTACTAATACATTCTCTTATGATATGGTTATAACGACACATGTTGCTTCATCAAAATATAGTGTTTCTCCCTTTATAGCTCCCATAAATTCTCCTCCATAGGATTCAATATTTGAGTGCACACCCACTATACATGTTTCATCAAATATCCATGTTTCTTTGAGAGAGAATCTATATATTCCTTTGATTCCATCATGGATATTCCTCCATCGAATGTTGTTTCAACAATTCATTTTTTCTTCATCATAGGATTCTAATAATTCTTCGCAATAGGAAATTAGTTTCATTGGCTCAAATTTAGATGGAATGCTTGAGGACACATATTTCACATTACAACATCTTCTTCATTATCCAACTCCTCTAGAGCTCTACCTATCTCGACAATACAACTATGTTTTTGGAATCTCACCTTGCATAGCTTTATAGGATCATCTTTACATCTCTTGATATATTATCTCCATTACATGTTGAGAAACATCTTGAGACACTTTATGTTCCCCCTTCATCTACCACTAATTACATACTTCCAGTCCATTTTATTCTTTTATAGTTCATCAAAAATCATCTTTGGGGGGTTGGATAGTTCTCATATCCTTTTCTTCTTTTATAAATATTGTAGTTTATACATGGGTACCTCATCAGACCTTGTTTTCAGGACCCATATGATGTGTCTTTCTTAGTTTGTTTAAGGGAGTATTCTATATCTTATAAGTGAATATTTTTTCCATGGGTTTTATTCCATTACTTGAGATCCCGACCGTACATGGGTACCTCATCGAGCATAGTTGTCGGACTCATTTCTCTTTCTAGTTTTCCATGCCTCTACTTAAGCTTTAATTAAGGGGATGTTGGTATGAGGGTATATTTTATCCATTTATTATTTATTTGGTTATTTCCACCTCACACATGGTGAGTCATCTCACTTAGGTGATTCATAGGTTTTTAGAAGTTATATGACATATGAAATATTTTGTCATAGAATCTGTCATCATCATATGTGTCATAGTTGTCATAGGTGTCATATAGGATTTACATTCTATTTCTAAATTATAACTCCTTTCTCCCTCATGGAGGTATGATTAGTCTAGGTATGGGAGTTACACAACACTCCTAATATGTACTCTCTTTTTTATCTATGAGAATGAGTAGACCCTTTATTTTTACATGCTCAATTTCTTGGTGATTAATTTCTTGTTGATTACTTGGAGCTTTCTCATGTTTCCATTTGAGTGTAACTACCTTGATGTGTATGCATTTTTTTGGTCTTCGTGTTCTCACTCTCTCTATTTGTAACCCCTGGTGACCCCTACCTGAAAAAATCCATCCAAATGATTATGGATCATCATCATCTAATGCCTCGAAGGGCCCAACTACTCGGACCACCGCTATGTACTCCCAAGCCTAGATCTATAAAATGATAATGTGGCCTATGATTTGTCCCTCTCTATGGAAAATCAAATGTAATTCCTCAGTATAGATACCTAACACATGGTACACCCATGAAAAAACTTGGCCATAATTAACCATGTATGTTATGATTCCCCTGTAGCCCACTACAAAGTAGCACCCACTCTTGTCGGGTAGCAAGATGCCACCGACAAGATCCATCAATACCCATAGAAAATCATCAATCATATCTCGCCATAGATTTCAACAAGCACTATGTTTGGTCCACCACCATCCGGGAAAGTGAGGTCGTCTTTCCGATCTAATCATCTCATACTCTATGGTCGTGGTGTCATAGGAACTTAATTTCCACAACATAATTTTAATACTAAAATTTCACTAATTGTCTTCTTCCCATCATCACATTATAATGAGCATCCTTCCACTAGTTAGCTAACTTCCCCATCTTGGATGTCAATTAACGTCACTTCGATAGTTAAAATTCTCTTTTAATTAATTAATTACCCCCTTCACAATCTTGTATTTAATTAATAAACCCTCTTATTAATTAAATCCCACTCTCAAACCCCTCTAATTCTATTAATTTCCCTCCAAATCATCTCTAAATAGCTTCTATAAGCTAAACATGGCCTATTAATTAATCTCGATTGATTAATTAAACCTTCTCTAACTCTCATGGGTCATTAATTCTAATTAATCTCTTCTAAACATGTTTATCCACTCATAATTATAGATCTCTATTTTTCCCACATTCACTAGGATGTAGGCTTCTCCCAAATTGGAAAGTTATAAAAGCAACCAAGTACCTTCCTACCAATCTACACCTTTGCATATTATGTCCTTGTAAGACATTTGATACCTATTACTCAAGAGATAATTTCTATTATAGGAAATCTTGCGAAAAATGAGAAACCTTTGTACTTGTTAAAATTAGTAAGAGAAGATTCAAACATGGCCTTTAGGCCATTTTGAGGAGACCTCTTCCTTTTATCAAGCATCCTTGATCGTGTGTGGCTTTTTTCTATGTAGAAGTAAATATATACATATCAAAATTGCATCTAATTTCGAAAGGAGGTTTGCATTATTTATTTTTAACATTTTGTGTAAGTTTATTAGATTTTTTCGTGATTTATATTGATGTAGTTACTTGATGGAATAGATATAGGGTCAGGCTTGGTGTTGGGTCCTTAGCTATCGCTTTTATTAAATAAAAAATGTCCCCAAGGAGCTATGAACTAAGTGGAAGTGACCACCTACAAATGTATCCAAAGATAAGACAAAATTATTATAAGTGTAGTAGGCCTCATAGAGAACTATATTTTTTATAGTTTCTATAAGGAGATTCCCAACTAGGATACTTGTGGTGTAGTCTAAGAGAAGGGCATTATAATTATAGTATACGGTGACATAGAGAGAGATAGAAAACAATATGTTTTCACTGTCTATGTAAAGAAAAATGGTTGATAAGTGGTATGTAGTAGGTCACATCCAATGTAGAATAATCATATTCTTATAGAAGGTTGTATGAGAGATAGAAAATTATTGGGACAATATTAAAAAGTGTTTTGTTTTGGCAATGTCATATAAAGCATGTAAAGTTTAATTTTTAACAAAAAAACTACAACCGTTCTTGAAAAAAATTATAATTTTCTTAAAATTAAACTTATCTATATGATCATTACTAGGATCAAAAGTAGAAAAATTCAAACTCTTTATTAAATGTATCCACGAATGAGTGACGATTGACAATTGAGGGTCCATGTGCTATGATTAAGAAAAATTGAGGATGAGATGGACAAATCCAAATGATCCAATGTCAAATAATAGGATTATACCATCATATACATATATTAACACACTAAATAATTCACTCAAAAATGATTCAATATATGCAATATCAATCTATAAAGAGATTCCCTAATTTATAGGTAAGAAAAATTATTTTGCAATAAATAATTGTCTATAAAAATAAATTATTAATTTGGAGTGAATAATTTTTCACTTAACAATTTTTACATGTGCCTACCCAAAATAAATAAAAAAATCTCCCTAAAATATATTTTATACTTATTTAGAGTGAACGTGCACAAATATAGACTAGTTAAAACTAACTTTGATGTGAATACACAAACTTAAATCAATTAAATGTGTAATATGGCACTGAGGGGTTTAAATGGGGATAATTGATATCTAACATACATATTGAAACAAGTTAAGGTGTATTAGGATTCAATTATCCCCATTTTTACCAATCAAGACCCATAATACATGTTGTGACTATTAATTGTCTATTAGGGATGGTCCAAATAGGGATAACCAAACCCTAATACACCTAGGGTGATAATTTAACATATATTAGGGCTCACCTATGCAAGTAGATCTAATTAATCCCTAATAGGTGCATAATTCACAATGTATTGAGGCTCAATTTTTCCTTTTATGGTAATCAAAACCTAATATGCCTAGTAAGAGAAATAATTATGTACTATGGCCCAATTGGTGCAAACAAGGATAATACATTACGCAATAATTAAACATGTAGTAGGGATTGATTGGTGACAAGGGGTCCAATCGATACCTAGTACACATCAGAAATAATTCAATGTGTTTTAGGGCTTGATTCATGTCATTTACACTTGTAGTACCCAATACGTGATCCTATGGTGTTTGACAATATCCTTTTTGACATTTCTTATGACATTATCCCATTCACCTATTTATTGACTAATATAGGTCTCCTAATCTATCCCATACCCTAAAGCCACTAGATCACATGTATTCTTCATCTTAATAATTTAGGAATTGTTATACATTTTATAGAGAATGTATAAAGACTAGTTTTAGGTTGTTTCCTAAATTTGAGAATTAATTTCATATTATTTGTGGGCCTATGACAAGTATTGATGATAAAACTTTCCACACACTAAAAACCATCCTTTGTATTTCCAATAATCATAATTTCAAATGTACAAGTTACCTTGGTTGGATTATGGTTGATTGAGTGGGAAAAAATCAAATGGCCGCATATACAAGCATGTCCTCTCTTACTCATTAGGGGTATCTATGGATCCCATATCAAAGGAACACTCTAAAAATTCACTAAGAAATTATTGAAGAAACTTTTCCTTAGATAATAATTACAAAAATCTACTTGAGGTAAATCTCTATTCCTCCCCTATAAAAAAATTCAAGGACTTAAACCAAGAAAGTGTCAATTGTCAAGTGTAAGGATTGAATCATGGTATTAATTATGAATACAAAATCTCTATTACTCTCCATATCATCATAATATTAAGATAAATACATGTGGCTTGAACCCCCTTCATAGTATTGGTACATAGTGCAATGTTCATCACATCAATGGGGGTGTGGTGAGGTCAATCTAGTACAATTGATGGCTAACTCATTTTTAGGTCAATAAGATTGAAGCATAAATATCCACTCAAAATATTATCATCATAGTGATCTAGATACAAGAAATAGGTATAATTATAAGTGAACCGTAACCCAAAATAAAATTGTATCTTAGATCCTTATAAGACACATTTACATTCCATTGGATAGGTTTTTATGAATGTGTACCATGCTCAAAGAACTTATCTTGCATTCATTTCTAGGTTCCTTGATTTTTAAGACAACTTTATTATAATCTTTCCAACTTCCTCATACATTTTTGTTCCGTTGTCGCTCAATCTAAGCATTGTATAATGAAAATATTTATCTAAATCTAAACCCTAATTATAATTTCATTATTATATCTATTCCATATATTGTGGAATTATTTCATTTCATAATTAAGATATGTTAGAATTATTATCATATTTTTCTAAATTATCATATACAACTAGTAATAACTAATTACAACCGAAACGTAATTTACATATTACATTTTGGTGAACCCACTTACCTATCAAACTATTCCAACCTAAGGTTTCATTTTTCACCCTGAAGGTTTCAAGTTTCTAATCCAACTTTGAACCTCATTCATAACCCTATGATTTTTCTCAAAACCCTTATTTTTGTGTAGTTTACATTACGCAAGGAAAAAATTAATAATTTTAAACTTAAATCACAATTACAAAAGGTTATGATGGAAATTGTATTTGTTTTCCTCTCAATATTCTACAAGATTATGCAATATTTTGACTAAAACAAAAATTTTCAACCTTGGACATAACTACCCATCAACCTACCTATGCATTAGAAACACCCTTAAAACCCTTTCCAAAATTGTCATGATGGAAATGGAAATGCTATAAAGAAATTTTTACTATGATACTAGATGAGATACTCATGCTTATTCTCATAGTTTAACCTTTCTCTATGGTCATTGACATGACCCATTCACAATACCCTAAGTTTGATATCACGCATATTGTGATTATCATCAACACATGGGGCATATAAATAATCAATGAAATCAATAATGACATAAGATTTGATATATCATTATGATGGCATGATTTCTATAGTAGGATCCTCTATCCCTTTTGATTAGGTAATACCTCTATTTAGTTACCCCATTATCTAAGATACCCACACACTACCTAATGCATCTACTAACACCATTTCTTCAACCAATGATTTCATTAATAGCATAAAATATTTTTATACACATGATTAGGATCCCTTATAGCATTCCATAAGTGTCACCCTACCTCGATACCGATGGCTACTCTTAGCTACAAAGGTGAGTCGTATCACTTCACAATGCCACATATGAATATTCTACCAAATTATATCAGCTTATAATGATAATTTGGGAAATAATAATTAGATTATTAATGAAATTTCATCACTTTTAGTATGCTCGTACCACACAATATAATTTCTTACAATCACATAAGACAAGACCTCACCATTTCTAGTAAACCTCGTGATATTATTGATTTTACACATGTCATGCAAGATGTGTTACCTAGTAAGTAACATGATAATTAAGAACATGGAACCATTATCCCCTTTACCAATTATAAAAACAATAATCAAACCTATGATACGGAGAACCTATAGAATAGTACCTTTCTATCCAAAAATCCCTCATCCAAATAACTACTTAATCTCCAAGTTTGACATTTCACTTGGGATTTAAGTTCCTAACTCTTTATCCCATGGACCATGGGACATATGTTATTTGATTAACCGTATATAAGTTCTAAAATTAAATTATCCCGTATAATACTCCAACTATCCCAATCATATCTTATACACATGATTTTTAACCAATCATGTTGCCTATCTTGGATACACCATGACCTGTACTCTTGTATTTTGATTAACATATTTTGTATCAAATATAACTATCAATAGAATCTATTATTAGTGCATTATTCTATCATGAAGTGACACTTATTAATCATATTCATCTTTAGCATGTGTGCCTTTTTTCCTATAATATATGTTACTTATCCATGTGTGATATGCAACAATCATACAATAACTATATAAGTGTGACCCATATGGGAAACCAATATGGTTTCTTTACACACCATAGGGAATAATAGTTACTATCGTTCACATAAAACATGGTCTATATGCATCACTTCTCCTAGCATTGAGGACTTTGACTATTACATTACACGAGACAATTTGTTTGATTATATCACTTATTCCACTCTTTTTCATACTCCTCTCAATCACAATATTATCTTATACCCATGGATACATAACCTTTACATAAGTGGTATATTCATCAACATTTATCTTCACTAATGGAAATCACTTTTACATAGTGTATTCATTTCATACATGTTTCTTCTACTTTGGCAACAAAATCCATTTTCTCTTAACACAATATTTTTTATTTTTTGATAGATAAACTAGGTTTGAAGCATCCCTTTCCCTATACATGAAAAGATTAGAACTTTACAAAATCGTAAATTTGCTCTTTACGCAATTTTAAAGTACTATGTCCCTAAAAATGTGACTTTTAGAACAAAAAGAGTATATATATCACCTAGAACCTAAAATGAATACCAACTATAGCAAACCAAGACAACCCCCACCTTACTCCCTTGAATCAGAAGAAACAGTGATCATCTCCACCTCTTCTTTGATCTCCACTATTGAAGGTTTTTCATTTTTTCTCCATCACCAAATCCAATCTAGGTAAAATTCACAAGCCAATCGTAGGAATCCTTCCCGTTCAATGCATATCATCCAACCATATTGGACTTGTTTGAGAAGATTTTTGAGTGTTATTCAATCTAGGAAAACTATGTGAAGAACCCACGAATATTTGTCCATACAGATTTGAATGACATTATCAAAGAAATTTCAAAAACATCATGCCTTTTTCTAATTCCAAGAATGTGGCTCTATCAATTAGACCTGCTTGGACCACCTACACATATGTGAGCATTGGCATGGACATTAGCTAAACTCTGAGTGACTATGTCCTCCATCCCCACTCTATATTTAGGATGTAAGAGATTGTGGCCTGTTGCAATCTCTATTTTCGTGGTATGTGTGAATTATTAAAATATGGCCCACAAAATTGGTTGCCACCTCTACATTGACATGAGGATGACCACCAAACCCATTTATTATTCTCCAATTATTTTTTCTATAGCTTCCAATACTAGTAGGGAGGGATATAGAATATCGATACAACCTTTTCCTAGTTATGCATAAATAGAAGGTTATTTTCCTGGAAGATCCTGAAAATTGTAAGAAAGGATACATGGGGTTTTCCATTGTTAGGGATAGGAAAATAAGATAGGCTTAGCCCTCTTTGAGGCAATGGCGGCGGTTTATTGCTACTTCTACTAGCGAGGAACCTATGCAAGTCTCACATTACGCCTTCGGGGTTGGGATCTCATCCCAGTAGAGTGTTCTAGGCTGCGAAGAGAAAGGAATAAAAGAAGGAGAAGAGAAAGAACAGATCCGAAGGAAGAAAAGAAATGAGTTCCAAAGCGGAAGGGTCAGAAGATCTATGCTTTGGGCTTGGTAGTAATGCATGAGCCAAACCTACTTGCATAAATAAACAAAGCAATACTGATAAACAAGTGACGGAAAAGTAGATATGAATTCAACAGAATAAACACATGCAGACCTAACATAAGAAAGATCTTAATGTATAACACAGTTATTGAGCACAAAGTCTGAATAATTGTATTAATTGTTTTTATCTGTTACAAGAAAGCTCAAAGTCTTTCTCTCCTCACTTCTATTTCTATCTGAAAAATGTTCACTCCTTGAATACAACAAGTATTCTAGTATTTATAGAAAGTGAGGGAGAGAGAAGGCAAAATGGAGCCAACCACTTATTCACAAGATATTTACAAAATATCCAAAAGTCATGTTGACTTTGACAACTTGGATGGATGACATCATCCCATGATGCAACATGGATGATGTCATCGTTTGTGCCAACACACTTCAGATATTTCGAAGAGAAAGTCGGAGAATAGAGAGGAGAAGAAGAAGAAGAAGAAGAAGAAGAAGAAGCTATTCATCATCATCATCCTGTGGCCTAAAAGGGTGCTTTGTTTTTGATCTTGATCGGGAGATGAGATGTGGAGCGAGCGCGTATTCCAAGAACTTGCTGATCATTGGCGCAAATTGATCCTGTGATGGATCCTTGTGCCTTTCAGCGATTGCTTCATGTTTCCGCTCATCAATGAGCTTTTCGGGGACCTTGGAATAGTCTTTACCCGCCTCGATTAGGGACCCGATGAAGTCTCTACAGGCCAGTAGGTTGTTGATGGATTCGATGTCGAAAGTGACTTCTGGCCCTGTCCCTTGAGAAGCTAACTCCTTGAAAATTCGGATAGTATCGTCAGCTGATCTCAAGGTGAGGGAAGGAGTGAGCAACCCTGGAGTCATAGATAGAACAATCTTCTCCATTTGATGCATCGCATCCAGGGCCTCTTCCTTCACCTTGTCTATCTTCTCTAACACAAATTCGAGCTGATCTATCCGATAGTCCAGAGTGGACATGGTCTTGTTGAGGGTCCTTGGATGACCGAATACTCCAAACTTGACCAAATCTTCGACTGAACAGTCGAACATTTGTTGGAAGGCCTCGTGTTGGAGTCTGGCGTTTTCGAGCTCTTCTGATACTGGACTTGCTAATGTTTGGAGTTCCTTATTCGCCTTCTCGATGTTCAGGTATAAACTGATATACTCGGCGATCACCTTTTCACTATCCTTAAGGATTTGGCTCCTCCAAGCAGAAACAGCCATACCTTGCTCGCCGATCTTTGAATATTCATTGATCTTCTCCTGACTGAGCAGCTCAGGAGTCTCGGCGGCAGTTGTGGGAGGTGCACTTCCCATCTTACGTAGGGCTTGAAGCGGTATTTATTCTGCTCCTTGATAGCCTCTTTTCTTCCTTTGTTTCTGAAGCTTTTCGCAGATTGCATCAAGCTGCGGAAAGAGCTTCCCCACAGGAGACTTTCGAGAGGATGTCCCCATTGTGACTTGGAGTCAGCTTGTGAAATCTGCTTGGAGACAGGATCTTCTTTCTCTTTGGTGGGATCGGGGTAGGCAATTTCCATAACCCTCTCACTGCGGCGCTCTTGGAGAAGCGTGTAACCGGCTTGTGCTTCTTTGCTCCTTTAGCGGAATGGTGAAAAAGTCCATCGGAGCGATGGGGACTTTCCTCTTTGGTTGGCTCAGCTGCTGAGAGATCCAAGCTGGTCCTATTGAAGAAGGACCAGAGACAGAGGGGGAGGCAGCAACGGTAGAAGAGGGGAAGAACGTGGAGACACGCGGCGGCGGCATTGAAAGAATAGCCGAAGACATGCCCACGGGAGGAAGGAAACCGCAGTGCGAGAAGACATGGGAAGGGAAGGGAGCCGAAATGAGGGAAGAAATGGAGGAAGACAAATCAGCGAGAGAGGAGAAGATGGACGAAGAGGTAGGGGAGAGAGTAGAAGAAGAAGGAGAGGACACAACCAAAGGAGTGGTTGCCGACATCTGAGGAAGGGGAGGAAGAGAAGAAGGAGGGATAGAAGGGACCTCTGTAGTTGTAGCGATGCCGACATCCTAGGTGGATGGGCGTATAGGACTATCCTCTGTCAATTCCTTCTCTGGCGAATCCAGGGTTATTACTTGTTCAGGCTCTGAAGGAAGAGGACTTTCAGGGGCTTCCTCCTGAATGGTGCTAGGCTCACCTTCCGCAGCTTTGCCTTTTAGCTGCTTCTTTGACCTTGGAGGTGCATTACCCAAAGGAGAAGTTGTAAAATCTACACCGAGGTAGATTAACCCATTCATGCGGCACCATGCTCTTTCTCCGCATAGTCTCCTTGACCCTCTCCTCGATTATGCGAGGAGCCTTGCTTGTCAATGTCAGGGAAGGGCCAATCATCCCCTTCGTGTCATTATACACTTTGTCTACTTCGTCTTAGTGGTTTGGAAGCCTTTTGGGACAATGGCCACTCCGTAATGGATGATTTCCGTTAATGCTAAGCGAGAGTGATCCTTTCTTGAGTTCTACCTCATGGAGAACGTCGATGTAGATATCCTCAATCGAGGGACATGAATCGGATCAAGCTTAGCCCTTGGTAGACATGACCCCTAGGGTCGAATGTGGGCCTTCTTTGGGAAATCATGCTTTAGGTTGAGCAATTCTAGCTCAAAGAAACATCTCCTTCGCCTTGTGATAGGCTGGAGCATGTGTAACGGCCTCTCTGTGAGGGGGAAAGGAGTTCCGCCCTTCTTTCTCTTGAGGCACTTTTCATGGTATGTGACGAGTTTGTCTTGATAGTTCCAATAAAATCAGCTTTGGTCCAGCATACCTTGCACTGGTTGGTTCGCCCAAAAAGTTGACCGCCCTCGAGATAGGTGAATGTGGGAAGCCCCAGGTGAACAAGGCCCCCACTTCTCTGTGGCTTGCCACTATGTTTTTGGTTGTCCGGCCATGAGTCAAATTTGGCATGAATATGCACATGATGTGATAGAAGAAAACATCATTGATCTTAGCGAAGTGTTGAATCTTTGTTCTCCGGCTTGACTCTTGATAGTATTCATATATTTTGGCACGAGGCCAAGTTCCACCGGTGCAGCCACTGGATAATCCCTTTGAGACGCGGCGCATACACTACGTAGGAGTTCATGTGGAACACTCTGTTGTAGCGGCTGAACATTGCGATTGCTCGGATATTGTCTTCTTATTATCTCCCCCAGTGAAACGCGTTGATCGGGCGATTCTTATTCATTGTGTCCAGTATCGCAGCATCCACTTATGGAAGTAGTGAGCATCGAAAGACCAGAAGACTCTGCTCGGGAAGGTGATTGTATCACTTTGAGTTCCTCGAGAAATCACTCCGGTGGATAGTTTGAGGCCACCGGTCACTACCTTCTTATTCTTGAGGTAGACCTCATTCATCAATTGCATGCAATTGTCTTCGTTGTCCTCCCAAGCCTTGAGGCATTCTTGCTTTGCACTATGACCACATAGTTTCGGTGGTGAGGATGCCAAGCATCAACTCAAAGCGACGGGCGATGGGTTTATAACTACCTCGCCCTTGCTTTATTCTTCTCGACACATCTTGTGTCTTTGTTGAAGGATTGTGCAACAACCATCATAAACTCGTTATTAACAGACAGCGACGGGAATCCCACCGGCGAAGTGCGGGCGCTATTGCTATCAATTTATCCATCCATGGACTCCTTGTCACTTTACGAGTCCTTACCCGGAATTCCTCTATGTCAATGTGGCCCAATTCGAGAATCCACGACATCCATATTACACTCTGCTGTGATTCGGGCATCGACCCTCGATATTTGTATTTCATTTCTTCTTACGTAGCTTTGCCTTCCCTCTTGGTTTGATGGGTCTCTTGCTTGCGTAGACATGTGTTCTTGAGGCTTATCGATGATCTGCACGTAGAAGGAGCGAAACCCAATCAAGAAGCTTGAATTAGTCATTTGATCTTCCATGGGAATACTAGCGAAGAAGAAAGAGTTAGAACTTTTAAGGTTCGGGACGCGGGCGCATGAAAAATGTATATAACGAATTTGAATAGTCAAGGCGCACAGGAAAAGGGTGCAACAGAGGTTAAGTTGGCGCCAAAGGCGCATGGCGCATGGATGAAGCAGACTGCATTATATATAAGGGCGCACAGGAAATGCATGTTACATTGAGATTTGGTGCGCCCCTTGGCGCATGGGCAGATTGTGCAACATGGAAAAAAGGCGCGCCAAAGGTATATGGCGCGGCGCATGGAGGGTCTACACAACATCATGTACTTACAACGGAAGGTGCGCCCGCGCCTTGGAGGTTTTATACTTGCGCAAATAACTCTTGCGTTGCATGGAAGCTGGGCGCGCCCTTTGGCGCATAGAGGGATCTGCGGGGGTAAAGGGTGCGCCAAAGTTTTTATGGAAGCGCGGGATTTAAACTTGCAGCATGTAAAAGGGGCGCTTCGAGGGCGCATGAATTTAAACTGCAGCAGGATGGCCGGGTGCGCCCTAGGCGCGGGTCTTGAGCATGTTGCATGGCGGGTAAGCGCGCCGAGGGGCGCGACTGTCTTGATTGTAACAAGGCGCGCCAGTGCGCCATTTTTGAAAAAGACTCTCCACTCAAATCATTCTTACTCATTTCCTCCACCTAAATAGTTACTTGGGCAAGTAAGGTTTTACAAAAGGTTTAATCAAGCCAAGCCATTCAAGCTCCCTTTACGTGAGATCTGGAAAAAGGGAAGAAGAGGAGAGAAGAAAACGATGGAAAAGCTCGGGGAAACACCTAAACATACTCTTTTAAACACGAGACCAGCGACCAAAACACAGGACCAAAACACGAAAGCATGCGGTAATGAAAAGAGGATGAACCTCTTACCTTAAATATATGTTAAAATCGGAAAGCGGGTCCACGGGCGAGATAATGACAGAGCGGGCGACAAATCCAGGCGATCACGTGCTTGTCAAAATGAAATGAAAATGACATGGCGGGCACGGGTATATATAGAAAAACTTGTCATTAATGTCGCCACCAACTTTTGAAATGGCGCATGGAAACAGTTGTCGGCGAGGGGAAAGCGTCGCCCTTTGGCGCATGGAAGAAATGACAACAGGAGAATGAGCGCGCTTTGGCGCATCAAGCGAGTTGTCGACACGAAGCTATGTGCGCCCTTTGGCGCACAAAACTTGATGTAACAAAGATATTACGTGCGCCCTTTGGCACCAAAACTTACTCAACATCCTTTGGCGCACCGAAAGACGTGCTAACATGGAAAACCATGCGCGAAGGCTTTTAAGGAGCGCATCAAAAATTGATGTTGCAAGGCAAAACCATGCGCCCGGCCAAAGGCTCAAAAAGACTAAGTTCAAAAGCTGAATTTCCGGGAAGGGATTTTACAATATTTTGAGCGCGAAGGATCCCTAACGAGGATCGAAACAAAATTTTCGGTATGGTTATCGGTAAAATTGCCCTTGTCGATTTTACGGGATAACAGTTGCTCTTTACTGGGGACTATCCACGAGCAAACTCGGGGTAGAGAATCCCAGATCACATGTGCCTATCCATTGGAGTGCGGAGTCAAAAACAAGGGGGACCGGGGAGAAAAAAGGAAACACACAAAAAACCAAAGACTAAAGCAAACACATGACTAAAATAAAGCGTACAAAGAAGAGCAAGCTCTACTTCACGAAGATCTTGAGATGTTGCCGCTATAGGGAAGCGGGAGCTCGGCTCCATCCAGATATGAGAGATAGAAACTATTCTCTCCATTGAGTTGCTTGATTTTGAAGGGCCCTCTCCATAGGGAATCAAATTTTCCGTGCATACCCTTTGGCTCTCTTCGCTTGTCCCAGAGAAGGGCGAGATCTCCCACTTGAAAATTCCTCTGCTTGGCCTTCTTGTCGAAAAGCTTCTTCACTTGATTCGATGTTCGGTGATCACATGTCGACCACCCTTACTCTCTTTTCTTCAAGTTCCATGCAAGTACATGATTCTCTTTTCAGAACTCGAAAAGTTTCATCTTCGATTGCTCGTGCCAGCGTAGAAGCGGGAAGTTCCTTGCGAAATGGGAAGTTCGGCATCGAGTGCCATATAACACTTGAAAAGGTGACATGCGAGGGATCTCTTGGGGTAATGCGGTCCGCCCACAAAGCATCGTCTGAAAGACTTGTGCCACATCCGCTGATTTTCATCTACTAATTTCCGTATGATGGTCACCAGTTCTTATTCTTGGATTACTGCTGACCATTTCCCTGAGGATAATAATCTGAGGCATGTGCTAAAGTTATCCCATATTCATAGCAAAAACTAATAACTTCCCGGGAAGAGAAGTTAGAAGCATTATCAGCAACGATTTTATTTGGAATGCCAAACCTGACAATGATATTTTCCTTGATAAAACTGCAAACCACCTCAGAAGTGGCATGCTTGTCAGGTATGGCCTCCACCCATTTAGTGAAGTAATCTGTTGCCGTGAGGACATAGCTATGTCCAGGCTCGATTGAGGATTGAGTGCACCAATAAAATCAATTCCCCATTGCTGAATGGTTCATTGATAATGACCGGCCTTAGGGGAGGGCAGCCAACTTGGGCTTGCCGGCGAATTCTTGTGAGGGTTCACATTTGCCACCAGGTGCAGCATCTTGAAAGAGCGTCGGCGGTAGTACACAGCTCGAATGATTTTGTGCTGTTTATCACGGAAGAAGAAAAATGGCCTCCACGAGGCCGAGTTGTGAAAACTTTCCAGCGGTTTTACTTGCTGGGCTTGTCAACACATCGCGAGAAGACACCGTCTATCCGCGCTTATATAAACCGTCATCCCGGATGACATACTTAGCTGCCACGAGCTTTACTGATGCGCTTCTCCTTCTGATTAGGTGCATCGGGCATTCGCCGTAGTAGTAAGGAAGAAAGCAATGTCGGAGTACCATTCGTCATTGTTGAAACAAACAAAACCGAGAGGCGAGAGAATCGGGCCCTTACAGAGGGGTTTGCTCTTCATTGGTACAATTTTCTCTTTCATCGAGGATTTTACGAACCCTTGTTCTCGGCCATTAGGCGACACGAGGCCTTTGCCCTCACCCCGACTTGGTGGGTTTAATATCTAGGTCATATTCTGGACCTTTGCGATCCATTCCCTCTCAAGCTTCCTAACTCCTGCTGAGTTAGAATTGACTTCACCGCATGTCGGGAACCCACCACCGTATGCGAGTTCGAGAATATAATACCTGAAATTCTTCACCGCTTTGACAACGGCAAGGCGTGTTTTCAGTGAGTCATCTTGACTCGTGGGGCTTGAGGGAGAACTCATGAATGCAATCGGAGATTGATATCCTCTGAATTCTTTTGCATTAGGATTGCAGACACAGTATGTTCGGAGGCGTAACTATACATAACGAAGTCTTTGGAGAAATCTGGACATACCAGGACCGGCGCATGAGCAACAGAAGTTTTTATCTCTTCAAACGACCTTTTCCCCTCTTCACTCCATCGAAAGTGGGTGACCCTTTCATCATGTTCAGTATGTGGCGGGTCTTCTCAGCAAAATCAGGGACAAAACGCCTAAGAAAGTTCACCTTTCCGAAGAAAGAATGAACACCATTCTTGCTTGTAGGCAGAGTAAGGCTTTGGATAGCCTTAACTCTTTCGGCATCAATCTTCGTTCCTTCTTTGCTAACCACATGGCCTAGCAATTTCCCTTCAGTAACCCCAAAAACAGACTTTTTAGGATTTAGGGAAATCCCATGTTCTCGACACCTGGCCAATACTTGCTCCAAGTGATCACAATGATCACTTCGTCGTTTGGAGAACACGGTTAAGTCATCTAGATAAACTACTATGACTTTTCCCATCATGCCTTTAAATGCGAAATCCATGGCCCGTGAAAAGTGGCACCGGCGTTAGTTAGGCGAAAGGCATCTGCTGTAGGCAAATGTACCCCATGGAGTAGTGAATGCTTTGTTTTGAATTGATCTTGAGCGAGACTTCAATCGATTATAGCACGAAAAACCGTCAAGCATAGACAGCATCTCGACCCGATTCTTGCTTGCGAGAACTTGGTCCATTATGGGAAGAGGGTAGTTGTCTTTCGTGAAAGCTTGATTCAAGTTTCGGAAGTCACGCGAGATCGTATTTCACCGTTTTCTTGCGTCTGGCACAATGTTTGCCACCCAAGTCTTTGTGATGGATAGGGAAGATGATTCTTGCGTCGAGCATCTTCGAATTTCGGCTGAATGGTGCCCGAAACCTTGGGATTATAATGCCTTTGCTTGGCGGAAGGCTTTGGCATCTTCTTTGATGGTATATTATCTTTGAGCGTCCTGCGGCTTGAAGGACTTTAAATCTGCATAGGACCATGCCAATACATCCATATATCTTTTCAATGACTTGACAAATTTCCGCTTTTCTTAAGGCGTGCAACATTTCCCGATGTTCACGAGTGTGGATGTGCCTCGAGAACCTATATTGGTAGTTACGTCTGCGGAGATGAGCTAGGATCATCTCGCCTTTTCTTTTTCACAAAACGGTCATGCACATCAAGCAGGCGCTCCGGAGAAAACCGAGGCCTTTTGGATTTTATTTCCCTTAAGGTGACAAATGCCATCGTTCCTTTGTTTCGTGGTTTTGGTGTTGATTGATTCACGGCATGGAGAGGTGGATCCTTCAAATACAACTCATCAAAATTTTCTGATTTTTCTAGAAAGGCAATGAGGTGATTATCATCGTTGAATACACCGCCAATCTTGAGAGTTATGCAGCACGCTTGCGGCGGAAAACCACTTGATGGTGTATTTGTTTGTTTTCAAACCGGGTGCGGGAGCATGAGAGATCTTTGAAACGACCAACGAATCAGCCATGTCATTTTGAGCTCTTGGAATCGCTCCTATTGAAAAGGCATCAAATTCCTCAATGCTGTCCCATACTGCATTACGGTAGTGCCTGAGCCTTTCATTTTTACTTGGTAAATCCTTTTGACCTGATTCCACTAGCTCGGCATCACCTTGAACTTTTAGATTTTTTATTCCTCTTTCCTTTGCGGCTTGCATACCGAGTAAGAGAGACTCATACTCAGCAGTATTATTCGTATTGAAAAACTGCAATTTGAAAGAGAGAGGAATGACCTCCTCCTCAGGAGATATTAGCACAACCCCAGCGCCGCATCCACTAGTTGCGCAGCTGCCATCAAATTGCAAGGTCCAGACCTTATTAAGGTCCTTTTCTTGAACGAAAACTTCCTTTGTATCCGCCTCGGTGGATAAGAAGTAGTTCCCCATCCCTGATGATTCGAAAAGGATTTGGGCTTTGGGGTCTTGAGTTAGTGACCAAGTATTTCTTTTGGGATTAGGCTCCAAAGTTTGCATTACGCCTTTGGTGGAATTCTAGCTTTAGACAGTCCATATGAATTTCTCCACCAACTTTGCTTGCAAAAGCTCCTTCCCAGCCAAAATTCCATAGGCTTGCCGGAATGTCGGCGACAAGGGCGGTCATTTTACCCTCTTTTCGGGGAATCTGCGAAGCAATTGCGCGTCTTTGATTTGACCAATCAATGGCACTTGCTTGGTTTCGATGAGTAGCATCTGCGCCGAAAGGCTTGGTAAGAGTGAGGCCCAAGCATGGGCGACTTTATTTGGCATGGCGTTATCGAAAGCTCGGAATCAATTATACGATTGCTCAACTTATGGCCATTGATTAGGAGGGAGAGATAGAAAGGCTCTATCTTGCACGATGCGAGATGTTGAGGCAACATTTATGTGGGATTCGGGAGGAGTGGAAAGGATTCCTTTAGGGAAGCTTTGACTAGATATAACACTTGACTTTGGATATACTTAGTCAATCTTACAAGGCTGTTCGGGGTTTGGTGAAGATACTCGGCTTGGACATTTGGATCTTGGTCTTTTTGCATGATCTATTATATCAAATGCGGCCAAGGGTTGCGTTGGTAAAGGAATGAGTCCTTCACCCCGCGATGATGGAATAGGGTTATTGATCTTGATAGGAATATGAGAGGGTGACTCGGAGGAGAGATAGGTGGAAAAGACTTCTTTGCAAAAGATTTAACGGGAGTTGAGCGGGAAGAGGATTACCTCTTTTAACAATGGTTGGAGGCGCGTTTGATACGGCCTTCTCTTTGCGTATGGGCAGCAACTTACACTTCTTTTCCTTGCGGCGGGTAAAAGCAGCGTAGGATTGTCGCTTGCATAGCCTTGCGTACTCTCTTCTTCATCGATTCGTCCTCATCAAATTCCATGTATCCATTGTGGAGTCGCGGTCGGTTCACCGACATCTTGATCATCTTCGCTTTGGAGCGAAGGTTCTTCATAATCTTGCTCCTCTTCTTGAATTTCGGCCAAAGCATTGGCCGGAGGAGCTTGCGCCAACCGTGGAGCAGTTTGCGAGGCAAGCGCGGCCTTTGTGAAGCGTTGTTAGGGACAAAATTCCTCCGCGGGATATCCGTCTGAGGAAGCTGGGAGAGGCTGGGCAGGCCGCTTTTTTAGTGCAAGCAAATCATTCGCCATTTTTGGAATCTTTGGATCGGAGCGAAGTGGTAGGCGAAGGGCCCAAAGACTTAGGCTTTACTGATTCCTTTCTTAACTCGCCAGATATTATCAGATTGTCTTCTATACGGATGGCAGCAGCCTGAGCGAGAGGTAGAGTAGCTACTCGCTCTTGAAGGAGTAAGAAGCTAACTTTTGAGCTCATGGCATTTACGAAAAAACACTTCTGGTTCTCCGGTGTTGGAAGCATGGCAGTAGGGACACGGTTGATTAGCGCATTGAACCGGGCGACAAAATCGCGCATGGTCTCATTTGCCTCCTTCTTCAGATGAGTGATTCGTGACAATAAAGTAAATGCATCTTCTGAAGGCTTATACCTGTCTTCAAAAGCGTCCCGCAAAGTTGCCCAACTAGTGATAGATCCGGCCGGCAAATCTTTGAAACCATTCAGTGCGAGGCCCTTGTAAGTTTCTAGAAAAGGCGGCCGACACATCTTCATGAGTCACATCCAAAATCTTGCATGACATAATGAAAGCGAAAATGTGGGAATCCGTGCTTTGATTTCCGCTCCGTCGAATTTAGGAAAATTCTTTCGATTTCCGTGAGGAGTGCGTGAAGCTGGATGTGGTAAAGCCAACGGACCCATAGCGTTTCCCCATGGTACCGCCATCGAAAAGCGGAAAGAGAACACGAGTGGAAGTGTAGTTCGGCCCGAGTAGCAAAGCACTACTGAAGGGATGTGGATGCTTCAGCGAAAGACTTTTCTTCGTGAAGGCGAGACACTCCTGGATGAACGGCTAGCTGAGCTTAGCGCTGAAAAACGTGCCGGTGTTACGCTGAAATTGTGCCTCTGAAGCAGATCGAAAGTAGGATCAGCTTCTCCACGGGCTCTTCTGCTGCGCGTAAAAGGTTCACTCGCCAGTGTACCTTTCAGATCTGTAATATTACAGCGCAGATTTAAACTTTATTTTTGGGTGTACTTGCTGATTTTCTGGTTTTTCTGTCAAAAACCAGCAGCATGCACTTTTCTGAATATTTGAAAATTATCCTCTTCAGAAACCGATTGCGGTTAAATGACAAATAACAGCGAGGATAAGATGGAGGGAAGATAGTAAGCTGATTTTCGGATCTGGTTTTTAATTTTCAGAGGGTTTAGAACATTTCAGAAAATAGTTAAAAACTCAGATCTACGGAAAATGATGATTTTTGATAAAAACTCAGCGAACTAAAGATATGTAACAGGCCCAGATCTATGATTCTCAGAAGAAAATTTTCAATTTGAGTACTTTTGCAAATTTTTAGGATTTTTAACAAAAAGGTTTAGATTTGCAAACTGGCAGCAACCTGCTGATTTTCTCTGATTTTTTATTTTACTACCAGCATAGATCTGACAGATTTATCTGTTTCTGTTGGCGAAATCTGTTAGAAAATCCGATCCCCAGCGGAGTCGCCAAAAACTGTTGGTCCGAAAATCTGTCGCGTGGGCAGATCTATGGATAAACGAGCCAACAGTGTGCAGGGCTTAGCCCCTCTTTGAGGCAATGAAAGCGGCTGGTTTATTGCTACTTCTACTAGCGGAACCTATGCAAGTCTCACAGTTACGCCTTCGGGGTTGGGATCTCATCCCAGTAGAGTGTTCTAGGCTGCGAAGAGAAAGGAATAAAAGAAGGAGAAGAGAAAGAACAGATCCGAAGGAAGAAAAGAAATGAGTTCCAAAGCGGAAGGGTCAGAAGATCTATGCTTTGGGCTTGGTAGTAAACAGCCAAACCTACTTGCATAAATAAACAAAGCAATCTTGATAAACAAGTGACGGAAAAGTAGATATGAATTCAACGAGAATAAACACATGCGAGACCTAACATAAGAAAGATCTTAATGTATAACACGGTTATTGAGCACAAAGTCGAATAATTGTATTAATTGTTTTTATACATTACAAAGAAAGCTCAAAGTCTTTCTCTCCTCACTTCTATTTCTATACGAAAAATGTTCACTCCTTGAATACAACAAGTATTCTAGTATTTATAGAAAGTGAGGAGAGAGAAGGCAAAATGGAGCCAACCACTTATTCACAAGATATTTACAAAATATCCAAAAGTCATGTTGACTTTGACAACTTGGATGGATGACATCATCCCATGATGCGACATGGATGATGTCATCGTTTGTGCTTGACACACTTCGGATATTTCGAAGAGAAAGTCGGAGAATAGAGAGGAGAAGAAGAAGAAGAAGAAGAAAGAAGAAGCTATTCATCATCATCATCCTGTGGCCTAAAAGGGGTGCTTTGTTTTTGATCTTGATCGGGAGATGAGATGTGGAGCGAGCGCGGTATTCCAAGAACTTGCTGATCATTGGCGCAAATTGATCTGTGATGGATCCTTGTGCCTTTCAGCGGATTGCTTATGAGTTTCCCGCTCATCATGAGCTTTTCGGGGACCTTGGAATAGTCTTTACCCGCCTCGATTAGGGACCCGATGAAGTCTCTACAGGCCAGTAGGTTGTTGATGGATTCGATGTCGAAAGTGACTTCTGGCCCTGTCCCTTGAGAAGCTAACTCCTTGAAAATTCGGATAGTATCGTCAGCTGATCTCAAGGTGAGGGAAGGAGTGAGCAACCCTAGAGTCATAGATAGAACAATCTTCTCCATTTGATGCATCGCATCCAGGGCCTCTTCCTTCACCTTGTCTATCTTCTCTAACACAAATTCGAGCTGATCTATCCGATAGTCCGTGGACATGGTCTTGTTGAGGGTCCTTGGATGACCGAATACTCCAAACTTGACCAAATCTTCGACTGAACAGTCGAACATTTGTTGGAAGGCCTCGTGTTGGAGTCTGGCGTTTTCGAGCTCTTCTGATACTGGACTTGCTAATGCTTGGAGTTCCTTATTCGCCTTCTCGATGTTCAGGTATAAACTGATATACTCGGCGATCACCTTTTCACTATCCTTAAGGATTTGGCTCCTCAATGAGAAACGCTTGACCATACCACCTTTCGCCGATCTTTGAATATTCATTGATCTTCTCTGAGAGCAGCTCGGGAGTCTCGGCGGCGATTGTGGGAGGTGCACTTCCCATCTTACGTAGGGCTTGAAGCGGTATTTATTACTGCTCCTTGGTAGCCTCTTTTCTTCCTTTGTTTCCTGAAGCTTTTCGCAGATTGCATCAACTGCGGAAAGAGCTTCCCCCTGGAGACTTTCAGAGGATGTCCCCATTGTGACTTGGGTCACTGTGAAATCTGCCGGAGACAGATCTTCTTTCTCTTTGGTGGGATCGGGGTAGGCAATTTCCATAACCCTCTCACCTGCAGCGCTCTTGGAGAAGCGTGTAACCGGCTTGTGCTTCTTTGCTCCTTTAGCCGGAATGACTGAAAAGTCCATCGGAGCGATGGGGACTTTCCTCTTTGGTTGGCTCAGCTGCTGAGAGATCCAAGCTGGTCCTATTGAAGAAGGACCAGAGACAGAGGGGGAGGCAGCAACGGTAGAAGAGGGGAAGAACGTGGAGACACGCGGCGGCGGCATTGAAAGAATAGCCGAAGACATGCCCACGGGAGGAAGGGAAACCGCAGCTGCAGAAGACATGGGAAGGGAAGGGAGCCCGGAAATGAGGGAAGAAATGGAGGAAGACAAATCAGCGAGAGGAGAAGATGGACGAAGAGGTAGGGAGAGAGTAGAAGAAGAAGGAGAGGACACAACCAAAGGAGTGGTTGCCGAGCATCGAGGAAGGGGAGGAAGAGAAGAAGGAGGGATAGAAGGGACCTCTGTAGTTGTAGCAATGCCGACATCCTGGGTGGATGGGCGTATAGGACTATCCTCTGTCAATTCCTTCTCTGGCGAATCCGGGGTTATTACTTGTTCGAGCTCGAAGGAAGAGGACTTTCGGGGCTTCCTCACGAATGGTGCTAGGCTCACCTTCCGCATGACTTTGCCTTTTAGTTTGCTTCTTTGACCTTGGAGGTGCATTACCCAAAGGAGAAGTTGTAAAATCTACACCGAGGTAGATTAACCCATTCATGCGGCACCATGCTCTGTTCTCCGCATAGTCTCCTTGACCCTCTCCTCGATTATCGAGGAGCCTTGCTTGTCATGTCAGGAAGGGCCAATCATCCCCCCCTCGTGTCATTATACACTTTGTCTACTTCGTCTTCCGTGGTTTGGAAGCCTTTTGGGACAATGGCCACTCCGTAATGGATGATTTCCGTTAATGCTAGCGAGTGATCCTTTCTTACGAGTTCTACCTCATGGAGAACGTCAATGTAGATATCCTCAATCGAGGGACATGAATCGGATCAAGCTTAGCCCTTGGTAGACAGCCCCTAGGGTCGAATGTGGGCCTTCTTTGGGAAATCATGCTTTAGGTTGAGCAATTCTAGCTCAGAAACATCTCCTTCGCCTTGTGATAGGCTGGAGCATGTGTAACGGCCTCTTGTGAGGGGAAAGGAGTTCCGCCCTTCTTTCTCTTGAGGCACTTTTCATGGTATGTGACAGGTGTCTTGATAGTTCAATAAAATCAGCTTTGGTCCAGCATACCTTGCGACTGGTTGGTTCGCCCAAAAAGTTGACCGCCCTCGAGATAGGTGAATGTGGGAAGCCCCAGGTGAACAAGGCCCCCACTTCTCTGTGGCCCACTACTATTTTGGTTGTCCGGCCATGAGTCAAATTTGGCATGCAATATGCACATGATGTGATAGAAGAAAACATCATTGATCTTAGCGAAGTGTTGGATCTTTGTTCTCGGCTTGACTCTTGATAGTATTCATATATTTTGGCACGAGGCCAAGTTCCACCGGTGCAGCCACGGATAATCCCTTTGAGGCACGCGGCGCCACACTACGTAGGAGTTCATGTGGAACACTCTGTTGTGTGACTATTGCGATTGCTCGGATATTGTCTTTGCTTATTATCTCCCCCAGTGAAAAGCGGCGATCGGGCAGATTCTTATTCATTGTGTCCAGGTATCGCAGCATCCACTTATGGAAGTAGTGAGCATCTGAAAGACCGAAGACTCTGCTCAGGAAGGTGATTGTATCACTGAGTTCCTCTGAGAAATCACTCCGGTGGATAGTTTGAGGCCACCGGGTCACTACCTTCTTATTCTTGAGGTAGACCTCATTCATCAATTGCATGCAATTGTCTTCGTTGTCCTCCCAAGCCTTGAGGCATTCTTGCTGGCTAACAGCCACATAGTTTCGGTGGTGAGGGATGCCAAGCATCAACTCAAAGCGGCGGCGTGGGTTTATAACTACCTCGCCCTTGCTATTCTCGACACATCTTGTGTCTTTGTTGAAGGATTGTGCAACAACCATCATAAACTCGTTATTCACAGCAGCGCGGGAATCCCACCGGCGAAGTGCAGGGCGCTGCTATCATTTATCCATCCATGGACTCCTTGTCACTTTCTGAGTCCTTACCCAGAATTCCTCTATGTCAATGTGGCCCAATTCAGAATCCCTGACATCCATATTACACTCTGCCTGTGATTCGGGCATCGACCCTCGATATTTGTATTTCATTTCTTCTTACATTAGCTTTGCCTTCCCTCTTGGTTTGATGGGTCTCTTGCTTGCGTAGACATGTGTTCTTGAGGCTTATCGATGATCTGCACGTAGAAGGAGCGAAACCCAATCCAAGAAGCTTGAATTAGTCATTTGATCTTCCATGGAATACTAGCGAAGAAGAAAGAGTTAGAACTTTTAAGGTTCGGGACGCGGGCGCATGAAAAATGTATATAACGAGTTGAATAGTCAAGGCGCACGGGAAAAGGTGCAGCGGAGGTTAAGTTGGCGCCCAGGCGCGTGGCGCATGGATGAAGCAGCATGCATTATATAAAGGCGCACAGAAATGCATGTTACATTGAGATTTGGTGCGCCCCTTGGCGCATGGGCGATTGTGCAACATGGAAAAAGGCGCGCCAAAGGTATATGGCGCGGCGCATGGAGGGTCTACACAACATCATGTACTTACAACGGAAGGTGCGCCCGCGCCTTGGAGGTTTTATACTTGCGCAAATAACTCTTGCGTTGCATGGAAGATGGGCGCGCCCTTTGGCGCATAGAAGAGGGATGCAACAGGGGTAAAGGGTGCGCCAAAGTTTTTATGGAAGCGCGGGATTTAAACTTGCGCATGTAAAAGGGCGCGCTTCGGCGCATGAATTTAAAGCTGCATGGGGATGGCGGGTGCGCCCTAGGCGCGGGTCTTGAGCATGTTGCATGGCGGGTAAGCGCGCCGAGGGGCGCGACTGTCTTGATTGTAACAAGGCGCGCCAGTGCGCCATTTGAAAAAAGACTCTCCACTCAAATCATTCTTACTCATTTCCTCCACCTAAATAGTTACTTGGGCAAGTAAGGTTTTACAAAAGGTTTAATCAAGCCAAGCCATTCAAGAAAGCTCCCTTTACCAGCAGATCTGGAAAAAGGGAAGAAGAGGAGAGAAGAAAACGATTGAAAAGCTCAGGGGGAAACACCTAAACATACTCTTTTAAACACAGACCAGCAGACCAAACACAGACCAAAACACGAAAGCATGCAATGAAAAAGAGGATGAACCTCTTACCTTAAATATATGTTAAAATCGGAAAGCGGGTCCACGGGGCGAGATAATGTGAGCGGAGGCAACAAATCCAGGCGATCACGTGCTTGTCAAAATGAAATGAAAATGACATGGCGGGCACGGGTATATATAGAAAATCTTGTCATTAATGCGCCACCAACTTTTGAAATGGCGCATGGAAGCAGGCTTGTCGGCAGGGGAAAAGCGTGCGCCCTTTGGCGCATGGAAGAAATGACAACGGGAGAATGAGCGCGCCTTTGGCGCATCAAGCGAGTTGTCGACACGAAGCTATGTGCCCTTTGGCGCACAAAACTTGATGTAACAAAGATATTACGTGCGCCCTTTGGCGCCAAAAACTTACTCAACATCCTTTGGCGCACCGAAAGACGTGCTAACATGGAAAACCATGCGCCAAAGGCTTTTAAGGAGGCGCATCAAAAATTGATGTTGCAAGGCAAAACCATGCGCCCAGCCAAAAGGCTCAAAAAGACTAAGTTCAAAAACTGAATTTCCCGGGAAGGGATTTTACAATATTTTGAGCGAAGGATCCCTAACGAGGGATCGAAACAAACTTGTCAATTTTACAGATAACACATATCTTGTTTGACCCCTTTATTTTCTAATAAATATGCACTTTTTTCTCTAAAGTTATGATTGATGGACCAATCATTACAATTACTAATCCAAAAAAGTAAATTTCTAAGAATTAAACTAATTTTCTAAGAAAATTCCTTTCTGCAAATAAATGAATTAATAATCACCTGGGAATCCCCTTTAATTTTTAGATTTTATATTTTCAATTCAATTTTCATTCTTAATCCCATCTTTAAAGCTTGAATCTGTGTCAAATTACATGTTCCATATAGTAAATGAAATGATCCAACACTAACTCTCCCTTATCATTTCTAATTAAATAATTGGCTCCAGATTACCTTTAGTAACCCCATCAAAGTTTAAATTTAAAAACTAAGTGGAGGTGAAGTCCAATTCATTGATTTTTTTCTCAAACTAGAAGGGATCCCCAAAATTTAATAATATCCAAATGTTGGAATTACAATCATAGGCCATTTTTTCAATATCTCGCCATCCTCAAGAAAAGGGATTACCTTTTTTCCAATGAATGGACACCTTTTCTAAAATATCTAGCTACAACCTTTTAATAACATCTTCTCTAGAACTAGTTTCTTCTCTAAATATTATTTTGTTCCACTCGCACCATAAATGTCAAATCGGAAGAAAATGACTACAGCCCCAAATAGAAGCCAGAGCTTCTTTGGGCCTAGCTTTTGGCCATGAGAGGAGAACTGAAGAGAGAGTTAATGGTCGGACCCAAAAATATTTATCTTAGAACACAACCAGTTCCAACAACTTTGAGTAAAGGGACAATGTACTAATAGATGATCCATGTCTTCTTTAGCTACAAAACATACAAAGACATCTTGTGATACCTTCCTTACCCATTGACTGTCTTCTTTTTAGGGTGAGAATTCTTCCTTTACAAGCAATCCATGATAAATCTCCATCCTTAGGAGGGTAATACTTGGACCAATAATATTTCCATTCCTTTTCCTCAAAACCAGCATTGAGAACTAATTTTCTATAACCACACTAGGATGAATATTTACCATATTTAGAGATATTCCATATGATTCGATCATCTTGATCGGAGAATGCTACTTCTCTATCATCCATCTCATCCTTAAAGAGAGCCTTAGTGTCCTTAGAAATGGAAATATTTCCCAATTATTTCTAAGCCATTGTAGGTGAAGCATGAGAGAACCATGTCCCATAGTCCATAACTTTATCACCATAATGAGGAATAAGAATTCTTTTCAAAACTTGGAATTCAGGATTCCCCCTAATGTAGGAAAAAAATTCAAAAAATCATCCTAGAAGCTAGAAAGTTCACCATTACCAATCAAACAAGATGTAGACTAAATAAAAATGGATCAGCAGGAGAGCATAAAGTTCCAAATATGAGAACCACGAGGAGGTTGGACAATGGAGAGAAGATACGTAGGAAAAGGGGCACCTAGAGTTTTTTTCTAAGATTTTACTCAATAAACTAATGGGCTTGGATAATAAATACTAAACCAATTTTTCTACTAAGGTAATATTTTGTCTTTCCAAATTTATCATCATATCCCCCCAAAATTTTTGGCAAAGTAATTATTTCCCATTTAACTAGTGGAATCTTCTAAACCTCCTTTGTTCCTTGCCAAAGAAAAGTTCTCATTATCTTGTTTAATTTTAATAAAATAAATTTAGGAATTTTTAGAACTGATAACATATATGTGGGAAGAGCATTGAGAATGGTCCTGATAAGAAGAAGACTCCTAGAAAAATACAGCCATCTCCCTTTCCAGGATTGGAGGCGGTGTTCAAACGATTTCATTAAATTCCCCCATATAATTGATCTACCAGCTCCAATAAAAAGGGGTATACCCAAGTATTTATGAGGGAGCTTATCCAAATTGAAACTAGAGATACTTTAATTCCTTTGGGTAATACTTCTATAATAATTAAGGATAAAAAAACTGATTTTGGTTTGTTAATTACCTTACTGGAACAAGTATGAATTCAAAATAGATCTAAATTCTTTAGCTTCATGTATTAAAGTAGCCCCAAACAAAAAGGTTTCATTCACAATTTTTGGTGAGATAATGGATCGGTTCTATCCGCCACCCTTAGACCTTGAATAAGTCCCCCCGAATAGCATCCCTCTTAACACAATATTAATTCTTCTAAAGTGTACTTTATAGTTTGCAATGAAGGCATAACTAAACAATAAAACACATTTCAAGAGTTTGAATTGATTTTTTAGAGAATCATAATTTTCATGACCACATTTTCATTCTCCTGTTAATTATAACCCATATCCTAGGGCCCTTAATACATTACAAGTTCACTTTTTCATATTATGACTAAAATATTAAAAAAATAAAATATGGAAAAATTATAAAACCAATACCTACATGTGAATAGATTATTCATTACATAGAAGTAGATATTTTCTTTATTTGGTTTTATAACTTTACACTAGTTACTTATAGTATACATAGGACTATTATAGATGCACATAGTCTATAGATACTTATACACATACTTTGTGACTTGTTGTTATGCCCTTAACCCTAGGTCATATATCGGGATATGGATATCTAAATTTTGGATAGCATGATATATTTTCATTTCATATCATATTTATTTATGCTTTCATATTCTTATTAGGTATTCCTTAGTGTTTTTTCATAATGTGGTAGGGTATATATAGGATTTAGAGAGTATGATATTATCATCATATTGAGCACTTGAACCTTATTGTATGGTTTGGATGTTTCCCTCTAGAAGTGGTTAAGTCATTATGATGGCATATTGTGATCATTTCTATATATTTTATTTTTATTTGGTGTTATGTTATTGTTGATATTTATATCTATCTAAGTAATTTCATTACAAGTGGTATCGGAACATTGATCTAGCTAAAATTGGGTCAAAACCCTAATTTTGAATATTCAACTATATATCCTAAATGGTGGAGAATTTTTATGTAGTTTTTAACTCAAGTGGAGAAATAATTCTAGTAAGTGAATCTCCAAATTTTAAGAGATGTTGAATTATTTTTCACAAGTTGTATCTATTTTAAGTTTTTCATAAAATTGTTCCCTAGGCCACTTTTTTGGGAAGTTTTCTAATTTTATTATATTTTCATAAAGCTTTCAAAAAATTAGGCTGGGAAATGTTATTGTTGTTTATCTCTATTTTTATAATAAGAATATGCATCTCCAACCCTAAATTCCTACCCTAATCCTTGTATCCCAAGACCCAAACCCTACATCATGACAAGGAGATCAACTAGAGGCCAAGGGAAGGGTCAAGCCACTCTAGGAATGACTCCAAATAAGGAATATATGGATTTGGAATATTTAACTTTTAGAGTTATCAGAGGTATTTAACCAACTTCAAGAAAGGGTTAATAATATGGTAAGGAGGACTTCCACCATGATCTTCAAACAATAAAAGATAAAAAGGAAGATAACCTTCAAGCACTAGGAGGTAACATTCAAGTATTGGAAGGTAACTTCAACCAAGGTCTTCAAGAAATCAAGAGTGAAATGTGGTTGGGGTTGGAATCAATGAGAAAGGAGATGATGAGCACTCTTTCAAGCATGAAGATGGGCATGAATTCCCATTCAAGTCACATGGGTTCCTCAAGTAATGTACACCCAGATCCAAATCACACAAACCAAGGAGGATCCTTTACACAACCTAGTGGATCTTCTATCTAATTGCATAAAAATATTCTAAAAGTATCAATATGTAAGTTCAATGGGAATGATCTAATCATTTGGATCAATCAAATGGAGATTTATTTTATCAGCATCAACTCCCAAATGGGTAGAAGGTGGTAATGACATCCTTGTATCTCGGAACTAGATCGATTCAATTGGTATCATTGGTTGTACACTCAAAAGAAGAAGAAGGCTCTTAATATCACTTGGTCAATTTTTATGGAGAAAAACACACTATAGTATTCTAGCACTACTTTATCCAATTGGAAAGCTATGAAAAATAGGGTCAATAAAGGATTATATTTAGTAGTTCCAGAGCTTGTCATTACATGTGGATACAATTTCATATGACAATATGAAGGATATGTTCTTGGGTGGTCTTAAGGATCACATCCAACATGAGGTACAAATGTTTGATCCACTTATTATGTCTCGATGCTATTATATCATGGCACATAGGGTAAAGGAAAAATTCCTTGCCATGAAAAGGAATAACTTCACTAACATTAGAGATCATAACACCTCAATACCATCATTCCCTCAACCTACCTAGTTGACTCCACAACAAATTAAAGAGAAATGAGTAAAAGGGATATGTTATAGTTGTGATAGTAAATGGAGTAAAAGACATAAATGTGTTGAGAAGAAATTATTCTACATTGAGGGACCAAATGAGGAATAGGATGAGGATGAATAATTTGGTGAAGAGGAAGAGGTTCTAAGATCATGACTGAGGAATCTCAACCAACTATATCTTTTCATGCAATTTCTAGCATTAGTACCCCACAAACCCTGAAGGTAGTTGGGTTCATGAAGAAAAAAAAGGTGTTGATTGAATCTATAAGTATGCACAACTTCATTAATCATATATTAGCTTTGCACTTAAATTTATGTGTTTATCTAGTCCTATAGTTTTAGGTCATGGTGGCGAGATAGTGGTACAATTGGTTGTTTGAGAAAATTCCATAAGATTAAGATATCCATGGAAATTACCTATTAGAAGGTCCCATGTATGCCATTTCAATGAGGGGCATATACATTATGTTGCATGTACAATGGATTACTACATTAGGAACTATGGAGACGAACTTCCAGGAATTGTTAATGTTGTTCCATTATGAAGGGAGGAATTTTGAGTTGCGAGGGATGTAGGAAAAAGCTCTGTAATTGGTAAGTTCTCATCAAATGTAGAAGTTTCTTAAGAAGGGTGTCGATGGGTTTGTGGCACAACTATTTTCACTAGAAGATCAACCATCAAAAGTAACTATACCATTAGATATACAAGAAATTATTAATAAGCACTTAGTTATTTTTGGGGATATGTTGAAATGGTTACCTCCTAAAAGAGATCATGATCATTCTATTCAGATAGTACCATGAATTCAACCACCCAACATTCAACCTTATAGGTACCCTTATCTGTAAAAGAGTGATATTGAAAATATGGTACAAGAGATGCTAGAAGAAATTATTATTTTCCATATTTAGAGTGATTACTCTTCTCTAGTGATGGTAAGAAAGAAGGATGAAGGTTGGCACATGTGCCTAGACTATAAAAATCTCAACAAATACATAGTGAAAAATAAGTATCATATTCCTATCATTAAAGATTTGTTAGATGAACTATATGGTGTTATTTACTTTAAAAATTTAGAAATTTGATTAGGGTACGATTAAATTAGGATTCGTGATGAATATATTCATAAAATAGCATTTAGGACACATGAAGGCTAGTATGAATTTCTAGTAATGCCTTTTGGCCTTACAAATGCACCATATACTTTCCAGAGTTTAATGAATTTAATATTTTGGTTATTTTTGTGAAATTTTTTCTCGATATTATTTGATGATATATTAATATATAGTAATACTTGGGACAATAATTTACATCATGTTAATAAGGTATTGGAGAATCTTGAACAACAAAATCTTTATGTCAAGCCCTTCAAGTGTGCTTTTAGGGTAAGGGATGAAGAATAAGTGGGTCATATTATGTCTCATGAAGAGGTAAAAGTGGATCCTCATGAGATCCAAGCCATGTTGGATTATCATATTCCTAAAACCCTCAAAAACCTCAAGGTATTCTTAGGGATTATAGGTTATTATCGCAGATTTGTGAAAAATAATGGGAGAATCAGAAGCGCCGCTCATAACGTTATTGAAGAAGGAATCTTTTCATTGGAATTAGGAAGTAATATATATATTTGAATCCTTTTTTATTATTAATTATTGGATAGGAACATAAATATATTCAATGAAAATCATAAGAAACATACAAAAGATAAAAAGGAATCGAAACACTTGAATCCAACATAGGGAATATTTTTGTAAGAGTTGATCAAAGAAAAGAAAATTATAAAAACCATAGACATGAACCACGTGTCCACAAAAGGACAAAATAGGCTAGATATTCCTCTTAATGTTGCATATTCTATACATTTAAATCACTTAATAAGGTCATGTGTACCACACTAGTTTTGACTACCCCAGATTTCTCTAAAACCTTCATTGTTAAATATGATGTTGCATGGTGTATCATAGGTGAAGTACTTATGATCTATAAATTGCATAGTTCTAACAATAAACAGATCACTATGCTTGTGAAAATGAATGAAGTATGTGAGTTCTTTGTTAACCAAGTTAAAGTGTACTAACACCATACAATTGTACTAAAATTTGAGAAAATATAGACAAAAGGAGCCAAGAATTATTCGAGAAAGTGGGAAAAACTCCAGTGGGTGAGTGAATTTTCTCCCCTTCACTATGTAATTCTCCAATAATACAACTTACTACCAATAATTGGCCTTCAAGAAGGATGAACACTCCTTCTAATTGTATCTACTTTCTCACAATCTCTCAATAATGAAGAACTCTTCTCAAATGAAAAACATAAAATAATTCAACTTCTCCAACTTTTCTCACAATGGAATTCACACAAAAACACTTATTGGAATCCTTCTACAAGATTATATTTATAGTTACTTAGCTCGGGAGGCATGGAGATGTGAAAGGAATCGATTAGGAAGCTTAAACATTTACAACTATTGAGTTCACAAATTCTCGGAACCATATCACACAGACCACCGCTTGCTGCAAACTAGTGGTTATGTACTGTCATGCGGTGGTTACGCAACTACCACTTTGCCTGCAGAGTGTTAGTTATGTAACCGTCGGGGTGGTTACGTGACCGACAACTGAAAAATCCCCAAAATAGAACATTAAGGGACCAAAACATCATTTGAAGGTGTCTAGGTCACCCCAACCTGACTAGACCATCTTATGAAGACATAATAAGTTGAGAACCTATAGAAAAGTATCAAATATAGAGATTGCATAGAATTAGGAATTTACTTGATCCATTTTTGGATCATACCTCCCCAATTTGAGGATTTTAAGTCCCTAAAAGATTAAAGGACTAATGAGGTGAGGAAATTTATTCCCCACATATTTTTGGAATACCACTTGGCTTTGGTAGAAACTCGGCCTTTCACCCCAATCAACCACATGTCCTGCACTCCTCTTTATGTTGTTTGTTTTTCCATTATAAAACCACATCTTCCTCCAATTCTAGTTGATTGTCTAAAGAAAGATCCTCAATAAACGGAAGCAATACCCCTCCTTCATCATCTAACATGGAGGGCTCAAAAAGATGTAATTTTTCAACATTCACAACTAAATAAATCTTCATATAAGGAGGAAAATCCAAGTGAAATGCATTCTTACCCACTTGTTCTAGAATTTCAAATGGGCCATATCAAAGAGGCTTGAGTTTCTTAGATTTTCCCTGTAGCCTATCCCGGCTCAAATACAACCATACCTTGTCTCCAACAAGGAAGGAATGATCACCATATGTTGATTATGTCATGATTTTTATTTGGCATGTGTCTCTGTCAACATCTTGTGTACTTGAAGGTGTATCTACTGAATTTTCTCAATAAACTTTTCAGCCTTTTGGACCTCTAGTTTCACTTTCCCATTTTGGATGCATGGTAATATTAAAAAAACATCAAAAGCACTCTTAGGCAATAACCAAAACATGTTTCAAAATGAGTTTTATTAGTCAAAGCATGAACTATCCTATTATAAGAATGTTGTATATACACCAAGTTCTCATCCCAAGTCCTCGAAGTTTCCTGTTGTACCCTCTTAAGAGTTAGACCAAGGTATGATTCACCACCTCTATTTTCCCATATGTCTGTGGATGAAAGGTAGTAGACCTCTTTAGCTTCATATCCATATTTTCCCACAAAGTAGACCAAAACTTCCCTATAAATCGTGAGTCCCTATCTGACACAATAGAACTAGGCAAACCAAAGTGAACCCACACATTAGCAAAAATAACTCAGTCGCATCATTGGCCTTAATGCTATTTTTGTAAGGAATAAGAATACACATTTTTCTAAATCGATCCACAATTACAAATATATAATCATGACCTTTTTTGGAGGTAGGAAAACCACCCACAAAATCCATGGAGATACTTTCCCATGGTTGGGAAGGAACTGGCAACGGAATATATAACCCCAACTTCCTATTATTAGGATTGCTTGTACTACATAAAACACAACCCCTGATGAATTTAACAACTTCGGCTTACATGTTTGGCCAATACACACACCTCTGTAAGTGTGTTATAGTATTTGTCACACCAAAGTGACCAACTACCATGGAAGTGTGTGTTTCTCTCATCAACTATACTCTTTTCCCTCTTAGGCACACAAAGTTTCTTGTTCTTGTAGAGAAAACCATCTTGAAATAGTATTCTCCTCTAGGTACAAATCCCTCACTTGGAGGTTTCTATTGAAAAATATATACAAAATCTAGATCCTTCTCATAGCCTTCTTGATATGCTTCACACAAAAAGGCTCAGAATATTTAATGTGCACATAATCGAAATCAAAGGATGGCTAGATAACATGTCACTAACTTGTTAGTCACACCTTGCTAGCATGTAGGCCTAATAGGTGTTTTCATTGATGAAAACCACATTAATGAAAAATTTAATGTTTTATGATGATTTACGTGATGCTAACATAATGTTTTAGATGTGTTTGAGCTGCTACAATGAGATTCAGAAAAAGGTATGCTTGCTCTTGCAAGCCCATACAGGTACCTAGGAGGTGTATCCTGACAAAGGTGAGCTTCCTTGATCCTTGGTAAGCATGTTTACATGATTTATAGCATGATTTTATGATTCTTGGGAACTCACAACAATGGAATAGTTGGGACATGTGGTGATTCTCCATGTTACATGTACTCATTTGGAGTAGGTATGTTTTCTTAGAAGTGTGCAAAGTGGTTTGGAGATATTTGAGCTCATGGAAGCATGAAATCAGGTATATACTGGAATATTAGGTGTTTTTTAATCATTTTCATAGGTTTATTACTTAGTTATTGCATTATATCGAGTTGACCATAGTTGTCACTTTATGAAGATCTAGTAAATAAGCATAGGTAAGTCTTAATGACTAGAGAGATTGAGATATGGTGTAGATATTATAATTATTGGATGTGTTAGAGGGATGATTCTTGATTCTCTCATAAAAATTTTAGGTGCTCATGTTGATTATTTTGCAAGATATGACTGATTTGGTAAGACATGGTCAAAATCTAGTGCATTTCCAGCTCGAAGTGCAACTTCATATGCTCTTTTTGAATTGTTTTCTTTTCATTGGAACTTTTCACTTTCAGGATTCCTCTAAGGTGATTTTATAAGGTTTCACAAAAATAATCAGGTCAGTTGATCGTCAAGTTTTTATGAACGAATGTTAAGAAGGTAAAGAGGTCTAAAACCCTAGTTAAACCCTAGCTAGGAGCAATTGTGAAAAATGAAGTATACTGACCTATTTTTGATTGAAAGTGAAAATTTTATGTTTTTATGTTTTATATGACTCCTCATTATTTCCATAAATGTATGTTTTAGGTCATGATGATATGTGGACCCCACCTAAAAATAGTAGTTTCTAGAGAAGAAGGTTTTAGGAAAAGATGGTCCAAAGGAGTAGCATGAAAAATTGATTGGCATGATTATTGGGAGATATTATTTATGTCCATGAATTTTCAGAACATGATCTTGTATTTTTATGGTGTTTTGAGGCTCAAACAGGTTGACTGGTCAAAGGACAGTTTTGGGGTCTCAAATAGTAGGGTCCAATGCTTTGGCCATAACTTGAGCTACAAGTGGACTTATGAGGGATTCAAGTTATTTTTGAAATTAAATTTATATATAGTTATATTTATATATTTATTTCCTCATGGTGAGGTTATTTGGAAGGATTTATAGGGCATTCTTTCAACAAGAAGTTTTTATCTGTTTAGGACATGATTTGTTTTTTTACAAGTATGATGTTGTTTAAAGCATGATATGGATTGGGTGATGATTTATATCACATGTAATGTGAAGAGGGGTGAATTTGGAATCCAATTAATCCATTTTTAGGTATTGAATGCATGTATAAATTATTTTATGAGCTAACATTTGGAAATAGTGTTTTTGGTAGGTTGATTTGGTAAAGGAAAATGTTTTTGTGGTTTGAATTGAAAGATGTTTCATGACTTATAACTTAATTATAAGTGTTATAAGGTTCTACCATTTAATTTTAATTTTCACATGGCATTATTTATTTTAGTGGATGTTATTTGGTGATCATATGAAGTTTCCAAGGTGTTGAAGGGTGCAGGAAACAATTGTTTTGAAGTTTGTAAAGGGAACTGGGCCCATAATGAAATAATATGGTTGGTTGATTAAATTTTCAACCATATTTGAATTTTTTATGATGTATTACTCATATATAAATATTTTTATCTCATGATAAATTTTACTTTTTATGTAAGGTCATTTTTAAGAATGTGCCCATGGGGTTTTGAGCCATTTTTGGCATATGTAATGGGGGTTTTTGCTAGGCTGACCTAATTGGGTCTTATGTAGCTGTTGTAATTTAAATTTTTGAATTTTATAGAGATTTATTGGTCAAAAATATTAAGATGGACCGACCTCCTTTGGGTAAAGAAGAAGAAATGCATATAAAAGTTATGTTTTAGCTCATTTTGTGAGCTAGTCTTGCATGGGGGTGTAAAGTGACCTAGAGGAGAGATATTTGCAGGTTTTAAGACATGATTTGAAGGAATATCATATTTTTCATCTATATTAATACATGACAGCATGATCTCATGAAGTTAGAGGCAAGACAAGTGAATAAAGAAGGAGAAAGAGCAATTTTGATGCCCTAGGATATGAGCTAGGGTTTGTGATCTGAATTAGTGATCTTAGTCAATTGTGGTAGAAAAAAATCGAGATCATATTTCTTCATGTGGTTTATTTTGTGTTTGGTCATCCTTAGGGGGTTTTATCCTCCTTGTGGAGTGGGTGCTTCACTAAATTAGGTTTCGGTGCTCCTTGTAGGGTCGGTGCTCAACTAAACTAGGGGTTGGTGCTCCTTGTGGGGTTGGTGCCTCACTAAACTATGGTTTGGTGCTCCTTGTGTAGTTTTTTTACACTAAATTACTTTTCTTTGAGTAATATAAGTATAATTTCAGTGGTTTTCTTTCCTATGAGGGTTTCCCACTTACATATGGTGTTCTTATACTTTGTACTTTACTTTCTTACCTTTTTGGTTGATTTTTCAAGTCATAATAAGAACACATTATCGTGGATGTTGTTAAAAAAATATGATGGATGAATGTATGGTTTGGTAAATGAAAATAAATGTATTCTAGGACTGATTCATCCCCTCTCGATCCCTTATGCTTATAACAATTTATTATATTTAATAATTAAATGAAATTATTGTAAGAAACCCATCCATTTATAGTGTCTAGCTTGTTGAAGTTTTCTTTGAGCCTGTAGATATTGGAGAGGTTGATGATCTATTTGGATGATAGTTTCCTTACCCATCAAATAATGTTTCCATTTCTTGACTTCTTGAACAAGAGAATACAATTATTTTTCATAAGTACAATAATTCATAATTATATCGTGAAAAAATTCAAAGTGATAACATACTTGACGTACCTCCCTGAAGTAGGACAACCCCCATAGTATATTCATTGGCATCAGTTACCACTTCGAAGGGTAGTTGTAACTTAGGTAAAGCTAAAACTAGAGCATGGCTGCTTTTATATTTAAAGGATTCAAAATTAATTTTTGTTCCTTACCCCAATCAAATGTCTTACCACCTATTGTCACTGAATATAGTGACACTACTATGAAAGATGATTTCTTAATGAACTTCCATAAATACTAAGTTGCTCCAAAATAACTCTTGGTATTTGTCAAACCTTATGGTGTATGCCAATTCTGAATGGCCTCTATCTTAGCCGAATCAATCCTTAACTCTTCATCTCCAACCACATGTCCCAAAAAGATAAGCAACTGTTGTGCAAACTCACAATTATTTTCATTCAACACAAGTTTATTCTCCTTAAAAACTTGAAAACCTTGATGCAAATGATCAATAAGTTCCTCAAAAGTTATGCTAAAACTAGAATGTCATCTAAGTATACAATAAAAAGGAATCAATAAGTGTCCTCATTACCTCATTCATCAACCTCATGAAGGTAGTTGGTGCATTACATAGCCCGAACGGTAATACCAACCATTCATATAACCCTTTCTTGGTCTTGAACATTTTCTTCTAGATGCCTTCTTCCTTAATCCGCACTTGATGATATCCAGACTTCAAATCAATCTTATTAAAATATTTAGCATGTTGTAACTGATATAATAAATCATCAATGCGAGGAAGAGGGTACCTATTCTTGATGGTTATTTTATTTAAATATCTATAATCAACACACATTCTCCATGAACCATCTTTCTTAGGTACTAAAACAATAGGAAAACCACATAGAGAAGTGCTAGGATGGATTATACCTTGTTCAATCAAATACTATAACTGTTGTTTTACCTCATTGGAATCTTTCAAAGATTGCCTATATAATCCCAAGTTCAAAAGCGGACTATCAGGTAGCAAGTGGATCTCGTGCTCAATTTCCTTGACTAGGGAAGCCCTATAGGTTCCTAAAAGACCTCTCTAAACTGTTTAACCAACTCTGTTATATGTGTCTACTCTTTTATTAGAAAACATGCTACAAGTGGTTTTAGAGGTAACAATCTCATCATCTGGCATATCCCTCAACATAAGCAATGTAAATTTACCACTAGCATTAATGAGATTTTGGGCTTCACTAGCACTTACCAAAGATATCTTTGAATCTCCTGAATAGGATGAAATGATGTAGCTCTTACCATCCTTCACCAAGTGGTACTGGTTGGCTCTCCTCATGAAGATAGCATCCCTGATATACAAATATGGGCTGCCAAAAACTACACCACACACATCAAGGGGAACAACATCCACAGTAACTTCATCAATAAAAAAATTTCAATACCAAAAGTGATCTTACACTGCTTAGTAACCTTGATGTATACACCTTTCTTCACCTAACCCAAAGAATACGGACTTAGGTGATTGTAAGTTTCCAACTTCAACTTGTCCACTAACTCTTTACTAATTAAATTATCTTGAGAACATGTATCAAAAAGAACATCCACCTTAGTTTTCTTTACTTGAATTTTTAAATGAAAAAGCTTTGTTAGTTCATTTTCTTGAACAACAACACATTACTACCTAAACATACCTCTCTACGGACGGAGGCACAACACATAGTCTCATCCACCTCTTCGCTGCAAAATACTTCCTCTCCCTAGAGGGCAGCCATGGCATTCTTCTTATTCTTCTTTTTTTGAAGGGATGTAATTCTGGGTGGAGCTTCCAACATTTTTCCTCAAAATGAGTGTCAACATCACAATTCCCACAATGAATTTTAGTATCCTTTTTAGAAATAGAAGTATAATTTTTCTTACCCTTTCCTTTTCCTTTATCCTTTTGTTTGGTGTCACTTTGTTTGTTCAAAGCATGCTGAGAGGTAGATGAACTCTTTTTCTTGTCCATATCTAAGTAGTGAGCTTGCATACAAGATTCATCTACATCTATTGGCTTGGCCAAGAGAACGGTCTCCTTAAGTGGCTATGGATTCCACCAATATATTTCATCAACAAGTTCCAAAGATGCTACATCTTTTCCCATATAAATATATTTCTTTCAGAACTCACTAGTATACTCCTACATAGTTTGGCCTTGTTTCTTCCTGAGATACTGCCAATACATGGACCTCTCTTCCTCATAACAAATAGGATAAAACTACTTTTTTATTAGCTTCTTAAAAACATCCCACTTAGTAATTGGAAGAATATTTTTAATAACCAATGAATGAACATAACTTTCTATTGGCAAGAAAATTTATGAGTGGAAAAACTTGTGGATTTCTTTCCAACACTCTGGGAATCTAAGTCCCTCTACTTAACCAGGATACTGGTTGTTGTATATGCATGCATGAGAAAATGTGGATTTTCCTAGTGGCCTTGTGGCCAAGGATCCAACAGGGGCACTCTACTGACCCTGCGGAAAAGCTAGCAATCTCTTGCTAGGGAATACTTTGTCTGAAGAGTGGGAAAGGGGAGTGAGAAAAGAGGTAGGAGAACTAATGTTGTAAGTAGAAAATCATATTCCTACACACACTAGTTAGAAATTTCATCACATGCACTAAAATAAAGGAAGAAACAATATTGCAAACAATGAACAAGACCAATTAGAATTTAATGAACACAAAGTATCGGTAAACCCCTTAGTCAAAAAAGGCTTGAAAATATTTCTTCTTGTATTGATTATCAAGCATAAATTGTACAAGTATGATTGGCTAAAATATTTCTTCTTGTATTGATTATCAAGTATAAATTGTACAGAAGAATGGAAGACATTGAGAATAGGGGAAAAGTGGCTAACTCTTTTCACTCATAAGTGAGAAAAATATCTCTCATGAACTTACAAGAATACAACCAACTAGAAGAATTTCATAATTAGAACCCTTTAGAATTAAGAGCTCATTACAATTTATAGAAATTTGAATTGTCCTTTCACCTCCCTCACATGAATCTTTGTTTCCATATTCTACTCGTGACCTTTCATTTTCCAGAATTAAGTATTTCTCTTATAATTTTGAGAAAATACTTTTTACGATTCAAAATAGGTCACTTAATTGAATAGGATGAAATACCATGATGACACATAATGAAGAATTATAATGGTGAGAGAAAATAGAGAGGAGAGAGAGGGAGAGGGAAGGGATGGAGGGGAAAACACTCCTCATGAATAATGCCTTGATGCAGCCATGAACTTTGAGTGAAGATTTCGCCCTGTGGTGATCTTCTACACTGATGAATATTGCTCCCTTGAATAACTTTGAATCATTTTCCTAATCTAGTGATGACCAAAAGATTTATAATGCATGGACATCTTGGACCATAGAATGAGTGTTTAGAAACATTTTTCTAATGTTTACCATTGCAAGCTCAAGATGAACACATACAATGCCCACGATGACCCTCCTTGAAACTTGGTTAATGAACTCCTTGACTCATTGAAATCATTTTGATCAACTCTCTTTGAATCACCCACTTCTTAAGTGACGAAGATGAATTCACATGATGTGCCTTGTGATGCCCTACTTTGTAATATGAGATGATCATTCCAAACCATGAAAAACCACCATCTCTTCATGATTGATTACACCTAAGAAACTAGACCAACCTGTGCACTAGAAATTCATGTTTCCTTAACACTTACTATATTTGGAAGGGACAACTTACTATCTTTAGTAAGTGTCAGATTTTTCCTTTCTAGACCCCAAATGGTGATATTGACCTGAATGATTATCCCTCAATGTCCTGTTGTGCCAAACTTTCCCTTTGAGAACAACTTGTTATTTTTAGAATATGAGCCCATGCTTTGCTATTATGGGACATATCACCTGTCTTGCTTTAGTTTCACCTTCTGAACCTTCTACCATATTCCAACCTCCTTTATTCTTGAGATATTGTTATTTTTAGCACATTTCTATTTTTAGTAGGTTATTATTTGGGGACCTGCTATTTTGGGAAGAAGTTGTTTTTGTATTACTTTACATTTTACCCATTTTCTTATTGTTCTGAGTGATCAAACTTGCAATTCACTGGGGCTCATCATTTATAGCATGTGAGGAAGTATGACATATGCTATTTTTTATTTAATGGTGAAAATGACCTTTGTTTGTGACAGAATAACTTTTTGGATTCAACTATTCGTCATGAACTTGTGTTCCAATTTTCATCATGATTCGCTTTCCAGAAATCTCATAAATGAAAAATGAAAATTTATGTCTCGTAAGAGCTTCGGGTATGGAGCTACCAGGGCAAAATACTGATAAAAAATCAGTCCTTCATATCTCAAGAAACTGGCAACTTCATCATGTAAAAACTAGTTTGAGAGAAACTATAGATTTTGGAGACCCTTCCCTCTAAATTTCGGATGATTTCGCCTCACCGGATCTTCGGGAATTTGAAAATTTATTTGAAGAGGGCAGAATGCTTTGATAAAAAAAGCCCTCCATATCCATAAAAAAATAGGGACTTCATGGCATGAAAACTAGTTCACGCAAAACTAAATTTTTCAATGATCATTTCCTACAATTTTTGTGTGATTTCACCCACTAAAACCCTGAGAAGTTGAGAGGTAGCTCGCTGATGTCTTCCACTACTATGTCATGGCAGCCATTAATGGAGATTGAAATTTACAGGTATGGTTTTTTTCTCCATTCATGATTAAATCAACTCCATTGCGATAGGTTTTTACTTCTGGTGCTTCACGCGAAATTTTACTTCAATTCGACAACCGGTTTGATGGGAAATTCAACTTTTTCTCTCGTTGAACCGGAAAGGAGATTTCTTCATTATGAATTCTCTATTGCATGAGAGGAGAGTTTGAAAGTATTTTTATGGTCTTGGATAGAATAATAAACATAAAAATATGGTTTGTTTCTTTGTGCACTAGTTTGCAAGATTTGTATGAATTTTGTTTTACGGTAATGAAGATTTTCATTGTTTTCTTCTTCGTTGTTCTTCATTTCTCCTTCTTATCTTGATGAAATATTCTTATAAGACCTATATATCACCATGGGGTAGAGGATTTAATTTCTTTGTGAAGCTATTTTTAGCTTTGGAAATGGTGGAGTGGTGGTGAGAAGTTGCAGAGAAAGTTACAGAGCAAGTTGTGCATAGAGGAGTTAGATGTTAGAAGTTAGAAGCAGGAAGAATTTTTAAAATTTAAAAATTATGCATAGAGAGGGCTAGGCACATATTTTTTCCCTAACATTCCTCACCTCAAATGTACATGAGGGACATCAATTTCCACATTGGTCCCGGAGTTGACACGTGGCGGAGATCCGACGGCGGGGATTTGAGCTCCAATTGCCCCGAGGGCTAAACTAGAAATCTTGATGGTCGCATGGGGTTATAGAGGTCACATGGAGGTTGGGTGCATTTTTTCAAGGTTTGTGTCCCTGACCCTTTGAATCACCTCCACATCTACTTAGTATCTTCTTATCCGCTCTATGGGGTTGTTTCATCCCTAGGAAGGCCAATGATAGCCCTTTCCATAATTGCATGTAGCTTACAAATGAACTCCTAAAATCACATAGGGGGAATGAATGGAATTTCCTAAATCACCTAGGGGGTGAGATAACATTAATCAAGAGGTCACTTGGATTTTATGGATTGACTTGGTGTGTTTAGGAATGATAGGACATGAAAACTTTTGGCACAAGGGTATAGTTGTCATACTCAGAATTGTTAATTTCCTTGTTGCACATTTTCATGACAACACTTTCAAACCAATTTAAAGCATGTTTGGTTAATTTTAACTAAGCAAAGGAAATCTACTAACTTTCATTAATTTTATACAAACTAAAATATATCTCCAGTTGAGCTAGCTAGTGGTCTAACTTCTCAGCATTCACATCTCCATCATAAGGATGATTTTTTTGGCCTCTTCTTTGAATAGAGGAGGTGTGGGAATGGCATGGGATGGTTCTTCTTCACAAACCTCTTCTTCATGATCTTCCAGTGTCTCATTTGAAACACCAAGTTTTTCCATGAGTAGTCTTATAATGGACTCCAATTTCCCAATGGACAATGAAATATTTCCCACATCCTTGGACAGACTTGCTACATTAGCCTCCAACTAATGGAAATGTTCTTCATTACTATCATCTACATATTCTCTATGAGCCATCTCCTGAATTCCTTGCTTCCACTTTCTTGTAGAAATATCTTCTTTAAAAGGAATAAGGCTACCTTCACCACTTTCTTTTCTCGCTTAGGTAAGGGGATATCTAACTCGTAATCTCAACACATAACCACGCAAAACCTATAATATCAACTACTCTAATATCAATTTGATCCTTAAACTGCTTAGTTCTAACAATAAACATATCACTATGCTCATGAAAAATGAATGAAGTACGTGAGTTCTTTGTTAACCAAGTTAAAGTGCAATAACAACATACAATTGTACTGAAAATTGAGAAAAGAGAGACAAAAGGAGACAAGATTTATCCTAGAGAAACCCAATGTGGGAAAAACTCTAGTGGGTGAGAAAATTTTCTCCCCTTCACTATGTAATTCTCCAATAATATAATTTACTACTAATTATTGGCCTTCAAGAAGGATGAACACTCCTTCTAATTGTATCTACTTGCTCACAATCTCTCAACAATGAAGAACTCTTCTCAAATGAACAAACAAGAAAGAATTCCACTTCTCCAACTTTTCTCACAATGGAATTCACCCAAAATCACTTGTTGGAATCCTTCTACAAGCTTGTATTTATAGTTTCTTAGCTCAGGGATGCATGGAGAGGTGAAATGAATTGATTGGGAAGCTCAAACATTTACAATTGTTGAGTTCCCAAATTTTTTAACCGTATTGTACAGGACCACCATTTGCAGTAGACCAATGGTTACATAACCTATGGGGTAGTTACATAACCGCGTAGTGGTTTCTCAACCATTGCTTCGCACAGCAGAGCGGTGGTTATGTAACCGCTGGGTCGTTACATGACCGACAACTGAAAAATCCCCAAAATAGAACATCAAGGGCCCAAACTTCATTCGAAGGTGTTCGGATCACCCCCAACCTAATTGGACCATCTTATGAAGACATAATAAGTTGAGAACCTATAGAGAAAGTATCAAATATAGATATTACATAGAATTGGGCATTTCCTGATCCATTTTTGGATCAACTTATGCAAGAAATTTACCCCATTACATTTGATATTTGTAAACTCAAAGGTAATAACCTATCAAAACCAACTTATGAGAAGGAAACGATGGTTATTCTTCATGTATTCAAACAATGGATATTTTATCTCATGGTTCATCACTTCAATGATTAGACAAATCGTGATAGCTTGAAAAATTCTTATAAAAACATTATCATCTAAATAACAAAAAAATGGGTCACTAAAATATTAGGATATGAATTTGAGATCATTTATAAATAAGGAAAACAAAATATTGTAGTTGATGCACTATTCAAGAGAGATGAGTCCACAAAGCCATTGTTATATGCCATGTTCATATTACAGGTAGATTAGGTAGATCAGGAAATATTAGAATGGTAAAATGAAGAAGATACACACACTCTCATTCAAAATATCAAACAAGATCTAAGCACTCCTGAAAAATTGTATGCAAGGGGATGCATTGTGGTACAAAGACCGGTTGTACTTATGCAAAAACTCTACCCTTAAAATTTTGGTTCTCTCATAACTACATACTTATCCAATGAGTGGCCATTTAGAATTCTAAAACCTATCACATAATAAAGTAATATTTATTCGGGAAGGTTTGAAAGTATATTTTCAAAAATTTGTGGCAGAATGCTTGGTATGTTAGTGTAACAAGGGTGAAACTATAAAATCTCTATAAATTTTACAACCTCTATATATTCCTAGTGAGCGGAGGGCAGAGGTCTCCATGGATTTCATCACAGGATTAATGAAATATGAATGGAAAAGTGTCATTATGGTAATTGTAGATAGACTCACCAAGTATGTTAATTTTTTTCCTTGTCTCATCCATTTACAAAAATACATTACCATCTATTTTATGGATATAGTTCAAAAGCTTCACAGAATACCCAAGATTATTGTGATCCTATATTTACTAGCAATTTTTAGACTGATTTATTCTCATGTTTAGGTACTCAATTGGCTCATAGTTCATCATATCATCCCCAATCTGATAGAAAAATTGGGGTGGTAAATAAAACTTTTGAGGGGTATTTATGATGTTTTTCTTCGATAAACAAGAGATATGGGTCAAGTGGCTACCACTTGCAAAATGGTGGTATAACACTTCATTTCATACTTCATCCAAAATGTCCCCATTCTTGGCATTATACAGTTACCATCCACCATCCCTCACTTCCAACTTACAAGTCTAGCCTAAAGTAAGAGTAATTGAAGATCACATTCAAGATGCAAAAAGAAGTGTTATCAAACCATAAAGAGAACTTGGTCATGGCACGAAAATTCAAGAAGCAACAACTTGATCAACATTGCAGGTGAGTGAATATTTCAAGTTGGAGATTTTATTTTTGTACAATTGCATATATATAAGCAACTATATTTGAAACAAAAACAAATAGATAACAATATTTAACCCAAATATTATGGTCCTTATTAAGTGTTGTAGAAAAATTGGTAGTTTGGCATATAAACTGGAGCTTCCTTAGTCAACTAAAATACATCTAGTTTTGTTATGGGGTATTAAGTTTTGCATAGACCTAAATATAAAATACCTCATTATTGAGGGTGATTCATTATGTGTTATCAATGCCATGAAATAACAGACTAATTGTGGGAAGAGGCTCACGGCATAATCGGGAGGCTAGGATGTTGATGCAATCATTTGTCCAAGTGGACTACATTTAGAACACTTATAGATCGGTAATAAACCAACGATGCACTAGCCAATCATGGTAATAACATGACAGATATGGTGATGTGTCTATGGAAACTCATTCCTTGGAAAAATATTTTAAATTTTATAAATGATGATTTGACCCTAGAGGCAACACAATGATAGCTTTCGAGCTTCTCATGCTCAACATCATAAAAATATCCTTTATTTTTTGGGAAAGGACATACTTTATGGTTATCTACATTTCTATCAAGTTGAAACTAGTGGCTCCATTTTGGTTGTTCCTATAGAAAGACAATTTTTTTGGTTCAAGATGGGTGGAAAGAGGGTCAGAACAAAGCCAACACCATTCCTCCACCTAAAAATGATTCAGCACTTTGGAGACTGCTACATAGAGGAGGGTTTACTAAGTATATCTAGCATTTAAAAGGTAATGATCCTCACTCTCTGTTGATTTTGGTAATGCTTGGAATGACCGGAGGGATTTAATCTAAGAGGGGTTGAAATTAGGGTTTATAAGGAGTCCATATCTGAGGTTACTAGGTTAAAAATGGATGGTCTCAAAATATTTAAAGACAAAACTAGGTAAAAACATGAATTAGACACTTTTTTTGGCCCTAGTGAATGTATTGTGCAACACAATGATGGTATTACTCAAACTTTCCTTCCTGGTCGTTGGGCCAATGTTTTCCTTGTGGTGATGAAGTATTTGACCTTAGAAGGAAACTTTAGAAAATATTTTCGTATCACCTATCCATTCTTAATTTTATTTGAAGAGACCAAGTTATGAGTCTTTTCTTTTTTCTCTTCAAGTCCCTCACTTCTTCCATTTCTAACTTTAAGAAAAACAAAATTGATGTTCCCCTTCATCAGGGTTTGATTCTCCTCATGGTTCAAAATGGTAAGCCCATTATCCCCGCATAGTGAAGGTTCCTATTGATACTAATTCGGACCATGAAATTCTAGCGCTGGCCATGAATTGTCTTCGAAAGAGAAATGGAAAGATTCCCAAAAGGAATTTTTGATGTCCTCTGCAACTTGAAAAAAGGGGTACATGTTAAGGGTGAGAGTAGAAGAGAGAGGGATTTGGTGGAATGGGAGGCCATGTTAATGAGGGCTAAGTTGAGTGATGATACAATCCTCATTGTTAACAAGAAATTGGTTCAGGAGGTTAAGGATTGTCACCATAAAATTGAAGTCTAGAACAAGCGAATTGGGGGTATACACGTGGATTTTTCATGCAGGAGCAGAGGTTATCTATTCTATAGGATCATTTTTCCAAATCCAAAAGCAACAAGTATAATATGAGGCTCATCCTTAGCATCTCCGATAGTGAAGACTCCAAGGACACCGAGGCCAAAAACCGTGTTGATACTTGAGTTAGAATACACCCAAATGCAAGACACCCAAATTAGGGAAAAAGCTAAGAAAAGGCCTAAACGGGTGATCATAAAGGTTGTTGGTTCAAAGGATTATGACTCGAGTGCTAGAGCCCACAAGAAAACCTTAGAAGCAAGAATAATTAATGGCGGGCCTTTGGCTGACCTTTTGTGTGTTTTGTCTTCCTATTTCCTTTGCTACTAGCCATGTGTGTTTTTCGGTTTATTACAAAAAAATGTATTGTTAAATTTTTAGACTGTTGGGTCTAGCCTTGCTTTGGGTTTGGCTTCCCTGTCAAGATATTTTGACTTGGCCTCCTTGGATTCTTGTTGGTTAGCTGGTTTAACCTTGCTTCTTTCTTTGTAAAGGGTTTTTTGGTCCCTTCAAAACCAATTTATTTACCTTATCTAAAAAAATACATCTCGTTTTCCGTATTTCTTACTTGAAGAAGGTTATTAGGAAGAAGGTGTCTTCTCGATCGGTGTTCTTGGAGCTTTATGAATAGGGAAAATCATCTTGAAACTGAAGGAATCCTATAGACACATACTAAAAAAAAATGAGGACAAGGGTCATCATTGAATATTTGATCAAATGGAAGAATTTGGACCTTGATGATGCCCCATAAGAAGATGAAGCATTCTTATGACATCATCTAAAGATTACCAAAATTATGCACAATTTTTCTTTGAAGGGGAGGGCGTGCTACACCCTTAACCCTAGGTCATATATCAAGATATTGAAAGTTAACCATTTGCTAACATAATATGTCATTATGTCATATCATATTTATTTATTGTTTGATATACTTAGTGGGTCATGTTTGGTGTTTTGCATTGTGTAGTGAGGTATTGATTTCACCCTTTTTTATTTAATATTTTTTATTTAACATACATGAAAAGGATTAATAATTTTCATGTGGTTATTTTGATTTAATTAACTTTGAACATTAAAAATCATAATAATACTTTTCAAAGTGACGAGTGACCTAAAAAATGTCAAAACATAGGAGAGAGTGTGCACTTAGCTGATTCTATATGGATCTAGAGGATTTTGGGTGATCCGGGTGTAGGAATAGGAAGATCTAGAATTGGAAATGTTTTTTCTATCAAACTATAACCTAAAACCGATCCTGGTCAAAACTATATACTTTGGTCAAAATCATCCGTATGGTCCCAACGCTTTTGTATGATCTTAACCTTCATCAAATTTGAATCTAAAACTTCTTGATTTATTCTTCTACATGGAAATTTTATTTTTATCTTCTTCTTCACCTTCAAAATGAATCACGTAAACTATTTACAAACACTCAAACCCTTTCTAGTGAAAGGAGTACCTACAAAACAATTTAGTTGGGTTGTGGGCACCCCTGTGCACCTTCGATGTATGTACTACTCAAGAGGCCTAAAACCACATGTAATTCTCCTAGAATGTGATATACATTGTAGTGCAATCATAATTTTATAGTCGTTTTTTAACACTTTCTTGTTTGAGTTTCACTCTTTCTCAAATGTTTGGGATGGGTCACTTTGCTTATTTGTATGATGAAAATGGAGACTCCTAAACCTCGTAAAGGACACTTTTGACCAAAATATTTTTCTTCCCTAATGGATGTTCCTAATATATTTCTTTTTTAAGGATATTAGAGTGCCTTTAATGTTATTTTTTGTATGAGGAGTTCATAAAGTGTTTAGTCCTTAAATGAGGTATGATTTACTTATTTATATATGCTTTTGAAGGGTGTTATGACATGAAAGGATGACCAAAGGGGTGTATTTGTTCACATTAAGGTGATGGAATTTAAAAAAATTAATTCAAAACATGTCGTTCCAAAACCGTACAAGTAAGGTTGGTATGTGGATTTTCACAACACGGACCGAAACCGACATTTTTGACCAAGAGAGAGAAAAATACAATTTGACTTTATAGCCCTAAGTATATATGTTTCTAGATGTATTTTGTGTAATTAAATTTCAGAAAAAATTAATAGATAGGTGTGCAAATATAAGCAAGTATATGAAGTTTTATCAGGGTGTGCTAAGAAAGAGAGGAGAGTGCATTTATCCATATAAGTGTGCAATGTCAATATCAATACTTTCAAAGGATAGATTTCCAAATTGGATTGTCTAAACTTTCCCCTTTTAAGTATGAAATTTAACGTTACATTCTTAAAGGAAAATATACACGATTATGTAGACACACTTCTTCTTTTCTTGTAGTAACTTTGTTTTGTAGTTTCTGTTGTGTTGGTGCTCGCACGCTCCAAGACGAAACCTAAAACATATAATGTAGTCAATTCCTCATGATATGAAAGTAAATTATAACTCAACTATAATGAAAGTAATGTAAACAAATATCCAACAAGAAATTCTAAAATAGATACAAAACATGACAAGAATACACCTATTTGTTTTGTGGAGGGAATGTGTTCCTATTCTTGTGCCTTGGATATTATAGATTTTCTAAATTATGATGGAGATTTGGGGGTAATCAATCCCAATTTTTGCTAAGAATATGTCAATGCATTAGGTGTACAAACATAACACACAAATTTTGAAGGAAAGAACCAAAAATGAAGATATGAAGCATCCCACAAAGGAATAAGACCGTGTATCAAATTTATTCAGTAACTGTGATATCTTCCCCTTAAGTGCAAGAGGAAAAGAAGAACTTATCCGCTTCATACCTTCCATGATCCCATAGACCATAATTTTACAAATGGATATAAAACCAATTTTTAAATTAAGACACGTGGTAGAAAAGAGAATTAGTACCCCATAAAATTCTCATGTGTTACACAATTGAGTAGAAACTAAAAAACTTATGCATGTTGAAATCTAACTAGAGAAAGGAGACATATGCCCCCAATGTCCCTAAAACTAAAACTAAAAATAATTACCATTGAGAGAGAGAATGAAATACTTCATGTCCCCTAAATATATACCAAACTAAGTCAATATAAGTCTAAAACCATATGAAAATAATGTTTCAATGGTGAAAATTTTGGAGAAAATTCCCCTAGACGAAACCACATAGCGGGGTCAAAACCATCCGTACGGTCCTAACCAAGTTGTACCTTTCTTACCCTATGTAGATTTTCACAATTTTTTGTGTATAAGTCTAATTCTGAGTCATTTTTATCTTCCTCTACATATTTCAATGACTAGAAAAATGTTTGTGTCTATTACAAATGTAGAATAAACCTCGGATGTTTCCCCCTCTTTTGAGGTGCAAGTGATGAACAAATGTTAGTGTGCGAGTTTAAAATAAAATATGTATACCCATGTATGAGATTATGAGAGTCTATGCATAACCATTGATCTATTTATGTGGTGGCCACCAATAATTTATTATATCTATAAGGGGTCCACATGGTAGAAATCATGGTGTAGAACAAGAGAAATAATAACAAGAATGATAGCCATAATAATGTTAATGCATAAAAATAGCAATAATATGAATAGGAAACTATGTTTCAGATAGAAAATAAGTGCATACAATGTAGAAGCAAGTGTAAACATATCAAACAATGTCACAAAAAGGAAAATTTTATGTAAACATAGGACACCCACGGTGTCACAAGAAAATTAAGGCCCTTCACCCTATAAACAAGAGATGCACAACCACACAAAAAGTCACGATGACACAAACATGGGACACTCACGATGTTGCAAGAAAATTAAGAACCTTAGGCTGCAATTAGAGTAGAAAATAAGCATACACACACATAATTAGCAAGTATGTATAAAAATCAATTGAATCCTTATGTGATGAAAATCACATGACATATGATATAAAAGAGCTAGTGAAGCAATAACTATAAGCATTTCACAAAACACATGTTTTATTCATGTTAGTCCAAAAGACATAAATACACAATATATAAATGTAACCAATCATAATGAGGAAAGAAAATAAATATAATAGAAATATAGCACTGGATATAGTATGAAAAATAGATGCCCCATTTGTTAGCATTAGTATGGGTAAAGATCAGGCCAACACATGTCATTGTATCACTTTGTGTATGTCTTCTGATCATGCTCAATATACCACATGAACATATGTGTGTAAAGAATAAATTTTATCTATCAAACTAAAGGAATAAACAACATGTATAATTTAAAGTGCAAACAATGTATCCCATAGTAAACGGGTCTTGCTTTTGCATTTTAGAAAATATTTCATTGTTTTTGTATTTCATGCCGCCTAAAGGCATAGATGAAAACCTATTCTCTAAATATAAGGAAGGTTTATCCAATAATTCCCCCATGGATGCAAATTTATAGATTTTTATTACTTTTAATGAATAGAGAGTATGCAACTAGAGATGGGTAACAAGATTTCCCCCTAGTGTGTGACATTCAAACACTCCATCAACATTCAAAATGAACCTATAAACAAAGTGTGTCATTAGGAAATGAGTGGAGGAAGTAGGATGCCCCAACTATTGGATGATTCATATATTTATGCATATGGATGATATAAGGTGAATGTACTAGGTAAAAGTATGGGTTATAATATTAGACTTGTAGATCTAGCAAGGATAAATTCTAATTTAGACTATGAATTTGTTGATATGGGAAAAAAAAAATTGACATGGACAAGGATTTTAGATTGATCACAAATAAAAATCCCTAGGGCCATCATTGATGAGGAAAGAATCATCAGTATAAAATAGAGGAATAGTGATTTCATGAAAATGCTCACATGGTAACGTGGTACTATCCTGGATATTTTCCTTCATATTATCCTCATTGGGGATGGGAGTTGTAGTGAGAGATAATTTTGTGGAAGTGAACTTGGGATTAAGTCGATATGTTCCTATGCTTGTGGAGATATACATATCATCATCACCATATATAATTATATTTAACATCTCAAACATAGGTAGTAGATGCCACCTGATGAGTAACTAGAACATGAACAAGATCATTTTTATGTGTGTTATAATTAGTATCATAGTCGATATTATCATTGGGATCAAATTTTGTCTTAGTTTTTATATCAATAAAATCCATTGGTATGGTGCCCCGATTGGGCTTGTGTATGCTCGAAGTGTTTAGAGGTGGTGTGTAATTGGTCATGCTCAACTAGTATTTATGCCATTATTATGTGTAAAATAGGATTATTTACTTCATATACTAACAATAGATCTACAAATTTGGTGTTATGTTCAAATCCTCTTTGTGTGAAACGAATCTCATTTTATGTCCATAGGTGTATCGATCGATGTCGAGTATACTCACTAGAGATAGGAGTTATATATTTTGGTTTCCATTGAGACTTTAGGACTCAAGATAATTGCATAGGAGAATGTTGTATATCTTATGCTCAAGTTATTGAATGCATCATTTTAGAGCATAGAAATCATTATCATGATGTTCATTAATGCCATGATAGTTGTAAAATGGTTGACCTTTGACTTTTGTAAGCCGATAGGGGGATAGTAATGAGTAGGTAAAAAATTGATTAACTTCTTATCTAGTAACTCATATAGGATATCATGTTGTTTAACATTCTTGGAAAACCAAATAGGTTCCTTCGATTATGGTTTCCTTAGTATTTGAGATTGATCATGTGGAACATACACATTGTTGCCTCTATGTAGGATTTTAAGCTCACTTGTATGAGCACATGTAGTAGACATAAAACTTATATCACATTGTACATCTTTGTCCTTAGAAATATCATGATGCATGGAAAGAGAATTAATATGTGCATTAGAAGTATCCTTGAGATGTTGTATCTCATCCTTGAGAGATGTAATTATAGTATTCAGATTGAAATTTATCTTAAAAAGCATGGTGTAAAGCTTGAATAGACTCTAAGATAGCCTTATGGAATGTTTCATCATTACTAATGGAAGAATATGAAATATGACTCAAAATTGAATTCACATGGGAAGGTTTTGTATTATCAGGAGCTTGATTTTGTGCACTAGTTTTGTGAGAGTATCTCTACATGTTGGGTGTCATTGAATTAAATGATACAAGGATACTTGAGAAACTATGGCATGGGCCATGATGGAAGAAAAAAGGATGTAAGAAATCCAATTAGATAGAACAGAATAAATATTAGCATATGAAGGGCCAAAATTAAGAGATGATGGGGATAACTTTGAAAATTACTTTGATTTCAAGTAAGAGGGTAAAATCAAAATGGAATCTAAAGACAAAATCTAAAAAAAGATATATATTTGAAACAAATTAAGAAGAAGAATCCTAGGGAAAACAGGGTTCGATCACGAGTTGGGTTCACCAAATGCTTTCACCTTTTTTGTTTAATATGATTTATTTAACATACATAAAAAGGATAAATAATCGTACAGGTGATTATTCTAATTTAATTAAATTCCAACATTAATTACACAAATCATAATAATTCTTTTTAAAGTGACAAGTGGCCTAAAAATGTCAAAACATAGGATAGAGAGTGTACTTACTTGATTTTGTGTGGATTTGGAGGATTCTAGGTGATCCGAGTGCAGGGAATAGGCAAATATGGAACTAGGAATGCTTTTTCTGAAACTATAACTTAAAACTGAGCCTAATCAAAATTGTATACTTCAATCAAAACCATTCATATGGTTATAATGCTTCTATAAATTCTTAGACCTACTTGAAATATGGGTCTAAAAATTCCTGAGTGCTTCACCTTCCTGGAAATATGTGTTATTGTCTCACAAGTATTCTTCACTCACCTTCATAATGACTCTATAAACTCTTTTCAAATCCTCAAACCCTTGTAGTGTAAGGAGTTCCTACAAAAACAAAGTTAGTTAGGTTATAGGTGCCCCTATGCACTTTGTTGACATACGCACTAAGTTGAAGAGGCCTCAAACAACATGTCATTCTCCTAGCATGTGATATATATTGTAGTGCAATTAAAATTTGACAATCGTGCTTTGACAATGTCTTGCTTTAATTTCACACTTGCTCAAATGCTTGGGAAGGGTCACTTTGTTTTTTGTATGATGAAAATGGAGACTCCTAAACCTGGAAGGAGACTTCAAACTAGTAGACGGTGTTTCCCTAATGGATGTGCCTAAGATTATTCATTGTTTAGGGAGATTTGAGTACCTATAATGCTAGCTTTTGTATGAGTTCATAAAGTGCTCGGTCCTAAAATGAGGTATGATTTACTTGATTATATATGCTTCTAAAGGGTGTTATGACATGAAATGCCAATCCAAGGGATTTATTTATTCACATGAATTTGATTGATTTGAAATAAATAATGCACAACATGTCGCTCCAAAACCATAAAGTAGGCTCGATATGTGGATTTTCACAACCCGACTAAAACCGAGTAGTTTTGACTCGAGAGAGATAAACACATTTTCACTTTATGGGCCTAATCATGGACGTTTCTAGATGTATTTTGTGTAATTTAATTTCAGAAACTATTGATAGAGAGGTGTGAAAATATAATCAAGTACATGGAGTGTTATTAGCATGTGTTAAACAAGAGTTAAGAGAGTGCGCTCATCCATACAAGTGTGTAATGTCAAGATCAAGATTAGTATTGTCAAAGGATAAATTAACAAATTTGAGTGTCTACAAGCATATATATGAGTTATAGAGTAGGATATTTCTATCATATTGATCACTTGAGTCTTATTGTATGGTTTGGAGGTTTCCCCCTCAAAAGTGGTTAAGTCATTTTTACTACTTGAATATGACAATCATTTCTCTATATTTTAGTGTTATTTAGTGTTATATTGATACTAGTATTCAAATATATATAAGTATTTTCATTACACTTTTTAATCCATATACAATAGGGTAAGCCCACCACATTATGGTTATTCCTACACCAAAGGAATATTACATACAATATTGTTTTAGATTATATGTTTTACACTAGTCTTTTGGCAATACAGAGCTTATATTTATTATCTTGCACTTCAATATATCTTATGATGTGTTATATTGTACTTTGTTTGATGATTACACTATTTACTTATTTATAAATATTTGACATGCTCCGTGCTTACTAATTTTTTATCATGATTTATTTACATGTTTTATTTCTTATTGAGTGCATGATTCTCTTCTTATATGACTACTATTGGCCCTCGACTCCTATTTTTACCCTTAAACATTATCTGATTTAGTACTTAGTTTACACACACATGTTTTTATATTACTTTCCTTGACAACACATTGTTATTATACATATTAATCTTTGTACACAATGCATGACACACATATATTTTATGACATATTTCAGAGACACATTACTTGAGATACATTACTTATGACACAATACTTAGTAAACATTTATTATGACACATTACTTGAGACATATTTCCTATGACACATGTCTTGAAACATATATTTATTGTAACGCATTGTATGAAACATTGATTAATATATACATTTTTCGATACACACATTTCTTAACATGTTGTTTTAAACACGCACTATTTTACACATTAATATTTGATGCATACAAACTTGTCACACGTAATTGACTATTACTAGCACTAGTTGAGTCATCGTAATGACATATTTTTAGTCATCTAATGTATTATTTCAAGATCACGATGTCATGTATTATCATGTTAGGTCGTGATTACTAAATGATCTTTTGGTCTTGAGTTATGTGTCTATTGACATACTATTATTCCATTCACTATTACACTCATATATATTATGGTCTATAGATTATTGGAAATGTTTATAATGTGATTTATTATGAGATGAATAATTTAATACTTGTTCTCTATTGATCATAATTGACGTATATTTATTTTAAAACCATGTTTGAGTACATGGTATTATAATTTCACATACTTCAAATATGGTTATACATTTCATTACATTTTCATATCAAAATTACATGGATATTGTCTAGGTTCATCATTATAGATTGTAAATTTAGCTGTAAAACTTATCGAATTATAGGTTTAGATACATTTATGTAGCTTATTCAATTTAGATAACATTTACATAAGCTTGGTACAAGTTCATATTATATGTTTAGTTACACCTATGACATTTATTATTTTCACATTGGCATGGAATTTCCACAAGTTAATCATTCAATATTTTTATTTCTATATCAATTTATATAATATTTTTAAAAGTCATAACAAATACATATATCTTTCTCAATGGACTAATGATTGACACATCTAAATTTATTAGTGTCCTAGTGAATGATACATTTAAATCTTTCAATGGTCCAATGGTTCACATGTTTGAATCTCTTGGTGGCATAACGACTAACCCATGTGGCTCTCTCAATGGCCCAATGATTGATATATCCATCTCTCTTAGTGTCCTAATGACTGATACACTAGTTTCAATGGCCCAAGGTTTGTCTAAAATGATATATTACATCATATATAACTTTCTTCATCTACTTATCATGGGGTCATAGTTTGATACGTCCCAACTAGATTTTATTGATTCTATGGACTATTTTTAATTTACTTATTTCAATTTTTTACACATTGATTTTACATCACCGCATTAATACACACATTTTCCATGTAGATGCAAGTTTCACATTAGATCGGCATAAGGACACATTTATAGTTAAACATTATCTTCATATGATTGTGATGTGAGGGTTATATTTACTTTTATTTTCATTTAATAAGAAATTTTCAATAATACATTAAAAGGGAAGAAACTCATGCATACCCAAAATGAAGTCCTATGGAACTTAATTTACCTATTTAATGACTAACTTAAATCATATTACTTTATCTCATTCTCTAAGTTCACTAGGTCACAAATATTCTCTATCTTAACACATAATGTGACAATTTAAGGTGTATTAAGGCCCAATTGGACCCATTTTCTCAATTGAGACCTAATGCACATATTGTGATAGTCATGTGTGTACTAGGTATTTATCGGTGCAAACTATGCCAATTGAAACCTTTTATACACAATACATTAATTAAAGGTATATGAAGCCTTGATTGGACCCATTTGTGTAAATTGATACCTAACACACCTAATATGATAGTTAAATGTTTATTAAGGTTTGATTAGATTGAGAAAGGTCAATTGAGTCATAATACACATAATCATGTGAAAATTTAACATATATTAGGGCTTAATTGGTCCCATTTGTGTCAATTGATCCATCATACACCTGATGAGACAAGTAAATGTGAATCGGGGCTTGATTGGTGTGAACAGGGGAAAATTGAGCCCTAATACAAATCATAATATGAAAATTTAACGTTGTGTAGGACTCAATTAGCCCCATTTACAACAACCAATACTTCTCATGCTTACAATGGTATTTAAATTTGTATTAGGGCTCAATCAACACGAACGGGGCCATCAAGCTCTAATACACCTAATATAATAACATTACTTATATTTGGGATTCATTTGAGGAAATGGGGTCAATTGATGCCTAATACATGTAATGCAACACTTGAATATATATTAGGGATAGATTGAACCCATATGTGTCATTCAATTCCTAATACACCTACTATAATTTAATTAAAGGTGTATTATGGTTTGACTGGTTCAAATAGGGCCAATCAATACCTAATACATATTGTGATAAGTGAAGGTGTATTAGGGCTTGATTGGTCCCATTAACACCAATCGATATCCAAGTACACCTACTAAAAAAATTTAATAATTATTAGGGCTCAATTTACACAAACAAGGCATATTGAGCCTTAAAACACCTAGTACAACAATTTCATGTTCATCTGGGATCAATTGGATTCATTTGTACCAATTGATCCCTAATGCATCTACTATGAAAAATTGGTTTATATCGGGACTTGGTTAGTATAAATAAATCCATCAAGTCATAAAATACTAATGTGAAAATTAAATATGTTTTAGGGCCCACAAAAATTACAATTTTGGCCCACACTTAGCACACACCTTTGTGATTTTAAATAAAACCTCAATTAGGGCTTGATTGGTCCCCAAATAAAGAACGTAATTTTTATATCTTTGTAGGAAAACTATTTGATATTCTTATAGAACTCGCCTTCTTGAGTGGCCCATACTATAAATTCTTGTACTAGTGGCATTACCTAAGAACACTTGAGAACTAGTTTACTATTTTAGCATTATACAATTTTCCATATCTTGTGCAATCATTATTTATGAGATTGTCATAGTGAAATTTTTGACAAACCAATTATGAATATTTTGTTATAAGTGACTATAACTTACAATGCACTTATATTAATGCACCATTCATAATTAATTTAGATTATGTATGACATTATCAATTAAACTACATAGGTGTGAGTCAATATTAGGGATTCATTAATCTATCACTCTACACAATAAAAGTTGAATATATTTTATTTACATGAGAAAGAGGATAATAATGAGTTTTGATTGAGAGATAAGAGCATTATTTAATTTTTCTAAGCTCTTAGTGGATTACTTTTCATTTAACTACTCATGATTCATCATTCTATAAGTTATTTCTAAATACACTTCCTCTACTACTAGAAATAGAGACATCAAAGGTTCAAATGGAGGGATCAATAATGTGCATCCACCTCCAACCTTGGCCCAAACAAATATCTATGCTCATTATAGAAATTTTCCATTGTGCATGATTTATGGGGAATCATTGGTAAAAGCAAAATCTATTCAACAATCTTAAATTCTTCTTCTTGTGAAGTTATATACTTTTGGTTTTGGCAAAATTTATATAAGAGTGGAATTAGAGAGGGAATTTCCTCTAATATCATTATGATAACCTCAAAAAACATCTTTGAATATTAATTAGATATAATATGATTGTAGTCAAGTACCCAAGCTTCTCAACTATAAAAACCCATAATATTTTAATCATTTGATTATCACACTTTTTACATTCAATGTAATTTTATTTTTAAATTCCATTTAATTATAGTACAATGAGAGAGATATGTATAATTTTTTTGGTGATGGTTTTTGTCTCTCTCTCTAAAGAAGATTTTGTTTTAGAATAAATATGTTATTAAAATTAAAAAACTGTTTATATCAAGATATTGAAACTTGAATCCAAAAAATGAGGGTTTCACTTCCAATATTATGTGATCATCACCTAATAAACAAAAAGAGGATTTTTTTCCAAGAATTTGTTTCATATTATGGTCTATAATTAATATTCACACTTTTTATCATCCAATACCTGAATTAATTCACACAGATTGGTTATGTTTTTATTTATATATTAGTTTCTTATTTCTCCATCATATATTCAAGTTTCACCCACCCTAAGGTTTTCTTTTAACTACAATTAATTTTCACCCCTATTTTCATAATTTTCACATAAAATTATCAAGTGGCCTTCATATTTTACTCCTTTCAATCTTCATCATTTTTCATTCACTTTGTCTTTCTATAAGTGTGTGTTATGAGTAGATTACAACCTACTACAATTCACTATTTTCACATAAATTTTGAAGTCTACCTAATTCAAAATAAATATATTTTGAATGGAAATATATTTTATTTCTTAATTTAAATGGAATTTAATTTTAATAGTTAATATTAGGGTTTATTATTTATAAATGGTAACAATATTAAATTTGCATTAATTTGTATGTGATGGTTTTTATAAATATTACTCATGAACATCTAACATGATATGAATTTAATGATAGTGAAAGTAAGCAAAAACTCCCTTGTTTAAAAAATTTACATATTTTTTCAATAATAAACTCTAGGTGTAGTATATTGGTGTTAGTGTATTGAGTTTTTGAAATTCAAAATTAAAATTAAATCATCAATTTTATTTTGCACCACACTTTTATTCGCATGTTGTTTCGAGTCTCATTTTTGTTTCAAATTGAAAAATCCTACCTCACAAAATCTATTTTCTATTTGCATCAAAGTATAAAATTGACACTATTTTCATAATCATTAAAAATATGATGTTATCTATGTCAATATTTTGAAAAATACTTCTAACTTTGGAGGGTTGACATAGTTTCTACATTATTTTAGGGATTTGCATCAAAAAAATGTATATGATAAAATTTTACATCATGTGCAAAACATTAGTGTCAAGAATTATGAAAATAGAACAAAGGGACATAAAAATGATGCTAAATAGGAAAAATCTACTAGTTTCCTCTATGATTTATTATATAGATTTTCTTTGAGGACACCATTAATTTTTGTTAGGAAAAAATATTCCTTAGATATAACCATTTTGGAGTAGAGAATATTTTATTTGCTTGTAGATACAAAATCTATGCACTTGGGTACATTTCTAGGTCCTAAAGCATACTAATATATACATGATTCCTAAGCAAGAAAACTAGTGGTTAACAACTCCTTTTTTCTTTTTGATTTATCTCTTGTCTTATTTTTGGTCTTACACATCTTACAACCCTGTCAAAACTTGACTTATTTATCTTTTATGGCCTCGGACACTAGTGCCTAGTTAGGACACAAGCGCCCATGCGCTCCTATCCCTCTGGGCACTCTTGACCCTCTCTATCCTTTTCTTACCCTTTTGGGTCTCTTTTACCTCTTGGTAATATTTTATTACTTTAGGTCAACCTTCTAGTTTTCAATTACAAAATTCAAACAAGGGAATCATATTTATACTTGGTTATTGCTCTCAATAAAGGGCCAAGTGCTAAGAATTATCTACTATCACCTAAGCTTACATCCAAAGGAACAAAAGCATTTCAAAGGCATAAATATAGAAAATCCATACAAGGGATAAGGGTTTTATCACTCTTCATACACATCATAGGAGGGGAAGTTAATTTTATTCCATCTCACACATTTGCATACTTGAAGCATTCTAGATCTAGCTTTCTATCATAGTGCAGCTTGCACAATGGTAACTTAGGGCATCATTACACATATAGAACTACATGGATTATGAGATGTAGTGTAGTGCTCGATTGTAAGATCACTCTTCGGATGACCATTGGGGTCAAACCAAATCCCCAATCTATATATTATGTATTAGGTTTGTTGTGGTTTGGTATGTGCAGCTAGTTATCTATTTTAAAGGTTATAGGAATGACCGGTGTCATTGAGTGAAACTAGAGCGAAAAAATGAAATCAATAGCAAATCTCCTCCTACACATAAAAATATCGAACTTGAGCATCTGATCGAGACTAGCACCTAGATCGGTCACTTTAGCACTTGGGCACTCCTATCCTCTTGTGGGTGTTTTCTCCTACACATCTTTGAGTTCTAAAACCTTGATGAGTCTTGATGAAACTCTTCCTAGCATGTCCCAACAGTTCAAATCGGCCAGATCACTTCTAAATCACTCGAAATTAGCTAATTGATCTATCTCTTTCACTTGCTTAGGATTCATATTATTTCTTGCCTGTTTCTTACCCATTTATTATATATTATCACTTTTATATCATTAGTTCTCATGTAGTTACTCTGAAATTAAGATTTAATTAAATTTAAATTAAATCATTTGGTGAACCCATACGCTCAAACCCTACCTTCCTTCATGGCCTTCTTTTTATGCCCATCACCCGTAGTGGTCATTTTGGTCCTCTTACACACGTTGAGCTTCCTCCATCTACCCATAGGATTTCTAAACCAATGGCTACCTCTGATAATCCTTTTATCAACTCAACCTATGTTCTCTTTGAAACATTGAATCTTCCGATAGTGAACACTCATATAATGAAGAATTCAATGTTGATAAAGAGAAACTTGACAAGCTCACTAATTTTCGTTCCACCTTATGTGACCACCCTACACATATTTCACATGTCCTAAATGATCTCCTTGTTACAAAACATGCTTGAGATGTTACCTCTCACCCTCTCGTAGGTTCCTCCTTAGCCACCATGGCCTCCACACTACCATCCACTATTCCTAAATTTATATATCTCTAACTACCGCTCCTCTCCCTCCTCTCAATACTTCTCACACATAACTTGGCTCCTCTTCGGGAACCCATGACGTAGTTTCTTTATACCATGATTTTCAATCCCAAATTCATCAATTAAAATAAGATACTTCACATTCCTCTCCATCTCTAGATTCCTCCCTCCTCATTCATATCCATTTTACACCCACCATTTCCCCTTATCTCTGCTACCTCTAAACTTCATTGCACCTAAGTTTCACACCTTCAATTGTCATTGCTACCCTCAGGGAGCACCTTTCACCTTTCATATGGAATGTCTTGACTATGCGGATGATCTTACATTATTGGCTAAGTTATCCGCTAAAATATTACAGGATTATGCTATGCGATGGTTTTATGATCTAGTAGTTCATTCAGGTAACATCCTTCACATCATTATCCAATACATTCCTTTCTCACTTTTCTATAAATATTGGTACTAAGATATCCTATGCATAATTAGCTCAAATCAAACAAGGATCCAATGAACATCTCACGAACTATGTCTTGCATTATAAGAACAACCTTTCTAAGATGAATAATGTTCTAGTTGATTCAAAATTGCAAGATATTTTTATTCAAAGTATTTTACCTCCACTTCAAGAGAGTGTCATCTTCGAGACTTTTCCTTTGATCAATTATGCCATACACTCAAATTACGTGAAAGAAAGCTTTTATCTATGGGTAAATTGAAGTATTATAATACTTCTTCCTCCTCATCTTCTAACAAATTTCAAGCTAAATCTACCTTTAAACCATTTACTAAGCCTACTAAAGTTAAAGCCAATGTTTTCTACACCAAACAAGATTCGATTACAACACACACAAGGTGTAATTTTACTAAGCTACCTTACACACCTCATTTCCTATTACCACAACTCATCAAAAACAATCTAATCACTCTTCCTCCACCACTTAATCTCACTACAACCTTCCCATGTGGTAGTAATTATGATGAAAATGTGTGTTATGACTACCATCAATGCAATGGGAATTATATTGATTGTTTCTTTAAGCTTAAACATCTCATTCAAGATCTTATTGACAGTAAAGTGATCAAGCTCCCTGAGCCATCTACTTCCAAACCAGTCAATGATAATCAAAATCTAAAAATATTCAATGACCCATCACCCAAACATGACAATCCAAATTCTACGATTCTTATACAAACCATACATATCATGTTGTGCCTCCTCCTTCATTGGGTCCACTTGACTTTATTATTTCCACTTCGATGTGCCACTACTAGTTATCATATTCAAAAATCATGATTATCATGCTTCATTTCCTCATATTTGTTACATATTAATGCTTCCATCAAAATTATACAATCAACAATACTTTGATCTATCCATTGGCACTTTCCAATGTATGCTTGTGGCACTCCTATTACCTATCAAATGTCCAACATCTCTAATCACATTTAATATTCCTAATTCTTATGGTCATGTGATGCTTCCCATTACATTTGTGTCCCTAACCATACTTACACCATTCCTTGTTACATCTGAAATCAAAGGCTATGACATGTTCATAGGTAATTTTTAGCTCTGTGCTCCCCCAGTTATCCCTTCCTTGCATCATTTATGTCTTAATTCCATCCATAACAAGCAATTTTTCACCATCAAAGGTATTCCACCATGTACACCATTACCTCGGCTCACTCTTTATTATATCTTTGCATCACCATGGTATCTAGGTCTCCTAAGCCTCTAAATTTGAAATCCATCTCTGCACTATCTCTCTCATATTTGCACATGACCTACATCACGAAATTTTCATCCTCATCATTCCATTAGTCCACCCTTTCACCTAATTCCCCACTCGGGCATCCCCTTCTCATAGGTGGTATCTACCTCCTTTACTACATCAGTTTCATTCACATGCACATAGTTACTCTACTACATCGTTGATCTTATATGATGGTCACATGCCTTTGTCTCCTCGTATATTGGGTGGAGGGAAATCACCTTTCACTATCATCGAGATATCCTTCTATCCATCACACAATTAGGGGCATCGCACTTTCTCCCCCTCCGCTACTATTATCTATCTCTATTTTTACTACTACACTTCACACTTCATGCTTCATGTCTAATATTTTCAAGCACCCTCACATCTTCTGGTACACACATTATACCATCATTACCCAATGATGCACTCTAGTGCTACGGTTCACACTTGACTATTGAGGGAAAACTTATTCCATGAACCTCACATTATTTACTTTTTCTACACTACACGCTCAGTTCTTCATGATAAATATTTCATCACATCTACTCTCAAATGAATACAACACACTCTTGACCCAGGTGACACACTCTTGTTCTATGGTTCATTCTTTACTAGTGAGGGTGTAATTCCTCCATGAACCCCACTTATCACATTTTTATACTCACACTCCATGCTTTATAGATATTTTTCTCGAGCATTACTACATCTCGGCATACACACTTTACACTCATTACCTGATGACGCACTCTAGTTCCACGGTTGATACTCACCTATTGAGGTTCCAATTCTCAAACGAACCACACATCACATACTTTTCACATTTAGTGTATCACGATATATATTTCCTAGCATCTACACTAAATCACATGACATACATTCATTTCTAGATAATGCACTCTTATCCAATGGTTCATTCTTGATAGTTGAGGGGAATTTCTAAATGAACCTCATCTCATACAAATTTTTTGGGGGCAATGTGGCTCTCCTCATCTTCACATCTTACACATCGCAACTATTGGCATGTGTATAGTGAATTTCATTGATGCATAAGTCATATTAATGACAAATCATAATGCACGAGAGTTGAAGGAGAGCTTGGAGTAAGTTAGACAAGTCATAACAACATAGCATGCTCTAACTTAACAATTTCATAAAAGGAACATTGTTTTTAATGAAATTATTCTAAGGTTCAAATAAATTAAATCAACTCATTTGATCATGCCATAAGAACATCATAATTGAAACCATAAAAGAAGACAAGTTTAACACATGCATTTCATTACAGTATTTCTAATAGATAATAATTTAAGTCACTCAAGGTGACCCAAAACAAGTATAATTAATCCTAATCAATCATATAAATAGAAGTGCAAGAATAATATGATTGCATTTATATAAGCCCATACTTATATGACTGTAATCATATATCTTGTTTAATAAAGTTTATACAACTTAATCATTTAGTTGTTATATTTCAATCAAATAATAACAATCAAGTTAGTGACTTATTGATAATAATAAGTACAAGATTTATTAAGATTATAGTCATATAAGCCCATACTTATATGATTGTAATCTTATATCTTTTTAATAAAGTTTATACAACTTTACTAGAGAAACCTTTTTATATTTCATCAAGCAATAACAACCCATCCATACAATATTTGAACACATTATAACAGTCAAATGATTCCACTCACTTACCCGAATACCGATTTTGATAAGTACAAGATTTATTAAGATTGCGACCATATAAGCCCATACTTATATGGTGTAATCTTATATCTTTTTAATAAAGCTTATACAACTTTACTAGAGAAACCTTTGTTATATTTCATCAAGCAATAACAAACCATCCATACAATATTAGATCTCATTATAACAGTCAAGTGATTCCACTCACTTACCCGAATACCGATTTACTATTAGTGTTATCCAATTTTACACACATGGTATAATTGGAAAATGAGGTATTATTATGTCTAAAATTAAACATTAGTCCTGGGGACCTATTTCCGATCGTTATCGGGATAAAATAATTAATTAATCATGTTGAGGAGCTTTTCCATGTATCTATAATCCTCGGTTTCCAAAATGAACTCGGGAGATCTTAAGTTTTAATAACAAGTAGGGAATGCTCTAAAAAAGGGTCTTTGACCTTAAATAGCTCATCGAGCGATTCGGTGAGTCTGCTCAAATGTGATATCATGTAGAAGGACGAGAGCTAGGTTGTGTTAGCTCGGTTAGGATAATTAACATGGGATTGTATTAAGTATTGATGTGACCAAATAATGTCATGCAAATAGACATTAAGCCTAAGTGATAGAATCTCATGATGAAGTTGATACATAGCTCAGTTTAGAGATCAGTCCCACTGAATCATGAGCTAAAGAGCTATATCACTCAGTGGAATATAGGCAAGAACAAAGGGAGTGGCTCAAATCATGGATCAACTCGGTCGGGATGAGTTGCAATGAGCTCACAAACAAGCTCATATGGCTCAAGGTTTTGTTGCATGGAGATATTGTGAAATTCACGAGGGGCAAATGATGAATGGCTAAACTCACTGAGTCATAGAGTGAGCGAGTGAATCACTCATACATTGGAAAAAGCTAATTTGCTTGATGAGCTAAATATGAGGTTGGCAAGGCAAATTAAATGAAGATGGGTCGGTTGGTTCTTCATAACCAAAATCTGTGTAAGGAGTGGTGATTTTCTTGTCCAAGTCATTTTTAGAGCTCTTTCAAGCTAGAAGGTAAAAACAAGTTGGTAGGGTCAAGCTTGGGATCAAGTAAATGTGTAAGTTTCCCAAGGAAAACTTAGCAAATTAGCTTGCTCAACCGAGCTAAGATGAGTTGGGGAACATGTTGAGGTTAATTCACACAGAAATTCGGGATCTGTAGCCACGCCAAGACATTTCACGACCGGGCCTGCCAATGAGATCTTCCAACAAGTGGGTAGCATGGTGAAACTTGTCGATAAGCCAAGTTGGGGATTTTCGGGATTGCTTGACATGTGGAGATAACATGATGGCAGGCCAAGCCAATAACTCCACGTAGGGGAGATTCATGAAAACATGGCCAAATGGAGTATTAACAATGGAAAACCGAGAGAATTTCTACAAACCAAACATGTTAACTTAGAGCCCGAGTCAATAGCCGAATTATCTCGAAGTTGTTAGGGAGGTTATAAGAGAGATGGCGAGTTATTCACCAAGTTATTTGCATGAAGGGTAGAGTTATTCTTAGAAGTAAGCTAGTGACTTAATCATGAAATGGATCTGCGTGCACAAAGTTACATCATCAAGTTGACAAGATCACGGTTGTAGAGTTTTTTCGAATACAAGTTAATCCTGTGAGGATGATTCCACGTTGTGGGCAAGTTAGTGTAGATCTCGTTGGATGGTTTGACGGGTCCTAAATCGTCGAGAGCTCATGCAAATCTGAATGAGGATAATTTCAAATAAAACTCAAAGCATTTGTATGGAGGAAAAACTCATCACAATGAGTAAGAGATCTCGAAAAAACCATGGTGAAACTTAGAGTAGGTGTATTAGTGTCAAGATTGAGGAGATTCAATACAAGGAATAGAGCTTAGTGAACAAGAAATCTCTCTTTGTACCAACTCAACTTGGGGCTTGACACGTGAATATGGAGCTAAGTTCGACCGTGGAGCAAGAGACAAGTGATATAATGAAGGGTGGTTCAACAATGAGTCCGTACACTAAAGACGTAACTTTGAATTTCAATATAGGTAAGAGTACTCAACACAAAGGATATCGATGCAAAGTAGGATCAACTTGGTAGCTCATTCGTTAATAGAATGGCAACTCGATCATGAGCGATATACCCGTTGGGGTAGATCACCATGCAAGTGGGAATTGTAACTTGGCGGAAGGTGAGCTAAGAGTTAGGGAGGCTTGCCTCGCGATCTAAAAAAAAAATTGTAGCATGAAAAGTTACAAAAGGCCAGCTCAAGGATATGTGAGGTGAAAATCTCATGTACCGAGTGAACTATGGAAGAAGACTCGATCGATTCATAAGAGAGAATGAATAACAAGCTCACCATGAATGAAGTGGAGTTAGCCATAACAATATGAAGTAGCTCACAACATCGAGCTCACAAATCAAGTGGATGCCGAGAAGCTCGGTGTCAACATGCTAATGGGCTCGAGTATCAAAGGAAATTTCAAAGGACCGTTGAGTTGAACTAAATCCGATCAATGAGATCATGATGAAAGGTATTCTAGGTGACGGCGAGTTCATGACATCGAGTGAGTCTACAAGGCCGAATATCAAGAGAAGGCTAGTAGCTCGGTCATTAACAAAGCTAATTCAAGAGCTTAAAATATGGAGTTTAAGACATTCAGTTCATGTTTGATCAATCAAACATGAGCTAAGGCGAACAAATTACATGGAGTGAGTTGGTCGATTTTAATGACAATGCATGGTGAACTCATAGATGGAGCTAGGTTTGGAGCTTGGTGCAAAGGCCGAGTGGCTCATTGATGATGGCTCAAGAGAGAAGAAGGAGATCAAAGACTAGTTGTAATGAGTTGATGTCGAGCTCGAGCAACATGAAGGTGAGCTCTTACAAATGAGTCATATTAGAAGTCTGCAAAAGGAGGGAAGAGCTTTGCAAGTTACATTGGTTGGTGTGGTAGTATAAAGGAACTCGGCGAGATCTCAATGTTGATGCGAGATCACCCATGAATGATTGGAAAATATACGATGGAAATATTGCATGGTCATGGATCTTCACATGCTTTAGGGATGTTTTTGTCCCATGATTTCGATGCGCTAAGGTGAGGTTTGTTTGGGCTCGTCGGTTTGATGCGAGAATGCGAGTAGCTTGGTCGATGCGGCGTAAAGGAACTTGACATGTTCTTTGGGAGTCGGATATCGGTGGTGGCATTAGAAATCATGGTAAATGGAGGATATCATCACCCAACTCGATGAGCTGGCTCGATGAGCCAACCACCGAGTTGATCTTTTTGGCCATTTTTCATGAAACCCCTATTCGGTGCAAACCAATTCTAAGGGGTCCCACCATTATTTTTAAATTAAATTAATATTTTATTAATAATATTTATTATTATTATTAAAATATTTTATTTAAATATTCTTTTAATTAATTGAGAAGACTATGTCAATGATCGATTAATGACACATGATGGAAGCTTCTCAAAGTGGTTCGACCAACTGTAATAAACACATCATGTGCCTTCAATTTAGGAAAGGAATTTATGAATTCTTCTCTCCTCTCTCACAACTTCTTCTATAAATGTAAGTTGGAATCTCATTCCAAGGGGTTGGACAAGTTAGACTTCTGCGACAAGTTTATAGTTTTCAAGAAACCTCCTTCTACAATTTGTTCTTATATGTTGAGGGAACTTTTAATCCTCCTTTCAATATCAGAATGACAACTATTGCCTCTTATAAATCTACGATTCATTGTGCATGTTATTGAAGTGATAAAAGTGTGTGTTTTATGACTAACCTTGGTCCTTTCATCCTTCTATACTTCTTTGTGCCTTTCTCATGCTTGTAGGTACACTGTGCAAGTTTAAGTTTCTATTGCAGGTTCTTGGAGTTTTGTGCTTATCAAGTGGTGGAGTATTGCATGTAGTTGATTTTTGGTGCTTTTTCACCCTTCTCAAGTTCATCCTTCTTCACTGGAAGACTGATAGATTGTTTTTTTATCGATTTTAATAAAGGGAACGCATGCTTCCTAGTCTGTGGTATTTTGTACCCTCTCTAAGTTGTAGTAGGTGAAGTTGACTTGTGGTGCACACACCCTCTTCAAATCAACCCTTCCCGAGTCTAGCAACACCCTTTATTTGGTGCATCACCATCCCTAGTATAGTTTCATTTCTTGCAAATCTCTTTCCCTAAAACCCATGAAAATGTTAGTATAGGTCTAGATAACTATTTTATTACACTAGGAGTAGTATAACACTTAGTTTAGGAAGAGGAAGCCAACCTTCTTCGGAGGTTCACCTTGAGCCCAAGTCCCATAGCTTGAGAGGTGATCCCATGTTTCCTAATCACACCAAATTTCATGTTCATATTTTGGCCTTTTGAAGGGTGTAGTGATTTGACAACAACAATTTTTATACGCATGCTTTGTGGGAAAAGTTAGTACTTCTCTTCTCACTTACACAAATCAAAGTACCTAGTGAATCTATATATCTGGATTCCAAATCTTAGTGTGTTAACTTATGTGAAGAATTCAGACAAGAGATTCTTCAAAGAAAGGAAATTATTAGTATATCAAACTTTCCTTGTCTCCTCCAAAGAGAAGGAGAAGAGGCATTTCAACATCACCAGTTGTAGCTTTACCTCATAGAGGTCATTCAACTCCTCCTGACGGAAGGTTTCCTCCACCAAGGAACAATCGACCCTTGGTCACCATGGTAGCCAATGCTTGTCCTCCTTTCAACACCAATAGCCCCTTGCTATTAGCCCAAAGAGATTTTTACATGCAACTTTTTTGAAAAAAATTCCATTTTATACTAGAGAAACTAATGTTACTCCCTGGGAGCACATTTTGGATGTGGCTAGTATTTGTGTAGTGCATAGTATTATGGAAGATAATGTGGCGGTCAAACTTCTCACTACTTCATTTAAAGGTAAAGCACTTCAATGTTTCGAAGCTTAACTGTTGGTTCCATTACTACTTGGAACGAGTTAGGCATGAAGCTCTGCAAGCAGTTTGAGGACAAAATTGATCACCTATCACTTATGGAACAACTCACTACCATAAAATGAGCCCCTCAAGAATATATGAGTGACTTTAATTTTTCGGTTTGACAAAACTTGGAACCGAATCCCAACGCTCATAAGGCCATCTCCAAACAATGCATTCTTGTATTATTTATGAGCCTTAAACAATGATATAGTAGTTATGATTTAGTCTATGGGGAACTATAGTTCTGATGTCTACGAGATTGCTATATAAGGGCCAAAAATTATTTAATTCAAGCTAGAAATATTGCACCTAGGCCTCCCATGCCTTTATTTGTTGAAATCGCAAGCAAACAACCAATCATCACACCTATTCCAACACATTCAAGTCAATCAACTGTGACTGCACCTATTACTTCTAATGATCTGGAAGATGTCAAATCGTTGTTGTAAACATTTGGGAATGAGCACATTGCACTCAAGAGGCAACAATTTTAGTATAATCATCCATATCAGCCACAAATCAGCAGATTAGGCCAATCATCTTGCTCTTCAAGGGAACAATCATCCACAAAATCAAGCTACAAATCAAGCTATGAATGTCAGGCCTTTGAACTTTCAGAACCCTCTTCTTCTAGCTCATCTAAAGCCATAAAGACTCTATTCGAGAATAATTTAGTTCAAGACTACAAATGGTGTTATCCTTGTTCTCAACCCCACAATCAAAATATTTGTCCCAATGGAGTTCTTAGCCAAGCCCTTATGGTTTAAAGTGTATCTACCCCTTGAGCTAACAAGAAAATTCATCTACACAAGAAACAATAGATCAACCATAGGAACCTAAAGAAACCACTTTTCTAAATTGAAAGCAGAAGATTTTTATGGGTTGAATACAGATTCCTCATCAGTGGCGGAAAACACTCATTCCAAAAAGAGAGAAATGGAACCTCAACCTTCCAAAGTTGATCAAGCATCCACTTCACATCCTCAGCCACAAGTGGTAGTTGATAAAGATGTGGAAAGAAACTACCAAAAACACCTGTTAGCCAAGATATGAGGAAAGAGGGTTCTTTAGGCATCATAATACCCAATAAGCACTTTCCAAAATAAGATTCTAACACCCAAAGGAATATCAGCAAAGTTGGAGAAATTCCTTCAACATAGTAGAAAATATGAAGAAAACCAACCTGAGCATTACTATGTGGGATGCACTCTCAATTCCTTCTCAAAGGAACCTATTGTGTGACGCTTTGAACAGTTTTGGTACAACCGACAGATCATCAAGTCATGGAGCAACAACTACTACAATTTTGTGTCAACTAGAAGGGAAAATTATTCCTAAGGTGAATAAACCACCACCATTCTATATTTCCCTAATCATTGGTGACCACCTGGTGCATAATTGTATGATCGATTTTGGTGTCGATGAGTGCTCGGTCGTGCCCAAAACAAACTACGGATGTACTAGGCATACAATATACACCGATTGCTGAGAGGATTTGTTTAGTGGATGGCATATCTATTAAAACTATTGGAGTTATCAAAGTACTTCAACTTACCATCCACGCATACCTAATTTTATCACTCACCCAAGACATATCGGTCATTGATCTCCCTCCTCTCTTTGCCAACCGCTATCACGAGATTTCACTTTGCCCAAGATGGGTGGTTATCTATCACCGATTGGTCACATATTATTCTTAGGACTCGATACGGAACCAAAGTAGCTACAAGGGTGGAACCAATTTTCCATAATCATATAGAACCCTAAATTGTTAGTCCTATAAATGGGAACTACACCATCAGAGATCCGAAAGAAGAAGATGTTGATTATGAACCGACCACTCTTGTTGAAGAAGTCCCCGATACTATGCTAGATGAAGTAAGTGGAGATCATCGGAAAATCCCTACACTAATGTGTTGGCGGAGGAATAAGTTGGTTTTTTTTTTTTTTGGAAGAGATAGGACTGGGTACATCTTGCACTCATGAAGAAGATACATCATACCACAACTTGTCAAAACACCAAGCAATTTTGAAGGACTATGGAAATTATTCTTTGATGGCTCGAGAAGTAAGAATGGATCCAGTGCTTTGGTGTTATGTTAATTTCTCTAGAGGGAGATAAGTACTTCTCATCTTTCTGGTTGTAATTCAATTGCACTAATAATGTTGCCGAATATGAGGCCTTTGTGCAAGAGAATTGATTAGCCCAAAAAAGGGAATCAAGGATTTGACTATTTTGGAGACAAAGAGTTAGTTTTCATCAAGTGACGGCATGCATTGCATCCAAAAATTATCTTTTAAGATCATATAAGAATTGAGTCTAGGATTTGATTGAATATTTCGAAGATTTTGGGATCCATGTAGTTCTAGAAATCAAAATCAAGATGTTGATAGGCTTGCTACAATTGGCTTGCAATATGACATACCTATTGATATCATGAAAGAAGGGCGAGTAATTTGTCAAAATGGTGGTTCAACCTACAATCCTTGATAATGTGAGTAGTTGGCAAGTGTTCGATAGTGACAAACAAATTTTCCTTTTCCTATAAGAAGAGGCAGAGTTTACTGCGAAAAATCAAGATAAGTTGCAAGAATCATATGGTGATCAAATCATACAATTGAAAAGAAAAAAACTACCAAAAGGCTTAGTCACTTTGGAATCCATCTTCAATTCAGATGATCAAGCCAAAAGACAAATCTCTAACATGGTGGTCAAAGAAGAATATTTTGAGGAATTCAAGGTAGCAATGAAAGGTTTCAAGATCGGAAAAGTATGCACTCCATAGAGAAATAAGCTTTTTCAAACTTTTTCAAGAATATAATGACATTTTTGCATGGATCTACAAGGACCTGTGTGGTTTTGATCCAGGTCTAGCACAACATACCATCAAACTAGATCCTAATGCCAAGCTAGTTCGTTAGAAACAGAGGCCAATTAATCCCAAAATCGAGCCACTAATGAGAAAGGAGCTAACCAAACTCATCAAGGCCTATATAATTTTTCCTATCAAACATTCCTCTTGGGTAGCCAATCTGGTTCCCGTAAGGAAGAAGAACGAGAGAGATTCGGTTATGTGTGGACTTCAAGGATTTGAATCATGCGTCATTAAAAGATCATTATCCTCTTCCATCAATGGAGCAAATCCTTCAAACTTGGTAGGATCTCAAATATTTTCTTTGCTTGATGGATATTCGTGTTACAATCAAATTCTGGTCCAAGAATCTGATCAATTCAAAATGGCTTTTACTACCAAGTGGGGCATGTATGCTTATTAAAAAAATGCCATTCGGATTGTCCAATGTCGGGTTACTTTCCAAAGAGCCATGGACATGGAATTTAAGGGACTAATCAATGATATCATTTTGGTTTACCTTGATTATATAACTATATACTCTAAGCATGTAGAAGACCACATCACACATCTAAGGAAGGTTTTCGAGGGTGTAGGGAATTTGGAGTTTCACTAAATCCCGGAAGTATATTCTTACAAGTGCACAAGGGAAATTTTTTGGGGCATGTTGTTTCAGTGAAGGATTGTCAATCGATCTAGCCAATATTTGTTCGATTATGTCCTTATCTCTCCCAAGTCACAAAGAAGACACCAAAGTTTTTGGGAACAATAAATTTCATGTGGAGATGCATCCTCAATTTGTGACATTGGCTAAACCATTGATAACCATTCTCAAGAAAAATATTCCTTTCTCATGGAAAAAGGAAGGAAAGATCTTTGAAGCCATCAAAATGGCCATTTCTCAAGATCCCACGCGAACCCTAGGTTTGTGATGTGAAATTGATAGCTTATCTAATATAAATAAGCAACAATTACATTATATAATTGTACAAATCAATAAGAGACAATGTTGCAGAATGAAGATAATAACATAAACACAAAATAAGAGCAAAAATATAATAAACACACTATATTATTGATTGAATAATTTGGAGCACATTACATGGTGAGAGAGCTTACAATATATAGCCTTTCCATTTCCTATAAACAAGGAGATGAGGCTTACCAATATTATCCCACTAATCTCTCCTAGAGAATCTCTCCTATGATCACTCACCACTATTCTCTCATATATCCCACCAATATTTTAACATCCATTAAAACAACTCAATTGAGACCCAAGAACAACCTAGGATTAGTTCAAAAAATTATGGAATAATTTTTTTTTATTAAAAGAATCTACAATCATGTTACAAGGCAACAATTGTCACTAACAGGTTCTGGAACTATTCAAATCTACTAGAGTATACTTTCCTTTTATTAATAATTATTAGAGGTCATAAGGTCCAAAATTTGGGGTTAGAAGTTCCAATTAGGTTCAGAGGAAAAATTCCTCACCATACCCATTCTCTAACAGGCTTAAAGTTTCAACTTGATTTTTATCATACTTAATGCATTCAAATTTTTCCTAAATCACTCCCATTGGATAGGAAATTTCCTCACCTTTCTAGTGATATAAATAAGTCCTCCTAACTCCTCATATTTTTCAAGTTATGGGTTGGTAGGCTTGAGGTGAAAATTTTCCCCAAGGGCGGGCTTATAGGCCTAGGGGAGAAAATTTTCCCAAAGGGTGGGTTGGCGGGCCACGGGGAGAATTTTGTAAAAATTTCCCACATGGAAAAAAATCACATTTGTGCCCATGCTCCCATGGGTCTGCAAAGGACACATGGCACTCCCTAAGGCAAGTGCGAAGAAAACGAGGAAAGGTAGGGCGGCGGGAGACATTTTGTAAATTCTCCCACGCGAGTGAAAAGTTGGCTCTGCACCCATGCTCCCGTGAGTCCAAAAAGGAAACATGGCATATCCTAAGCCAATGTAGGGAAGGTGGGGTAGTGGGGAGAAAAATTACTTAAAGCCCCGAAGGGCTAAGAGGGTACATAGACCCGCGCCTCCACCGCACCTCGCAATGCCACGTGGCAGCCCCCGAATGGCTACAGGCCAGCGGAACAACAAGGAAAACTTGGAAAATTTTCCAAAAAAATTCTAAGACATAAAAGACAAAAATCAATCTATTCCCCCACCGGTGCCTCGTGATGCCACGTGGCATCACCTGATTGGTTATGGGCCGACAGGGAAAAGTTTGGAAAATTTTCCCAAAATTTTCTAAAACGCTAAGTTCAAAAGAGGATCCGCCCCTCCATTATCACCTCATGGTGCCACGTGGAAGCCTCTAATTGGATATGGGCCAGTGGAGCAATAGAGAAAATTTTGAAAATTTTCCCAAAAAAATTCCTAAGCCCCAAGGGAAAATTCGGGCCGCGGGCCCGCCAAGGAAATTTTTCCCAAAATTTTAACGCCAAGTGAAGAAAACTTCAGAAGGCCATAACTTTTGATAGAGCTCAGTTTTGGGAAAACAAGGACTTTATGGAAATCTCTCAATGTCCTCTTTTCATAAAGCTCATTAATTTTTGGTTTTGATAAAGTTTAAGGGGTCAATTTTAAGAAAACGGCCTGTAGGCTTTTATAGTGTGAACTGATAAATTTTAACTTGTTAGATCTGTTCAATTTGATCTTCTTCCTCTCTCAACATGTCAAATAGACATGGGGGATTGTTCTTAGATGAATTTAGGATAGATTTCAAGGGTTAATTTGTTTGATTGAGGCTTAATTTGAAATTTCCAACATTTGATACAGAAAAATGACTGCAAAATGACAGTAAAACGGTTCCAGCCGATTTTACTAAGTTTTCTAAGAAATTTTCTTGAGTATTAATGTCCAGATGAATTCGTTTAGAGCCTACCACTTCAATTTAATTATTTAATTTTTTATTTTATTGTTGCAGGTTTGAACTGTGCATTTTTGGTTTAGATAATTGCCAGTTTGAAATTACAAAAAAACAAGGATCAAATTTTAAAGGATCTATTTTCCATTTTCATCTTCTAAGTATTAAAATTCATTCCAATTCCAATCTAACACATTTTAGTTGATTCAAAGCAAACCATTCAAGACCAAAATGTAATTCTGATTTCCAATTTTACACATTTCCAAAAGACAAAATACTGTATTTTTCTCACACGCATTTCTTCCTTTCAAATAGAGATTCCAATACATTGAAATGATCAGATTCAATACTACAATGCAATTTGAGAAAAGCATTACATTCATTTGTTGGTTCCAATAGACAACTTTACAACTTATTTCTTTTATTCCTTCCAAAAATCATTTATTGACACAGGGCAGAATAATACATTTTCTTTTCACGTGTTGCACATTTCCACTTTCAAAACAGGGTCTTCCTAGTGCATGATAAACACAAATTTCCAATTGAAGAATATCATATGAACAAGGTAAACACTTCCAATAATTCCAATGAAACTCATACAACCTCCTTTCCATTTGATTTCAAAGTACAGTATACAAAACAATATCATTCTTTCACATTCTTCCCAAAACAGCATACAGAGTATAACTCTTTTACATTTCCAATTTCCACTTGCAGTCAGTACAACATCTTTCCATTACAAACATTTACAAGGTCATCCACTTCAAGAGGGAAAGGTTACAATGAGATTTCATTTCACAAGGGACTATCAAACTATCTTTTCTCAGCTCCAGAATAGCAACATGCATTCTTCTCTTTCTTCCAATTTTGATCACAACAAAGGCAGGGGAAAGGCAACACTCTCCACCCAACCAAGACATCTAATGAAAGGAGAAGCCATCCTTCTTCATTGGCCCCCAAGCCCCAACCACAATGTAATAAAATATGTGATCCAACTCATGGCAATAACAGGCTTCCACAAAACATACACACAACATTTTCACAATAAAACATAGTCCAAAATAGAATGTAGTTTTTACAACTACAATAACACATGACAAGCAATACTAAGGCTTCACCAAGAAAGCCAAAGGAGCAAGAACTATGGGGGATGCTTCTTATGCCTCCCAAATGGGAAATGGGTATCACCACCTGAGTTACAAACCACCAAAAAGGATAGTACATCAAAGCCCTGACATTCCTTATGCCTCCCCCAAGTACCCCTTATTCCTCACATTTCCTTATGTCTCCCCAACCTCTTATGGCACCCCATAACGAGTAAAGAAATGCAAGTTATTTATTTGTAAGGTGGAACCCAAATCCCAACTCCCTCCACCCTTATACCTCCCTAAAACACACTTGTGCCTCCCACATAATAAACCCCATAGTCTTCTCCTACACCATTCCTAGGCCATCTACCCACAGCCCACAACAATAACAAACATACCAACATTTACATATTCATAAAAGGGAAAAGAAGAGTATTTCCAAGAGCCAAGCTCTTACCTCTCCATGATGGAGTTTGTTCCAAGTTCAAAACAACAAGCTCCTTCCAATGCAAGAAATCCAAAAATCAACCCAATACAAGCATGCAACAATCTTCCAAAAACTTCTCCAAGCAAGAGCTCCCAAAACAACAAGAAAATTCACCCAAAAGAAGTCTCCCAAAAGTGAAGCAACCCAAAACAAGACAAGGAATTCAAATTTTATAGAGGAGGGAAGAGAAGAGGATGAGGTGGATCCATGTAGGATGCCACATCACACATCCTCAACCCCAAACACAAAGTCAACTTCATTCTCCAATGCATAATAAATAGGTGGGTGAATAATATGACATGATTTACTTACACACTCAAACAAGTCCATACCCCATAAGGACTGAAATTAAATTATGTAAGAAAAGTGCAATTACAACATTCAACTTGACTTGTAAAAATGCATTAAAAAATGTCTAAATTTAACCCTCCAACCATAGGCAAGGTTGGTATGTAAATTTAAGAGGTATGGGACAAGTTTAACTTGTCCCACAAGCCTCCAAAATCAGCCTCCAAGGACAAATTCGAATTTCTAAGAAGGTGGAGTGTTTCACACTCAAAATTTAACTTACACATCACTTACATATTACTTACACATTCTTACAACACTTTAAAACATGGCCAACAACTCTATTAATTACATTCTTATGACATCTTTTAATTAATTAACTAAACAATATGATTACTCACAATATTTACACACCATTTAATAATTAATGAAAGGGTAAAAGCATCACAAAATAAACACATGAAAACATAACAAAGGGACCAAAAATAAAAGAAATACATAAAATCCCTTGGTCACATTTAAAGGTGATCCCCCCCATGGGAATCCCTAACACTAACAAACACACACACAAACAAAACTAGTTGCCATGGTGACCTTGTTGAATTCATCTAGAATTCTAATGTGGTTGGTCTCCAATCCCCGATTTTTTTGTGATATTTTAACTTGCAAAACACAAATACCTCCTTCGGCCTCATGGCCATATTAGAATGTCCAAAATAATATAAATATAATTAAATTTCCAAAATCATCTAGATATATGAATCACAACAACATCAAAGCAATCTAACAATATCATTATAGTTTTATCAACAGTTATATCATCATCCAATAATTTTCCATTTCTAAGGCTACTCACAATATCGAAATAACACAAATTTGAATGACATCTATCATATAACCATGTCCAACAGTATAACATCATCAACATATAAAGTGTCCCTAATAATCATCATGCATCATATAAAAATCAAAGTCAACAATAATCCATGATCAAATATCTAACATCATACTAAATCAAAACTATAATAATGTCCATAATATAGGTGAAAATGTCATGATCAAGCATCAAAAGGTGTCAAAGGAAGTGGGAACTACAAATATCTCCACACACAATAATCTACGTGAGTTGTTTATTCAACAAACTCACAACTAATACAATATCCTATATTATTAATAATGAGTTGTTTTATGACTCATATTAATAATATTACAATCTTTTATTTTTCTCACACAAATATGATATTAATATAACAATATTAATATCTTACTAACACACTAACTTACTAATGTAATATATGAATATTACATTTAACTATTACATACAATGATGTGAGCACTAATCCAAAGATTATTCCTAACAGCTTTGATAAAGACTTTATCCTTTATGCTTTTACAAGTCAAGAGAGCATTTCAAGTATCCTCACCCAAAAAAATGACAACCTGATGGAGCAACCAATTGCTTTCTTCAGCAATCCCTCAAAGCCTATGAGCTCAAATATTCATTCATTGAAAAAAATTCTTTGTGGTTATTGGAGCTTTGAAGAAATTCCACAACATAGAGATGAACGAAAAAATCATTTGATGGTGTCTTATCGAGGTGTCAAGGAATTTTTTTGAAAAAGAGATGAAGAAAAATCATCTTTGGATGGATCATGAAGGTGATGGAGTATGACGTACATATCAAAGTTACCAAACTTGTCAGAGGTAAAGGTTTGTGTCAAAACTTGTTGCAGACATGGAATCAAAAGGTGATGAGGATGTGACACTCCTAAACACTGATGAGAGTGATGATCAAGTTGATTGGTTATCTAAAATGAATAATTTTCTTTTCTCAGAGTATATCCTATGAACATGGATAAAAATAAAAGATGGACTTTCTGTCTTCAGTCTATTCCATATGTTCTAGTAGATAACGTTCTCTTTCAAAAGGATTTGAATGGTGTTCTCCTTTGGTGCGTGGGAATAGAACAAGTAAGTAAGATACTAGAATAATTTCATAATGGCCTATCTGGAGGACATTATTCTACATGAACAAAGGCTACCAAGATCAAGCGAGTCGGCTACTATTGGCAGGATTTTCTCAAAGATGTCCATCTCTCGGGTAAGCAAATGTAAGGAATGTTCCTTTTCACAGCAAGTAGAAGTTGGTAGCTCTTCCATCGTGCATCCAATTCAAGTTGATCAACCCTTTATTCAATGGGGGTTGAAATTCATTGAAATGATTAATCCTCCATCTAGTGACAGACATAAATGGGTCCTTACTGCAACGGACTATTTTACTCAATGGACAAAGGTGGTAGCATTGAAGGAGAGCAATGAGAAGGTAGTTCTGGATTTCTTCGAAGGTATAATGACAAGGTTCAAAGTGTTCTATTTATATTCATTTCGCACAACGTGATTGCTTTTCTTCGTATGAAGTTGAGTGAATGGGTTGTTAAAAATGGGGTTTACCTCAAGACTTCATTCAATTGTTATCTATAAGGAAATGGATTGGCTGAGTCTAGTAACAAAAACCTCATAAGGATTATTAAGTGCACAATGGAAACTAACAGGAGGACTTGGCATACACAACTTAAGACCGCCTTATGGGCAGATTGGATCACACCTAAAAGGGCCATCAGAATTCTCCTTTCATGCTTGTATATGGAAGGGAAGCAAAACTTTCACTCTCCTTGGAGTTACCTTCTTTAGAGTTAGCTCATCAACTTGAAGTTATGGAGAGCGATCCTCTAACAATCAGGTTTGTTGAACTCATGGAGTTGGAAGAAGTATTGAACAAAGCTATGAAGACTTTAGAGAAACATTAGGCTCAAGTTAAGAAATATTTTGACAAGAAATCATCCAACAATAATTTTCAAAAAGGAAATTTAGTTCTCAAATGGGATGAATATCGAGAAAACCAAGAAAGAACGCCAAGTTTGATGCTCTCTTGAGCGGGCCATACATCATCACGAGTTGCAAAGAGGTGAATTCATTTCGTCTATCTAGGATCAATGGAAAATAACTACCCATTCATGTGAATTGGATACATCTCAAACCTTGTTTTTGAGAAGCGTTCCACCCACTGTACAATTTAGTTAGGTGTTTTCCTCCAAGTGCTTATGCACATTGTTGTGTGTTGTTCTTTTTCTTTCCTTTTTGTTGTGTTTTGTGTTGTTCTGCACATTGTTTCATCATTAGAGGTTTTCAAGGAGAGGAAGGTTCAAATTTTCCATAAGAGTTTCATACATCTACTTCATTCAAAATTTTGTAGTTTTCATGATGCCAAGCATTCAATAGATTTAGTATACCTCATGCTTATCATTTTAGGAAAGTCCCAGATCGGCAATGCTCAAGGGGATTTCAAGATCCATCGTGAAGAATCAAATCAGTTTACTGGATTCCAAAATTGAATCCATGCCCAATGGATGACTTAAGGCTATTGGAATCATGCTTAGCAGGAAATCATCCCTAAGAGGTCACCAAAAATGTTATCCAATTTTACACACATGGAAAAATTGGACAACGAGGTCCTATTATGTTCAAAATGAAACGTTAGTCCTAGGGACCCATTTCTAGTCATTATCGAGATAAAATAATTAAAATAATTAATTAATCATGTTGAGGAGATTTTCCATGTCTCTATGATCCTCAGTTTCCAAAAGAAACTCAAGGAGATCTTAAGTTTTAATAACAAGTGGGGAATGCTCCAAAAAGGGACTATGAGCTCAAATAGATTGCACGAGTAGTTTGGTGAGTTGCTCGTGGCTGATATCATGTAGAAGGTCAGAGCTAGGTTGTGTTAGCTCGGTCGGGATAATTAACATGGGATTGTATTAAGTTTTGATGTGACCAAATCATGTCATGGAAATAGACATTAAGCCTAAGTGCTAGAAGCTCATGATGAAGTCGAGACATAGCTTGGTTTAGAGCTCAGCCCCACCGAATCACGAGCTAAAGAGCTATATCACTCAGTGGCATATAGGAAAGAATGAAGGGAGTGGCTCAAATCATGGATCAACTCAGTGTCAAGATGAGCTATAATGAGCTCACAAACAAGCTTATATGGCTCGAGGTTTTGTTACATGGAGATATTGTGAAATTCGCAGGGGACGGTGATGAATGGCTTGGCTCACTAAATCATGGAGCGAGTAGAATGAGTAGCTCAGCACTAGAAAAAGACAATTTGCTCGACAAGATAAATATGAAGTCAGTGAGGTAGACTAAATGAAGATGGGTTGGTTGGATCTTCACAACCAAAATCAGTGTAAAGAGTGGGGATTTTCTTGTCCGAGTCATTTTTAGAGCTCTTTCAAGCTAGAAGGTAACAACGAGCCAATAAGGTCAAGCTTGGGATCAAGTAAATATGTTGTTCGTAAGATAGAATATGACACTAAGGAGAGGGTACATAGAAGATTTACGCGTGGTAGTAAGGCATATTTGAAGGCGTAAAAGGATAGGGAAGGAAATGCACGTGAAAGACAGATTGATTTGGGACTTAGCCATTTTCATGGTTACGGACTATTTTTGGAGATAACGTACGGAGCACACAACTGGATGGAGAGTTACGTGACACGTAAATGCTATTTTGGGAAGAGCGTCTACTAAGCACCATGCATGAGTTTGAGTTATTACTACCGCGCTTAACTATAAGAGATTTATTATTAGCACACTTGCATGTGTGCATGTTATTGTAAAGGCGCATGACTATTTTTAGCATGCAACCTATTTTTGTAAGTGCGTAAGCGGTGAAGGGAAAGTCCCCGCCCTTATAAATATGTATTAATATGTATAGTTAAAGAGACACTATATATGAGCTATTGTGAAGTTATGCTGCTAGATATGATACACACATAAACTTACGATACTAATTATTGTAAGAAGCTTACCTATTTTAATATAATGGAGTGTATTGGGTGAATAATATTTTTAAACATGATTATAACTGGTTCTTGTGTATGGTTGACTTAATTATGTTTATTGTTTAATTCATTATTCTTTTAGATCTAGATCTAGAATATGCTCTATGGAATATTTATGCTATTTATGGATATGAATACATTACATCTTCATCATGTTCACATCTTGCACAAGAAACTCTAAGGAGGGGCCTGGTACCTTTGTGCACTTCGGGTGAGTGCTCACTCAGGCTGGGTGATGTGCCAACGCGCCTGGGTTATTTGTGGTAAATTCTAGGCTGCATCATTGGTTCCATTATTGGGACCTCTTTTTAAGTTGTTTTTAGGATGGTTCGCGATGAAGATGTACCAATTGACCCTAGCAAGTGTTGAGGAGTGGATAAAATATCTAGAAGAAGAGTATACATGGAGGTTTAACATTGGATCTAAGTTTGACACATGCACATGGGTGGAAAATAATTTATATGACTGTCTATATGAGATATTCTTTATTATGTTCCCAGTAGAACTGTACGAGTGGCTGGTTGCTTATGCATCTAAACGGAATTGGAGGTATCACATACTTGTCTGGACACAGTAAGAATTTTAGGCCTTGTATGATGCTGATCTAATTTGGACACGCGTTGTGGATACTTGGTTCCATGGTGTTTTGAATGCAGATATATTCTAGAGTACTCAATTTCCACTTATTCTTGCCCAGAGGTAGAGAGTTCCAATTTTTACGATATCGTAGGGGAACTTGTAAGGCATTCCACTGGTGATCAAGATATTGATGGTAACCCTAAACTTAGAGGAAAAATTGATGGCTAACTAAACCCCACCACATGTGGGGAAGGAGTAGGTTTGGTGAAATATGGAGGACCTAGTGGTAGAAAGGTAGAGAGAAGAAAGGTGGCTTAAGTATAATGAGGCACACGAGAGGGAGATAGAGAAGCGTGACATTGCAGAATGGATGGAGTTGAGGAGAGAGATGACTCATGAAATATTTGAGCTCACGCCGAAGACATGGAGCCTGAGCATTAGGAACTCCCCCATTTGGGCAAGCATGATAGGGAGCCCTCATCGGCCTCACACAGAGCATGCCCGCAGAGATGACTGGGCCACGGGCATGCATCCGAATCTACCTAGCCCTTACATTTGGTTTTTCAATACCTAGTACATCTAATAATCAAAGAAGCTAATTTGGGAGGTAGGGAAGTAGGAGTAAGTCACATAGCAAGTACATCTATGGTAGGGAAAACATCTTCATTGTTGTTTGGAGGTACCTTTTTAGGTGCATCATCTGCATAGAATTTGAGTGCACAGAATTTAAGGCTCACTTCGGGGAATATTACCACCACACGACTATATGAGTTAAGTACAATACTACATTTGGGACACAGGAAGTACATCTTCTGGTCCACTTCTAGCTATAGGTGGAGGATCAGGGGGTATAGGTGGCTCTAGTTCTAGTGGATTTGGAGGCAGAGGCAACACATGAGGTTCTAGATCATGTGTGTAGGGTTTGCACCAACCCCATAATATTTACATGGAGATGTCTCTTCATCTTCCAGAGTATATGGGCATAAAATATGTTGAACATGTGCACATGTGTGAGATACTATGGTGCGTAAAAGGAATCATGGATTCTGAGCGCAAGGCAAGTCAATTTGTAACTACATTACAGGGACATGCACATATTTGGTATAGTAAGTTGACCCTGATAAAACTTGTGTAGATTATGCAGCATTCGAAGATGCATTCCTTAAAGAGTTCTATATCCCTAAATTTGAGCAGAAGATTATAAGCATGCTCAAATATATTAAACAAGGAACTACTGAGAGTGTCTAGGAGCATGATGCCCATTTCAAAAAACTTTTATCTAAGCTTTCTTATGATATTCATGCAAGCCAAAGACATGCACAATGGTTCATTGGAGGTCTGATCACACATTTTAGAAGAGCGTTGTCACATAAGACATACACTAATTCGCGTGAAGCACTTGAAGTAGCTTTTACGCGCCAAGGCATCGAGAGAGTATAGACACTGGATTCAGCCCATTCTTGGAAGCATAGATTATAGCCATGGTAAAGCAATTGGAGAAATTATCGGTGAATTCGGCACATGAGATGCACACTGGGATTTGGTGTATAGACTGTGAAGTGGAAGGAAACACCAAAGACAGCTTGTCCCCGTAGAACAAGCAGTACATTCATTGTTGCTAGGCATCGTGATATATATCACCTAAACCATGACATCATCGTAATTTCCCATTATTACAACATGTGATAAGGAAGAATGTATCCTACTATTATAAGATTTTCTAGTCCACAACTCATGATACAAAAGATCGCAGTTGATTAGTCGATATACATGATGCTATAGATATTGGTCTCAATATATTGATTGATTTGAAAGACAGAGTATCGAGCTTAACTCTAATGGTAAAGGTGAGGACCAGGATCAAAATCACAATCAAGTACAATATGATCAGAATGAGGGGCACTATGAAGGAGGACGTTGAGATGAACCCGATGGCAGAGGTCGAGGATTTCGTGGTGGATTTGGAGGTCAAGACCGTGGTGGTGGACGAAGTGAATTCCCTCATGAAACATGCTATACATGCATACGAGATCACTCCGACCACTACATGCGTGAATTTCCTCAAAATATTACATGTTCTTTTGTGGGAAGAATCATAGCTATGAGGAATGCCCGAATCTATATGAGAATCTTAGCAACTAGCATAAACAAGAGAACAAAGATGCATGGATGGTTAGGATACATCACGCTGTGGAAAATCAGTGGATGTCAAAGTTGGCATCGGAACCTAAGGTATTACCTGTAAATATCACTACACGTGCTGAAGTTGTGCGCACTAGAGATGCGTTACAACAGAATCCTACCATCACAAAGGAGGATGTTTTGCATGCAAGGTATCCGGATCCTACACACCAAAAGGAGGTTTATCAAGAGACCATGGAAGTACTCAAAGACCTTCAAGGGGAAATATAGTTTTTAAAGGAGCAATCACGGGAGAGGAATAGAAGAAGGTAGCGAGAGATGGTCTAGTTAGATATTGATGACTTGAAGGAGGTATGTAGAATGTTACACCAGGAGAATATTATTCCATTACTATGGAGTTGGCTAAAGGGAAACACTCCACGTGTGAATACTAAGAATGGGCGTCAAATCCTACATGTAAATCTTCCCCCATAGCTTAGATTATGACAAGGAGATCACTCAGAATGCTATTGTCGACGGATGGCTCTTGAGTAATATATTGATTGACACGCACGACATTGTAAAAATGTGCTTACTTTAGATGCATGGATACATATGGGGAGACCTTCATTACACCATCTTCTAATGTACCGTTTATGGAAAATCAAACTAAGGCCACTCCTATCAGAGCTTTAAAATATGTATCCATTACTATACTGAGGATTTTGAGGTTTTAGTACTTGCAGAGCGTAGACAATTTCCTAGCTCTACTTGGGCGGCCTTGGTGTTACAAAAATAATGTTGATCTTCGGTTCAATCACAAGGCATATATCAGTTTGAGAACAAGGAGGAAAGAGCTATTATCCCTTTAATAGATGGAAAATTTGTGCCCTATGTTGAGCCTTTGAGTGAGGAAGATCTGAATAGGATTTATGTATGTGTCATTTGGGACCTAGAAGTACTCGAGCCATCTAAGGAAGGAATCCTTCAATGGGAAGATGCATAGTCTATTAGTGATACTACAAGTATATCTTGTGATAATTGCACCCATGGTACTTATGAGATGGTTGGGCGCAAAGTAAGGAGAGCATTTGCGTGGAAAATCAAACCTCGTTACATCAAGAGGATAGGTAACAGCTTTGTACCTCGATACACTGGAGAAGGAGACCCTACGGCATTCCTACATGCTATGGAGGAACATTGGATAGACCAATTGGAAAGAAGAAATATGTTAGAATATGTCTTCTGCAGACAAGCTGATGCATTAGTGGGTCATTCACAAGGATAATCTTGTAGAATGGAATGAAGTCAAAGTCAAGATTGCTCTTACAACCGAATTTTCTAGAGCAATGCACCTACTAAAATCTACAATTATCATGGTAAGCAACCTATTCAACCAATTTTAGCAAAGGTGTGAGAGGCTCTGGATAGAGGGGCAGGAAGATTTACCACCTTCACTATGGGTGCACAAACTTTATTCCACTTTACAAGGTTGCACGCACTTGGTATGTATATGCAGAGCTACATAGAGAAACTAGAAATTGGCAGGATTTGATTGTAGGTATGGTCTAGAATTTTGACTACTTCTCTACTAAACCTCCAGTAGAAGAGGCATTAAGGGTTATAAAGCATTTAACTATGGGAGACAGTGCAAAGGTAGAAGAACTCATTCAAGAGTTATTTGATGAGAACAACTTAGGAGCGCTTTGATGAAGAAGTAGAGACAGATGCCACACTACTTAAGCATGCTTGCTTTGAGAAAGAAAAAGGAAAGATGGTCTACATAGTGGATGATGAAGAAGTATAAAATCTAGATATAGATCATTCAACAGGTACGCACGAGGTCTTGGATAGTGCGGATAACAACATGTGTGCCTATCATGAACCTATGAGGACAAAGAAAGTGAATATTGGTACATATGCTTAACCTAAAGAGGCAAGAGTATTAGTTTGAATCTAAAGTGGAAAAGATAATGGAGTTGCTCTATAATTTTTAGGACTTATTTCCTAGGGGCTACCATGAATTAAAAGGATTTCATGAATCATTAGGAGAAATGAAGATCAAGCTTAAGGGGTATGCCCCAATCAGGAAGAGACCCTATAGGATGAACCCTAACCTACACGTAAAAGTTAAAGAAGAAATTGACAAGATGTTGAAGTCTGGCATCATCAAGCCCCTAGAAGAATCGAAGTGGGTTAGCCCCATGGTTATCAGTATAAAGAAAGATGGTTAGATTATGATTTGTGTGGATTACAGAGAATTGAATGTTGCATGTGTGATTGATCCCTTTCCTACACCTTTCACAGAGGAGATATTAGAAGGTGTTGCAGGCGTAAAATTTATTCTTTTACATATGGATTCCTAGGTATCATCAGGTCTGGATTGCACATGAGGATCAAGAAAAATAAATTTCACCACTGAATGGGGAAATTTTTCATATTGTGATGCCCTTTGTCCGAAAAAATGGGCCTACTATATTTTTGTGAATAGTTGTTCAAACATTCTAGGATTTTATTAACATTTTCTTACAAGTTTAATTAGAGTATTGGACGAGTGTATGGACTCAGTTAAGGATCATTGTGACAATTTGTGCTTAATGTTTGAAATATGTAGTCAATTAAGCATCTCTTTGAACATCAAGAAGTATGTGTTTGCTACACCTTTTAGCACTCTATTAGGGCACATCATCTGCAAGTAATGTTTGTTAGTATATCTAGCTAAGGTTGCATAGCTTATTGTAGACTGGAAGAGCCTACCAGTCAAAGTGAGGTGCACGGATTCTTGGGTCACATTGGGTATTATAGAAAATTTATCAAAGGATATGTTAAGGTTGTCGCACCCTTGGAAGAGTTACTAAAAGGAAAAGGGACATTTTATTGGGGAGAACCGCAACAATGTGCATTCGAGACATTAAAGGAGAGACTTACTACAGCACCTATTCTACATTTTCCCTCATGGGACCAACCATTTCATGTACATGTAGACACCTCTGCACGGCCATTGGTGCAGTGTTAGCTCACTTGAGAAGGTATTATAGATCATCCTATATGTTTTTCTAGTAGAAATTTGACTCCTACAGAGAAGAATTATACAACTATTAAGTGCAAAGCCTTGTCAATGATCTATGCACTACATAAATTCAAACAATACCTTCTAGCAACACCATTTGTATTTTACACCGATCACATGGCATTGAAATACTTGGTAAATAATCCTATTTTACATGGGTGCATATGTCAATGGGTGCTCTTATTCCAAGAATTTTATTTCATAGTTGTGGTAAAACCAGGGAAAAGTAATTTTGGCTCGACCACTTATCAATAATTCAAATGGGGAGGACACGCAGACAATTGAAGATACAATGTCAAATACATAGTTGTACAGGTTACAACACGTGTACCTTCATAATTGGAGGATATTGCTATCTTTTTACGTATATGTATGATGCCAAAAGGAATGAAATCCTTAGAGAAGAAATAACTTGCAATTTGCACCTTTTATGTTGATTAGTGGTGACCTATACAAGTTAGGCCGAGATGAAGTATTGCATCGGTGTGTGCTAGAGCACGAGCACATGGACATCATGGAAGAGGCTCATGGTGGTATTATAGGTGGGAACTATGCAAGTGACACCACTGCGCGCACAAGATTCTACTCACTAGATTATGGTGGGAGACCCTCTACAAGGATTGTAAAGCATATTGTAAGGTGTGTGATCATTGTCAACGCGTTGGTAAACCTAGGCAAAGAGATGAAATGCCTTTAATACCTATTCCTAGTGTAGATTTGTTTGAGAAATGAGCTATAGACTTTTGGGTCCTATTTTTCCACCCCAGCCGTGCATAGAAATGGATCATGCTACATCATCACTTAAACAGATTATCTTACAAGGTAGGCGAAGCAACACCTACCGAGGATTATACAAGAGCTAGCTGATAGCTGTGTTCTCATGGGAAAATGTTTGTACAAGGTATGGATGCCCATTGAGCTTGACAAGTGATAGGGGTACACAATTTCTGAATCAAACAATCAAGATACTATTGGATGAATTTATGATTGTGCACCATAAGACTACACCCTATCATCCTCAAGAAAATGGGACTGTTGAGGCCTTCAATAATATTTTTAGCTAGACATTGAAAAAAATTGTGACGTTCGAAGGAAAGATTAGGATGATAAATTTTCCGCCATGCTTTGGGCATATAGAACAACATATAAGTGATTGAACAAGGCCATGCCCATTCGGTTGGTGTTTTACATGTAGTAGTTCTTCTTATGGAATTTATGTTACCTTCTTTGTGTATTGCACACGCTAGAGGTCTAGCTAATGAGCAAGATTTGGAAGAAAGAATTGATAAATTGATACAATTAGATGAGAGGCACATCATAGCACGTTGGAGTCAGAAGTAGGAAAAGGCCAGGTAGAAGGCATGGCATGACAAGCACATCAGGGACAAAAAGCTTGAGATGGGATAGATGGTGCTTCTTTATGACTCTAAGTTTTTGTGCCACCAAGAAAACTTAAAGTGTGTTGGTTGGGACCATATATTATAACTCATATACTTGAATCATGCACTTGTCAATTAGAGACACTTGATGGAATACGGTTACCCAGTTACTTTAACGGGAGTAAGCTAAAGCCCTACTATAAATAAGTCTTCTTGGTGTTGTGATAAGGTGGTGTTTCCATTTAGACTAGGTTTCATTTCTATATTTACTTAATGTATTTCCTTTCTCGTCGTTATGCTTTGTCAATTTAGTTGGTGTTTTGTGTAATAAGCACATTTATGTACGTTGGAAGCTAATTACCATTTGAAGAAATTTTATGTGCATGGGACTACACATACCATTGGTGTGGGGTGGCTATTTACAACTGGGTACACATAAAGGAACAAACTGCTACAGGTGTTATTCAAGTTTGGAGAGGAGTTGTTAGAAATGAGATTGCTTTAAAAAGATGACCGTATATGGAGATAAATGAGGGAACAATATAACGTGAGGTAAGTAGTAACCGTGGAGACTACCGGGGAAGGCACAGTGGCGAGGTACTCAGGTGCATGGAAGCACACTGAAGAGAAGTCTGATAGCCAAAAGGTAGGAAGGTGCACTAGAAGGTTATAATTGGGGTGCAAAGATGTATCATGTGGAGATTGTGAAAATGGTAAATTAATGAGAGGATTGTTGGTTGGTGAAGGAGCAATAAATGCACTAAATTTTTGAAAATCTATATAAGGATGTGATGCGGTTCATTTTTACCTTTGTGATCACAAGTATTTGAGTGAGCTAAGTGCGATCAAGCCGAAGCGAGTCATATTGAGGTGTGGAGAGTGTGAAACCAGACGTGGAGAGCGGATTATTGCATGGAAGAGGCTTGCGTCCCCATTGGTGAAGGGTTTAAGCGAAGTAGAGGTGTTGAAAAGAAGCTAGGGCACGTGGTTTCAAACTAGGGCACGTAGATTTGAGCTAGGGTTTGAATTTTCTCATTACAAACAAAGAAAAGGTAGATTTTTACGATGGCACCAAAGAAAGCACCTGCAGCAGGCATGAAAGGAAAGAAGAAGGTAGAAGATGAAGTTGAGGATTCGGACTCAAAAGGTGTGATAGTCGAACAAGAGTGGGATTCCCACATCCACAGGTGCAAAATAAGTGACTATAACCACCATACATCTGACAACAAGAAAAATTTTGAAGCACTTTTGAGTACAAAGACCAACAAATACTTTGTGAAGGATATGCCGCCAAAGTATATGACGATGCTAGGGAGAAATTGTTAAAGTAGGTAGGAGTTTATCATTTGTATGAGCTCCGTATTTTGGCAAGTATAAACCATTATACCAATGATCTGATGAGTAGGGTCCATGAGGACTTCTTCTCTTTCTCCAAACAAAGAGTTAGAATCACAAAGAGCCTGATTTTGACACTCGACATGATTGAAGGGCATAGGGGTAGACCTTACTAGTTATCATCGTCGATAAAGAAACAATCGTAGAGACAGAAAAGGAGTTGGGATATACTAAGGGTCCACGTGGAATGGAAATTGATAAATTGAAGAAGTATCTAGTGGTACAGAAGTAGCGCATTTGGTAACCAATTTTAATGATCAAGAGAGATGGTCGTAGGTGAATACCATGTGGCTGCATGTTGCAAAGAAAATGTCTCAGGGAGTAGTCTACAACCTAGTAGGCTACATTATAGACACCATTGTTGAGGAAGCGCACACAAGAGAGAAGATAAGTTTTGGCACTATCCTCCTTTCCCTTGTGTTTGTAGAAATTAGAGTGCCCAATGGACCAAAGAACAAGATCTGGGAGTATCTCATGGAAAAGAAGTCCCTCGTGGAGAGGTTTGAAAAATATTTATGTCAAGGATCAATGAGTGGGTTGTTTAGCGAGAGGCGGAGATGTGGTATGACCGACTTCGCACGGCATTTGAGGAGTGGCACATTCCCAGGATCTACCTTGAATAGTGGGCAAGGCGGTATAGTTTTGGTGTACCAACACTTCGCATCATGTGATTTGCTATGAGGGATGGGGCATGGAGCCCATGTAAAATTTCATATGTCTTCATAGTGTGCTACTTCCGGCATCAATCCACCGATTTACTGATGTGTGCCACTTGAAATTTAATGCAGACAAGGTAGACTGTGACTACCACACTCTAAGGAAGGCATATGTGTATCTAGGTCGGGCTTCCTATATTGAAAGGCTCGTCTCAAATGTCATAATTATGAAGCTAGTAAGATTGTCTATTGGGGATAGTGGAGCCACGCTTGTATACCTTCAGCTTAAGCCTAAGCTGGAGAATAACAAGTATGTAGAAAATGAGTTTGCGCTCCTAGGGCCACCTAAAGGAAAGCATACAGTGGAGAACGTGTCATCCCCACACCTAGCAAAACTATAGCAAAGGATAAGGAGGATGAAGAACATGAAGATAATGGTGGCTTAGATCATAGAGGCCAAAGGCAGCCCATGGAAAGAGTAGAGACTGAGCACGCAGGTACTCTACCTCAGGTAAAATAAGAAGATGAAGACTTGGATGTAGAAGCAGTCCATGGAGAGCATCACTTTAAAATGGTATTAAAAATAACAAGGACCTAAGGCATGGTAATCCCACATCCTATGAGGAGATCACCACAACTCTCTCCTTAGAAAGAGAAAACTAAGAGGAAGAAGAAAACTAAAGCTAAATGAGGAGGCGGAGGAGTCAGAGAGAGCATTCCTAGAACCCCTATACAGCCAGAAGATGTGGAAGAACCCAGGGATGAGGATATGAAGGATGAAGAGGAAGGTGTGAAGGAGGAAGAAGAAACAAAGCATGATATTTCTTAAAACATCGAAGATCCAACTCCAAACCTTGGCACTCAAGTTCCTAAGGGGCCAAGAATGAGGAGAACCAATGGGGAGTATGTTGGGCCAAGCATGGGCTATGTTGAGGACACCAGTAAAATTGTCCACACTCATTTCCAGAGCACAATGGGCCTTAAGGGGTTGTATGGATGGGAGTTGATGGACCTAGACATGGCCACTACGCACGCGAAGAAATAGTTTTCCTGGTCCATGTAAACTCACATGCATGAGCCAAATTTTGATGTATGTGAGGATTCATGTGTGTCTCAAAGAATGAAGAAGGCACTGAATATCAGGTACATGACTATAAAGCCCACTCTCATGTCTGATGATCAGGTAAGCAATGCCTTGGTTAAGGTATCGATAGAAGGGGCATGGAGGAACATAAATAAGGTTTCCACTATTAGAGTGTTATGAGAAGTTAACAAGGAAAAATCTACATAAATAGCATGTTTAAAATGGGAGAAGAACTTATAACGAGAAAAAGAATGAAGGCGTCAACAACATGGTAGAAGAAATTGACAATTATGTCCTGAAAGTAAGACCACACTTAGAGTCTAAGGTACCTGAAAATTTTCCTTCAGCTATGCATTATGTGTGTACATTAGTTGATTTGGTGCTTTAGGATGGACCAATTTGCATGCCAAAGTGCAAAGGACCTTGAATAGGAAGAATAGAGAGTAAGGTCCTCCATGATTAGAAATATTTCATTGTATGAGGCATTGCTCCAAACTTTACAAGATGAGATGAAGAAAGCAAGTCAAGCTTTGAACATCCGTGTAGCTCTAGATGCAAGTGATCATGATCGAACTATATTAGAAGATAATGAAGTTCAATGCAATGAAGGATGAAACTTTAGGGCACGTAGAGAGATTGGAATTAGTGAAGTAAAAGTGTGAAGCCCTTGCACAAGACAAATATCGGCATAAGGAGAGGTTGGATGAGCTTGGAAATCTCATAGCACAAAAGATGGATCTTCTGGAGGGACAAATGTCTATTATGGCTAACATTTTCATAGTATTGCAGAATGAAAAGGGAGAGATGACAAATGATGAGTTAGATTCCATCGTTAACCATTTCAAAGAAGACCGAAAATGCATTGGATGATTAGCAAGCCTTGGAGGCTGAGATTAAGGAAGAATATCCATATTTGATCTTATGCATAAAGAAGAGGGTGTTGTAGAATAGAATTGCATTCTTTGTAAAGTAATTATTTACATTCTTTCATTCTTATTATTTATTCTTTGGGAACATCAGAAGGAACCCCATTGTCAAGATGGTAATGTAGTTTAGTGTGGGGTAATGTTGAGCAGACATAATATGACACACTAGGAGAGGGCACACAGAAGATTCACATGCGGTAGCAAGGCATATTTGAAGGTGTGAAAGGATAGGGAAGGAAATGCATGTGAAAGAAAGATTGATTCAAGACTTAGCCATTTTCATGGTTACGGGCTATTTTTAGAGATAGTGTACAGAGCACACAACAAGATGGAGACTTGCGTGAAACATAAATCCTATTTTGGGAAGAGTGTCTACTAAGCACCATGCATGAGTTCAAGTTAATAATAGGATTACTATGCCCATTTAACTATTAGAGATCTATTATTAGTGCACTTACATGTGTGCATGTTATTGTGAAGGCGCATGACTATTTTCAACATGCGACCTATTTTTGTAACTGCGTAAGTAGTGAAGGGAAATTCTCCGTCCTTATAAATATGTATTAATCTGTGTAGTTAAAGAGACATTGTGTATGAGCTATTGTGGAGTTATGTTACCAGATCTGATGTGCACATAAACTTATGATACTACTTATTATAATAAGCTTTTGTATTTACTATGTTTTAATATAATGGAGTGTATTGGGTGAATAATGGTGTTAAACATGATTGTAACTAGTTATTGCATGGTTGACTTTATTATGTTTATTGCTTAATTCATTATTCTTTTAGATCTAGATCTAGAATATGCTCTATGGAATATTTATGCTATTTATGGATATGAATACATTACATCTTCATCATGTTCACATCATGCATAAGAAACTATAAGGGCTGGTACCTTTGTGTGCTACTGGTGAGCGCTTAGCTCAAGGCCGGGTGATGTGCTAGTGTGCCTGGGTTATTCGTGGTAAATTCTAGGTTACATCATGTGTAAGTGCTCAAGGAAAAAAGGTGAATTAGCTCACTCAACCGAGCTAAGATGATTTAGGGAACACGTTGAGGTTAAGTCACACATGAAATTTAGGGATCCGCAACTGACCAGGCCAAGACATTTCACGACCACTGACACATGCCAATGAGATTTTCCAACAAGTAGGTAGCATGGTGAAACTTGTCTAACAAGCCAAGTTGGGGATTTTAGGATTGCTTAGCATGTGGAGATAACGTGATGGCAATCCAAGCCAATAACTCCACGTAGGGGAGGCTCATGCAAACATGGCCAAATGGAGTATTAACGATGGCAAACTAAAAGAGAAGTTCCATGAACCAAACATGCTAACTTGGAGCCCGAGTCAATGGCTGAGTTATCCATCAAGTTTTTAGGGAGGCTACAGGTGAGATGGTGAGTTAGTCACCGAGTTATTAACATGGAGGGTGGAGTTATTCTCGGAAGTGAACTAGTGACTTAGTCATGATAGGGCTCTATGTGCACAAAGTTACATCATCAAGTCAAAAATATCACGATTGTAGAGGTGTTTGAATACAAGCTAAGCTTGTGAGGATGATTCCACATTATTGGTGAGTTAGTGTAGAGATCGGTGGATGGTTTGACAAGTCTTGTTCATGAAGAGCTCATGAAAATCTGAATGAGGAGCATTTCAAATAAAACTTGGCATTCATGTGGAGGAAAAACTCGTCATAGTGCATAAGAGATCTCGGTTAAACCATGGTGAAATGCGGAGAGCGGGTGTCTCAAAGATCAAGATTGAGGAGAGTCAATGCAAGGCATAGAGATTAGTGAACGTAAAAGCTCGCTCGCATCCACTCAACTTGGGGCTTGAAGTGTGAATATGGAGCTCGGTTCGACCGTGGAGAAAGAGACAAGTGATATAATGAAGGGTGGTTTGACAGAGTCAATGCACTAAAGACGGAGCCCGACTTTTAATACGGGTAAGAGTGATCAATGCAAAGGAGATCGATGCAAAGTAGGAGCAACTTGGTATCTCGGTTGTTAATAGAATGGAAACTTGATCATGAGCGATAGACTCATTGGGGTAGATCACCATGTGAGTGGGAAGTGTAACTTGGGGCAAGCCAAGCTAAGAGTCAAGGAAGCTCACCTTGCAAGCTAAAAAAAAAAATTTAGCATGACGAGTTACGAAAGGCCATCTCGAGGTAGGGTGAGGTGAATATCTCATGCACCAAGTGAACTAGGGAAGAAGACTCGATCGATTCATAAGCAAGAATGAAGAACAAGCTCACCATGAATGAAGTGGATTCAGTCACGATAATATGAATTAGCTCACAATGTTGAGCTCGCGGATCAAGTGGAGGTTGAGAATCTTGGTGTCAACGTGCTAGTGGGCTCGAGCATCAAAGGAAATTTCAAAGGACTGCTGAGTTAAACTAAATCCGGTCAATGAGATCATGATGAAAGGTATTCCAGGTCATGGTGATTTCATGGCATCGAGTGAGTCTATAAGGCCGAATATCAAGAGAAGGATAGTAGTTTGGTCAATAACAAAGGTGATTCGGAGCTTCAAATGTGGAGTTCAAGACATTCAAGTTCATGTTCGATGAGTTAGACATGAGCTAAGGTGAACCAAATTACATGGAGCGAGTTAGTAGATTTTAATGACAATGCACGGTGAATTGTAGATGGATCTAGGTGTAAAGGTTGAGTAGCTCGTTCATGATGGATTAGCGGGAGAAGAGGGAGCTCTAATATTGGTTACAACAAGTGATGCCAAGCTCGGGTGACTTAGAGGTGAGCTCTTGTAAACGATCCATGTTGGAAGACTGAAGAAGGAGGAAGAGCTTGTGAGTTGCATTGGTTAATGCAATATGCGCAGATCACCCGAGAATGATTGGAAAATATATGATGGAAAGCTTGCATGTTCATGGATCTTCACATGCCTTAGGGATGAGTTTTGTCCCATGATTTCGATGTGCTAAGGTGAGGGTCATTTGGGCTCGTCGGTTTGGATGCGGGAATGCAAAGTAGCTCATTCAAAGTGCGGTGTAAAGAAACTCGACACATTTATTGGGAGTTAGAGCTCGGTCGTGGCATTGGAAAGCAAGGTCTATAGAGGAGCTCATCGCCCAAGTCGGTGAGTTGGCTCAATGAGCCAACCACCGAGTTGGTCTTTTTGGCCATTTTTCATGAAACCCCTATTCAAAGGTGCAAACCAATTTTAAGGGGTCCCACCATTATTTTTAAATTAAATTAATATTTTTATTTTAAATATTTTATTAATAATATTTATTATTATTTAAATATTCTTTTAATTAATTGAGAAGACTAGGTCAATAGGCAATTAATGACACATGATGGAAGCTTCTCAATGTGGTTCAACCAACTATAATAAAAACATCATGTGCCTTCAATTTAGGAAGGGAATTTATGACTTCTTCTCTCCTCTCTCACAACTTCTATAAATGTAAGTTGGAAGCTCATTCCAAGGGGTTAGATAAGTTAGACTTCTGAGACAAGTGTATAGTTTTCAAGAAACCTCCTTCTTCTGCAAGTTGTTCTTGTATGTTGAGGGAACTTTCAAGCCTCCTTTCAAGACTATAATGGCAACTATTGCCTCTTCGAATGTATGATGCATTGTGCATGTTATTGAAGTAATAAAAGTGTGTGTTTTGTGACTAATCTTGGTCATTTCTCCTTTTATAATTCTTTGTGCCTTTCTCATGCTTCTTGCGGTACAATGTGCAAGTTTAAGTTTCTATTGCAGGTTCTTAGAGTTATGTGCTTATCAAGTGGTGGATTATTGTATGTATTTGAGTTATGGTGCTTGTTCACCCTTCTCAAGTTCATCTTTCTTCACCGGAAGACCCGATAGATTTTTTTAATCGATTTTAACAAAAGGGACGCATGTTTCCTCGTCTATGGTATTTTGTACCCTCTCTAAGTTGCAGTAGGTGAAGTTGACTTGTGGTGCACACACCCTCTTCAAATTAACCCTTCCTAAGTCTAGCAACACCCTTTATTTGGTACATCACCATCCCTAGTATAGTTTCATTTCTTGTAAATCTCTTTCCTTAAAACCCATGAAAATGTTAGTATAGGTCTAGATAACCATTTTATTACATTAGGAGTAGTATAGCAATTAGTTTAGGAAGATGAAGCCAACCTTCTTTGGAGGTTCACCTCAAGCCCAAGCCCCATAGCTTGAGAGGTGATCCCATGTTTCCCAATCACACCGAATTTTGTGTTCATATTCTTGCCTTTTGAAGGGTGTAGTGATTTGGCGACAACAATTACTTAAGACCTAATAGTATAAAATGACCCTCAAGTAAGAGTTGGGTAAAAATGAACTATAATGGAAGTGAGACAGAAGAGCATACTCCTTCGATATTCAAACCAACATTATAAACTAAGTTATTATAGATGGTCGAAACTAAATAACAAAACATATCATCCAATGGAAGAGTTTATTATGAATGGACATTCATTTCAAACTCAACAAGAAGTCACTGTATATAAGCAACTAAGCTTTATACCACAGTCACACTTTCAAGAGATCAATCTAATTAAGCACTCCAAACATTAATACATTCAGTCAAGGCTACCAATAGAGCACAATGAATTCACATTCATCGAAGGAACATGAACTAAAAAAGTTGTTGCAAACCGATCAACCATCTAGATTCAAACTCAAGCAAGCTTAATAAGTTTACACTGCAATGAGACCTAGTTGGATTTCATTCGTGATACAGTCCATTCAACATTGATTATCACTTGAGGGTGTAGACACTAGCTTACCCATCTGGGGATTATGAAGTTGAACTATCTCAACTTCGATTACCATAACCTACAAACATATTAAAATGATTTCAACCCATAGTGGGTTCAATTGCCACATAAAACCTCCCAACATAGAATCATTTCCACAAAGGTGGGATGAATAGGAATACAAGGAAAAACACAGTTAGGTGTCTAAAAGATCACATCTTCCAATTGAGTCATCGAGTATGGCTCAATTTTACAGTTACAGAGGTGTCCATGCAAAGGAGACAAAGTACAAACTTTGTATTAACTCTAAACTACACATGATCCTTTAAATGAATCTGGTACTACCCATTTAACAACCCAACTTCAAATTTGAAGGCATCCATAATGGACTCAAATACACAAACACTGACACGATATTGTCTCCAACAATGGATTTCATCATGGGTTCAAACACAAACACCCAAAGAAATGTATCAACCGATTACTTGAGTCTCAAGAAAATCATAAGTCAAAATCACAATATACAATCAATAGTAACAAATCGACAAGCCTACATAAGATAGAATAGCTAGAAGGAAAAACACAAGAACCCATTTAACATAACTGCTCATAATGGAAAATACCCAAGTAAGAATAAAAATGATTTGTATTCCCTTAACCCATTTCACCCAGGTTTGGAACCATTCCATTAAAACTTGCACTAAGCCAACAGAGATGGGTTCCACTAAGAAAAGATACAGTGCTTCAAAAAGAACTTGTACTCAACTTCTAAAGGGTATCTGCATTACCAATTCGACTAGACATATTTATGATTGAAACCATTTAAGCTCAGTCAAAATACACAACCTAGAAACCATGAAACACATTATTCCTTCACAATAATCATTCACATTCATGCATACAAAACCAGTAGTCATTCTAATCGACATGCATCCAGATTCAAAGCAATATTTCATAATACAGCTAGATAATAAATGAATAACACAAATACATAAAACCCATAACAAAGAACACAATTCCATTTCAAGAGCAGAGTTCTTTTCATGAAATAATTAAATAGAGAAAATTATTTCAAGGATTAGAGCCTATCATGCTTGATAGAGCTCTTAAATTTCCTTTCCAAGCTCCCAAATTCTCTCTCCAAGCTTTCACGAATGTTTCCACAAAATTTTGAAATAGATTCCACGAAAACCCCATCCTTCTTCTTTTCTTCATTTTAATAGCCCAAGCAATAAATTTCTCTTCGCTAATTCCTCCATGCAATGGAGAGATCATAAATCATCCAAAAATGAACTAACAATTCAAAAACAAAAATATCAACATGTAGAGCCAAAGTGCTCAAAATACCAAATGCAAAGTGAAAACTAACCCCTATTATTTTTCCCAAAACCATCACGCCCTTTCCAAGTCAAATTTTGATTTCCCCAGATCATTAATTGTCATGGAAGACGCCGATTATTCCGACAGGTTCCACCAACCACCATTCACCATTTTAAAAATAGAAACCAAATAATAGTTATACATGCCACCGCTAAACCCTTAGTGGTCCTTGTTTAATGTGCATGCCAAGTTAGACTTGGTCACTGCCAAAGGTGGAGGTGGGTACCAATAAAATTCATTAAATTCACCAAGTACATGGGTGGGTTGGCACCACTTCTTAACCATTCTCTAAACCTTCAACATCAAGTCAACCACGATTAGGTCTTTAGGTTAGGTCTAGGTTTAGAACTTAGGATCTTTAGATAGATTTAGGATCCCATTAACATAAAATGTCAACCTTAGCTTAGGTTGATATTGTTTAATCAAATGCAAATAGGATTAATTTAGATCCTTTAGTATATAGTCATTACCTTATTATAGGTTAGATTAGGTCTTCTAGCAATTGAAAATAATATCATCCTTACAATAATCAAATCGAACAAGATTAAGCAAGAATATGACCGCAGATTATAAGGCGTTATGAAACAATTCATGTTAGCTTATAATCAACCAAGTTTGAATATAATATCAATATCGAAGACATTATAAAATCATGTAGACTAAACATTTATGATCAAAATAACATATCGATCAAGGATAATTCCTTGGATCACTAAATAAAGGGGCACATGAGTGGAATTTGTGAGACTAGCTTAGTTTAGTAGGCCTAATCCCTAGGCCTAGTTAGAAAAGTGACCTAGAAAGGTGTATTTAAAGCATGAGACAGTTGGAAAATCATTTTAAATGCTTAAGACACATGATATGACATGTTTAAGTGGCTACATGGTGAAGAACATGACATACATGATGAGTTACAATGTAAACTAGCTCATTTAGGCCTATTTCAAGGACCTAGAATGAGGGTATGAAGAAAAACAAGCTATATCAAGAAAATAAAAGCATGGGAAGTGTGTAAGAACATTTCCAATAGTCCTTAGATGAATCTACATGTCATAAATCAACACTTAGAGGCATTTTTAGTGTATTTTGTATGACTTCCTTTAGGATGGGCATGTTTAACATGCCCAAATGAGATGGAATTTAAAGTTCCCATGTGAACCATGATAAATTAGCCATTGAATATCATGTAGAAGGTAGTCATGGAGGTGTGGAAAAAAATTCATGGTGTTTTGTGCTTATGACACAAGGTGGACCCTGAAAATAATTATTTTGTGAAGAATTCAATGTATAGACAAAATTTGCAAAGGAACCCATGCTCAAATTTTTGGTGAAATATGTTGGGGATGTGATAATTATGTTCATGAATTAATATAGGTTAGTTATTTTGAGAAATTTAATGATACATGTGTATTTTTCTCCTACCGCTTGAGAATGCTAAACAAGGAAAAAACCAGTCTTTGTTTTTGAAAGGTAAATGTGTTTCTCTCCATATAATATTTACAAGTGAAGGTTCTAGAGTTAATTAGAGGTCCCTTGTGAAGTTTATAATGAGGTGATTTTATTTGAAAACATTTTTTTAAGTGTTATATGTCTCAAATACAAAATTGGGTTTGGAGCTCAAACTCAATCTGGTCTCTGTCTCATAAATGCAAGATTTTTCATGCTAAGATATTTGAAATGAAAATTTTTGGTAAGGTTAAAATTTTCACAAGGTAAATATATTTCCAAAAAGGTATGAAATGAGCCATGATCAGGTGTTTAGACAAAGTTATACCTCTTTTTGTGAAGACTAGTTTTTCTAGGTATGCAAACCCTTGAGAGACCTTGTTCAAATCTTCATGGAATGAATCATCTGAAGATGTTGGTGTTAATCCAAGTTCATGGTGGTATTTTATACCTCTTGAAGAGTCATCCATCAAATTTATGTTACGTTACATGAGTTCTTGTTGCTCCTCACACAACCAAGTTAAAGATTGCTTTATGAATCTCTTGCACCTAGTCAAACAAGTGAGCTCTAATGAAGTACTAAGGTAAAGTGGATAGTTTTCAAGCATATCAAGGGGTTATAGAGAAATAAGGAGGCTTGTAAAACTTACATGAATGATCACAACCCTTGTCTATTTGTGTAAGTCGTTAAAAGAAAAGAATTGTGCGTTTGGGAAGAAGACAAAAGGAATGAAATGTCGATTACAAAACAATATGGAAGATGCCACTATGGAATATTATCAATTATTTCAAGGATACAACAAGTTTCAAAGGTGTTCAGGTGACCCAAAGGGATGATATAACTTCCATGTCATTTTTTTAAGGTCTTCATATGATCGACATCTATCCAAAAGTAATCATTACTAGAAGTTAGTTTTGTATGAGGTCATACTTCTCCTCCTTGAACGAATTAATGACCAAGAAGATGAAATGTTTTTGGGTGGAATTACAAGATGATGTCTCCTTGGAAGAAATAAAATCCTTTATGTGCACAAGATAATTGTTTTTGATGAACACGCCATTAAAGTTGTAATAAGGACATGAAAATAAAAGGATGTATCTAATGTATTAAGGACTACAATTTTGCACGCGGTTAGTGAGCATGAAAGTGCAGATGATTGAGAGGTACATCTGATATGAGAAGAATGATAAAATGTGTATGAAGAAAAGGATTTGAGTGATGTACTTGCAATAGATGAATAGGGTGAAAAGATAAGAGAGATGAAAGCTGAACATGTGATCATAATTTGTTGTAAGACAACACAAGGAAAGTGATCAAAACATTTTGAAGAAGTCTAAGTGGAGGCTTAGCATAAGGGAGTTAAATCTTCCTTGTAAGTGGCAGATTACAAAAGATCAAGTTGAAGTTTGATTAAAGTTTTTAGAGTTGTGGTTTCCAAGTAAGTGGTGGCTTACGAGAAGGTCAAGTGGCAAAACTTGACTAAATTTTGGAGTTATATCTTCATGTTGAGTGGATTCTCAATAATGATACCGTTATAACATCTATAGGATAATTTTGTCCAAGATAGTTTATTGGTTTCAATGGGTTTTTCTCCCTTTAATGATTTCCCACATTAAATATTGTCTCTTTGTGTTCTCCTATTGATTACTTGTGAATGGTGTTATGGTTTCATCATAACATAGTAAAGTAAATAGAATCATCATTCAAATTTTGAATAAGCGCCAATTCACGTCCTCTCAATGCCTAGAATTTCCAACAACATCATGTTTTACTTTTACACAAACATCTGCACATCTTGGTTATATTTACTCTTGTTAGATCATATTACTTACATGTTGCACTTTGTTTCCTATGCTAGATGTATAATTAGTATGTCATTGTCTTTTGTTATACACACATGTGCATTCACTTCATTTCATGAGGTGAATTAAAGACTTTAAAGATTCTTACATGAGGCATGATGCTCGACACCGCTCTTTACCAGTCCCACTGAGGCTCCTAGGGGAATCAACCATTACTACTATCCTACTACACATCACAAGTTTTATCGTTTCAACACATACTATATCTAGTCACTATCACTTTACTCTTCACTGCAATATACATGCTTTAACATTGACATGTTAACAGTGCTTCATGTGTAGCATTTACTTTATAGGATCCAATAAAACCATGGGTATATTTCACTTCTTGTTTTCTATTGATTTCTATTATTTTTGGGCTATCCCCTATGTCTTGTTTGATCATTCTATATTTTTTTCCACTTCAACCATGATTGTTTCTTGACATTTTAAGTGATGTCCTATGTATGAAAACCACTTTTTATCATCTATATTGTCTTCCTAGTTGTTTTTACATTTTTTTCTATAGTATGTTATCTTTGTTTACACTAACACTTGTTTATATCCTATCTTGTTTGCATGTGCCTTACTTTCTACAATGCACATCCTCTACTACCTACAAGTCTACACACTCATATATGTATATTAGCTTTAGGTCCTCTCCTTTGGGCCGCATTCTCTTACAATTGTCGCATCCACCACTAATGAGGGGGGCATCTATTGGGTGAACAAATCACCCTTCCAAGAACTCATAGATTCGAATGCAGATCAAAGACAATACGTAATCATCAGAGGCACACAGCCATAGAATGGTCTAGAATCAAACTTGGACCCAAAACACATAACAGACACTAGTACCCGGTCCTTAGAAAATAATGGTGGGCACTTGTGTCCCCCTTGGGCACTTATGTCCTAGGGGTAAAATCATTCAAATTTTTACTTCAACACGGTTTCCAATAATTTATAGTACACTTTTCCAATAGTAGGGACTTAACTCCGCTTACATAATGCATTCAATCGATTCTACAACAAGAACAACAGGGACAACAAATTATAAATCGGGATGTACCATCTGTAGTGGTGCTTATTAGGAAGCATCATGGAAGGAGATAAAAACTAGACCTCTCTCCTTAGTACTCTTCTCTTAGCATGAAAGCACCCAAAAACTCACTATTAGCGTGAGTTCGCCCAAAAACTCACTCTTGGTGTGAGATCATCCAAAACCTCACCCTTTGGCAACAAGACACTCAAATTCAGCAACATCTCCAAAGCAAATAGGAAAAATTTATATCCTTTACTCTCTTATACATTAGGTGTGCACTTTCCTTTTACTTTTAACATCATTACTCACTTTATATATATATATATATATATATATATATATATATATATGTTACTTTGATTTTTCATATACATTAATTTGACTACTTTATCACTTTACTTTTGCAGTTCATCCTTAATATGCAACAAGAAGTAACTCACATCAACAAACACAAGCTCCAATGACACGCTACTACGCATACACTTCACCCTTAGGGTGTACTTCCTTTTCCTAGTCTCCACACTTCACATTTCATTCACGTCATACTTCATTTGTCCACTCTAAGACACTATCGATTACACTCTTCTCTACATGATCACAAGGTACGCATCTTTTATATACTTTATGTGATCAAGTGTTCACTCAACATCATAAATTGGGGGCAAATATAGAAAAAAATCTATGCACTTGGATACATTTCTAGGTCCTAAAGCATACTAATATATACATGATTTCTAAGAAATAAAACTAGTGGTTGACAACTTACTTTTAGCCTTTTTGATTTATCTCTTGTCTTCTTTTTGGTCTTACACACCTTACATCCCTACCGAAACTTGACTTATTTATCTTTTATGGCCTCGAGACACTAGCGTTTAATTATGACATAAGTGCTCGGTGTTCTGTCCCTCCTAGGCACCCCCAACCCTATCTATCCTTTTCTTACCCTTTTGGGTCTCTTTTACCTCTTGGGCATATTTTAGTACTTTGGGTTGGCCTTCTAGTTGTCAATTACAAAATTCAAACAAGGGAATCATATATATACTTAGTTATTTCTCTCAAATAAAGGGCCAAACACTAAGCATTATCTACTATCACCTAATCTTACATCAAAAGGCACAAGAGCATTTCAAAGGTATACATCTAGCAAATAGGAGGGGAAGTTCATTTTATTCCATCTCACACATTTGCATACTTGGAGCATTCTAGATCTAGCCTATTATCATAGTACAACTTACACAAGGGAAACCTAGGGCATCATTACACACACATTCACACAAAACTACATGGAGTCTAAGATGTAGTGCAACACTCGGTCATAAGATCACTCTTCAAGTGACTATTGGGGTCAGTCTAACTCCCCATTCTACATCCTATTTATTAGGTTTGATATTGTTTGTGGGTATGTATAGCTAGTTATCTCTTTTGTAAGTTACAAGCATGACTAGAGACATTGGAGTGAAAATAGAGCGAAAAAGGAAATCAATAGTGAATATCCTCTTACACAAAAAAGATCATAACCTAAGCTTCTAACTAGACATTAGCACCCAAATCAGTCACTAGTGCTCGGGTGTTCCCTGTCCTCTTATGGGTGCTTTTATCCTACACATCTCTAAGTTCCAAAACCTCCAATGAGTCTTGATGACACTCTTCCAAGTCTCTCCTAGTAGTTCCTCACCAGGATGACTCAGAAATCAGCTAAGTCATCTATCTCTCTCACTTGCTTAGGGTTTCATATTATTACTTGCTTGTTGATTTCCCATTTACTTTATATTATCACATATATATATATATCATTATATATATATCATTGTTACATTAGTTACTCTGTAATTAAGATTTAAATTAAATTAAATTAAATCATTGCTATGTTATGAAGGTCCAAGAAAAATTATTTTATATTTTAACCTCATATAAATGGATTTTTTTGCATTGATTCTATCATGTTTTCATATCCACATATAAGAAAAAGAAGTTAATTCAACGCACTTTCTATAAAGAATCCCTACCTTTGTTTTTATTTGATTTCCTATCATATGGTTATTTGCGTATGTCAAATAAATTATCTTGATTACAAATCTTAGAGAAAGGAGTTGACTCTCATAACATATCCTTCCAAGGAGATTGGAAATGACAATGATGCAAAATAAATCATAATATTATCTATGAAAAATCCTATACATGAGATGTGTATAATAGGATAAGATGGATCCCCAACTATGTTATCAAATATTGGAGATAAAATCTAGGCCTACACATAACATGTTGATACCAAAGGTTCTCAAGTAGTTTATGTGTCCCAATTCTAGAGGATAATATCTCTAACCTTAAGATAATTATAGGCTTCCAAGGCCTATACCTAAGATAAAGAGAGGTATTCTACCATGATTTAAAATAAAGGTAGGTCAAGAGATGGATAAATCTAAGGAGCATAACATAATAAAAACATAGTAGACTAAATTAAAAATATGTCTATGTTAATCTTTACAACTGAATGATCAATCATCCACATACCAAAAACACATAATTAAGGACAAATAATGGTTAGAAATACTTACTTGTAGTGTGATTTTTGATGCATTGATCCTCCTTAGAGAAAACAACACATAGAGAGATAATCACTATGGTTGGATAAATGTAAATTTCAATAAGAATAATTCCATTCCTAACTAACTATGGTGACCTAAATACAAAGAAATAAGCTCCAAAACCTTGAGTGTAATAAATAGATGATAATGTGTGCACAAATGTGCAATGTGTAAGTAAATTGAAGTGCTTGAAGTAATTATTGATTGATACTAAAATCACTAAAATGATAAAAGTAGAGGCTCATAAATACCCAACACAATTTATTTTGTGTGATCATATCATCCATGAGAGAAAAATCCTAACACAATTGACCATGGTCGATTACATCGGCTTTTGGGTAAATCAAGGTCAAGGGTGAAATAAAATGGGAAGTAGAAGTGAAAGAAATAATGGAGGCATAACAAAGGTCCATAATGATTGAAAGTAGTGAAAAGATCAGGAATGATTGAAAATAAGGGAATATAATGATGAAAATGTGTGTACAATATAGGAAACAAAGTGATGATAAGGTAACTATGGTATAAAGGAAAATAAAGACATATCTCAAGTGTTGTTTTCTAGCCCATGTGACCAATTCTGATCACACCCTAATCTCAGCAAGCCCCTTGAGGCACCCACTTAAGATGATAATGCATTAGTATCCCATATACAAGAGAAAAATTAGTAAGCATAAAAAATGAGGTGTATACATATTCCCTAACTGAAGATCAAATCGTGTCATAAATTTTGAAATATGAGATAGTCTTCTAAAAATACTAATGCAATGCCTAAAATCAAAATTAATGATTAAAAAATAACTAATAATGTAATTGTAGGAAATAAATAATGAAATCAATTAAATTAAATACAACTAATTCATACTTACCTTTTATGTGTAAGAAAATTAGAACATCAACTATAAAATCATGGATGTAATACCAAAGCTATCTCTACTCTAACTCAACTGCAAATATCCAACTGAGATAAAAGGAAGGAAAGATATTCCTACAACTTGCCAAGAAGAGGATTCTCCTTTTATGAGTTGTATTTTCTAAAGGTGATTGATTGATGTTTGTTTCTTCAAAATGGAGTTTATACATGGATTTTGGCAGTACCTCCCCTTGGAAGCTTGATGATGGATTTTTTCTTGAGATGTTGGTTTCATTCCTATGATTTATCTTCTCTACTTCGTTTGCATATATGTGACTCAATTTATAAAGGCCACATGGAGAAATAGATAGATAGGATGAATCCATGCTAGATTTATATCAATGGTTGGGATTGATTTGGGATGAGGAAGGTTTTATATATGGGAGGGACTCTAGTAATTTTAAATTCATGGAAGGTGGTAGAAGATAAAGGTTTTAGAGATGGGGAACTCTATAAAAGAATTACATTTTATTAATGATGATTAGTTGAGAGATTAGTTGGATTATTTGTAAAAAAGGCTAGTAGAGCAGTGGAGATAGGTAGCTAGGAATTTTTCATTTGTAAAATATGATATGATGTGATTATATGATTGATAAGATAGATTAACCATGATGAAGGGGTAAGTGGGATGATATAGGGTTGGAGGTGATGAGGGTTATTAGTAAGGGGTTATTTTAGGTGTATACATTTTCCCCCTCTTTGAAAGGTCGTTGCGACCAAAGCGTAAATGGAATTTAAAATAAGTGTGAAGGGTGATGCCCCTAGAGGGTTCATGTGGGGAGGAATGAGATGGATGACCACATGAAAGGAGGATACCATGTTAGTAGACTAGAGAAAATGTTATGAGATGAAATGTTATGAAAGAGGAAAGTCGTAAACATTTGATTGGTGGATGGATTTTTGTAAAGCTACAAGTTTGGATGTGTCCCAAGAAATTATGTATACGGGGGGTGAAATATTTGAAAAAAAAATTGATTGATTGATTGGTGATATCCCATTAGATTTATGATTAAAATTGATCATTATATTACAAGATATAAGCATGATTTGAGGAGTTATATGGATTTTAAGGATGATTGATATGATATGGTTAGAAGATTTTATGATTGATGATTAACAAGATAGATAACATATGATGTTTTTTAATGTTTGATAGGTTATGGGATGTTTTTAGATGAATAGATGTTTAGTAGAAGAATGTTAGGTGATGATGCATTAAAGGAAGAATATTTGGTTAGCATATAGATGAGGATGGGAATGATTTGATGGGTGGAGTAAGAGATGGTGATGTGTGTGTGTTTTGATAGATTGATTACACCACAGGTAATGATGCATAAAAGCGAGTAAGATTGATAAATTTATGACCTTCAATATGCCCCAATTAATGATATATAAAAGGGGGATATTGTAAACTTTGGATGGATTGATAGATTTGATAGAAGGTTAGATAATTTGTTTGGATAATTGATTTGGATTGGAATTGATTGAATCGATCATTGTTGAAAATGATGTAAGCATGATTCAAGAGCTAACACAAACTAGAGAATGATTGGCATGATGGTCGAAAGATCAATGATTGAGAGATAAAAATAATGAGGGGCATTAGAAAGATATGATGCTCCTCTTAGGTGGTGAGGAGGGAGAGATGGTTAGTGATGGGTAGTTAGGGTAGATATGTAGTTAGGTTGGATGAATGATTTGTGATAGAGAGAGATGGTTAGCTTAGATGAAGGTTGGTTGTTAGATTGTTGATAAATTGGTTGGTTGATAATTGATGGTGGGAGATGATGGGAGAGGATGATTATGATGGGGGATTTCACCACTATGTGAAATAAATAGCCCACTTATTTCATCATTAACAACCTTATTGTTATGGCATAGAGAAATATGTACCATGATATGGAAAAACTATGATGACATGATCACCATATGCCATGGAATGAATCAAAAATTAAAATATGTATAACCATCCTTGTGTCATTGTATGGATTTAAAATAGGAAATATGCATAATCATCCTCATATCATTGGATAGATATTGAGTCCTCATATCATTTGATAGATATTGATGTAACAAAAAAATACAAAGATGCACATGTAAACATATGCACTAGTAAAAAAAAACACACACAAAAGTAAATGTGATGTTTGTTGTTCAGTTAAAGATCCATGTTTGGTGATTAATGATGAGATTATTTGATTTATTTTCCCTAAGCAAGGTTGGATGTAAGGGGAGTGGTAATATTTTTTTGTTTGAGGATAAGGATTTTTAATCAGATTTAGGACAAGAAAAATGATTTTGGATGTGTGGATATTTGGTTTTGATATTTTTGTAAGGATTTTCGGTTTTAGATGGTGGGAAAATGGAAAACCACAAAGGGATAAAACCTATTCTATCATAAAGGATGAAAATATAGTAGGTGAAAGGGAGATGATTCGACGAAAAATAATTATGGATAAAAATATTCAAGATAGGGTGGAAAGATACTAAAAGATAGGATAATATGGATGCAAATATTTAAGATAAGATAGTTTATGATGTTTAAGATGGAGTATGGGATTGGATAGGATGGGGTTGAGGGATGTAGGATAGGAATTTAATTTCTCTCACAAGCATCAATTTTTTATGGCTTAGATGGAATAATTGAAAGGATTCGGGATAATATGTATGAGGATAGAAAAGGGTGAGATGGATTTGAGGGATGCCATCTAAAGATAGGATATTATAGATTTGTAATAACAATGGAGGAAGGATGATATGCAAGAGATAAGAATTTAATATTCCCCTAGTATGGGGTAGTATGGTATGTATGGGATGTTTGGGATGAAGGGATGGAATGGATGATGTAAGACAATTTAGGTTATCGGGGAATGGATAAAGTGGATAGTGCGCCTATTGGATGTCGAGAGAGATGAGAGAAATGTTGCCCCTATTCATGATAATTATGGTTGAATAGGATTGTGAGTTAGACTATATGAAAAGTGGGAGTCATTGGCTACCCATGGATGTTTAATCTGAGTGAATCATGTTATGGGTTTCATCGATGTTTATGATATGGTTTGAAATAATATTGATGATAAACAAGATATGATCTAAAAGGAAAAAGTTGTAGGATGAGAATTGGACTAAAATAAGAGTGTGACTGAGGTATAAACAACACCTACAAACATGTTATCCCCGTGTCTCATCAAGATCTAGTGTTTTTATTGTGATTATTAATTATAAATTTTTAAATGAAGACTTGGTAGGTAGTATGTGAAGAAAACCTAACCAATGTGTATGAATGATTGATTCTAATAGGTAGAGAGAGGGGTGGGAAGAAGGAAAAGTGAAGTCATGTATTGACTTTTTCCAGCTACCAAGTATACATATCCTCGATGGAGATGCATTTTTGTCATATATTTCTCTACTCCCATTCATGCATTTATATCCTCGTAGAGATACCAAAAACATCCCTAAAGAGAGTCTTGAGATTGATTTTGATAAGGATTTTTAATTTTTAATTTTTTAATTTTTTCTTTTCTTGTTTGTTTCCTTTTTGTGAAATGTTATTCTATTCTCCTAAATAATATGAAAGGGTTAATAGTCACAAGTGACTTGATGGGGGATTTTAAGTTAGTGCGGAGATGAAACTGTTAGCGTCAATAAATACCCTCAAGGGTCTTCACAACAATTTTATTAAGTGTGTTAAAGTGTTTATATATTTAGGAGAACAATATAACTTAATTTTTATGTAATTATAGACCAAGGTCACATGGATGGAGTAGATATTGTTGACTTACAATGTATACGAACAAGTTGATCAAGTATTCACTAAAAATTGGGAATCAAATCATAAATGGATTGGAATGAGATATGAATGGATTGTATGATAGAGATGGGTGATGTGTGAATATATGGGTAAAAAAATAAGGATTATCACGAATCAAATAACATCCAATCACAGGTGATGAATTATTGAAATTATTTGGAATATGTTGACTTTTTTGGTAAATTGAAAGATGTTTTACTACTTTAGATTTTTGGGGTTGGTTTTGATGTTGGAATTTGATTTATGATTTTTATAGGTGGGTTTATTTCCATTAGGTGGTGTGGATTGATTGTGTTATTTTATTTGTGGATTTTTTGATTGATTGGTATGAAGAGATATAGCTTCTTATTTAGGGTAATATTGGGCATCTAAGTTGATGTCGAAGCCTATGGTGGGGTATCCTTATGGGATATCCTTAAAGACTCCCATGTTGTTGGTGATGGTTTGGTCATTTTGAAATAAGTGAGATGATTTTTTATTTTATTAGCCTTGTTTGAAGGGATCAAGGCCTTGATGATGGATATGGGTGGTTAGGATGATAATGTTAATAAAATGATTGGTGGAGATAATGACATTGGGAGAGATGTCATCATTGATAGGTTTGTAGCCTATGTATAATGAACAAGGTTGTGATGAAGGAGATGGGTTCACAAATGCATTGTTCATGGATTCCTATGCATTTTCTTTGATGATTTATGATGGTGAACATCTTATTGGTGATAGGATATGTATTATTTAGGTGGGTGATGTAAGGTGGTCATCATGGAATTGGGACATATAAGAGATTTTGGTTTCCTCATATATTAGAAGGCATATCTTGACAAAATATGAGGTGTCAAACTTTTCATGGATTTTAGTAGGTAAGGTAAGTTTCGATGTGGAGTGGGAGTTGAATGGTGGATGATGTTTGGAGAAAGAATTGTGATTTATCCCAAGTGGTGGATAAATTCTACACGATAATGTTCCTCAATAAATGAGGTCTTGGACACAAGATTTTAAGTGCATGCATCAATTGGTAAAATGTTTATTGGTGTGATGGAAATAGTGTCTTTATTGATACCAAGATGGTTTCAGCATGTTCCCATCACATGGTTTGATTTGTGGATAAATTATCATGTTTAAAAATTTCAATTGGTGGGATATGGTGGTCAAGGATTCATCTAAGGGGGTAAAGTGCCTTCACTTACCTATATGATTATATTACCCTTAGGAAAAGTGGTGTGATGTGTATGAATGGATTTATGTAACACTGGGGAAATTTTGGTTGATATGTGTGGCTTAAGAGTTGGATTAGATTGGTCTAGCCTAGGGTTCAAATCATATTAGTTAGGATCATGGGATGAAATGGACCGGTATTTCCTAGGGGATTTATTATATTAGTTAGGCTCTGGGGCCAAATTATATTGATGTGGCACATGGGCTAGATTAGTTTTTTAATTAGGTGACTTGAGATTAGTATGTATTTTCAATGAGATAAAGATGTATTTTAGGTGACTCAAGGTGTTCTAGGAGAGATTCATTTGGGTGAGGCTCAATATCGTAAGTAGGATGTATATGTGGATGGGATTGAATGGGTGATGAATTTTAGGAAGTTGTAGGAATGATGTACGATGTTAGGTTTGCTAATTATTGGATTTGAACATGAATGAGACAATTATGATCATGATGGGATTATTGTGGAGGTTGGATTGATGTTCCCTTGTCAACATGGGTCTTAATGTGGGGAAGTTGAGGATCATGATGGTTGTTAGTGGATTTGAGAGTTAATGTGGTTGATCCCAATGGGTCACTAGAAAAAGGTGGAATTATGATGGATATATCATTAAGGTAGATGATTTGAATAAGTGTGTGGGATAAAAGGAGATAGGGAGCTTGGCCCCTACATTGATAACCCTAAGAAGGAGTTCATATATGTGTTTGGGAAGGAGTTGGCTAATGTTGAAATTGTTTTTTTCATGAGTGATGGCTCATGGTCATTGATGGGGGATCTTTGGTGGAGAAGGTTTGGGATATCATCAATATCATGGAATGGAATAGTGGAGGCTTAATAGATAAAGGAATCAATACAAGGTATTGTTTGGGGTGTCATGTGGATTTTGTGGTGTTTTCTCTTGATTTTGGGTTAGCCCACTTTTTTTTTACAATTAAATGAATTTGGGATGGTTATTGATTGATGAATATTGCTTTTAGATTAAAATAGGATGGATTTTGGATGAGGATTCAAATTGGATGGAAAATTGATCTAGATTAGACAAAGATTGATTTAGATTTGGGATTTAAAGGTAGTTTGATTAGATAAGATATTTTTAGGGATGGGATTAGTTTGATGTTGGAGTTGTGATTTTTTTAATCAAGAATGGATTGGATTAAGTCCTTGCTTGTTTTTTATTTTAGTGTGAAGTCTACAAGCACACGGGTCTCAATAACACTCAAACAATAACACATAGGTCATAAACACATGCGAGTAGTATAATAGTATGCAACACAACTAGTATCCCACCAATATACCTCACATGGAGTGGTTCTAGATTGGTCTCCCAACCCTCACTTCACACAAAAAAGTGAGTAACTTCATGAATGTTGTGATCCCTTCACTATTAATCATTTGTCACTAATAGATTTTAATTATAGGATTTACATGCTCTTTAGGTACATCCCTTATATACTTTTTGGTATGTGGGGCTGAATTATTTGTTATAAGGATATTTTCTAAGGCCTATATTGGGACATAAAACCCTCCCTCACTTCATGTTTCAAGTAAAACTAGTCAATGCTTAGCTAATAATGACAAATTATCTTTGAATTTGTATACCTTGTCAAAACACGGGGTATGTCTTAGTGTGTAGTTATGAAATTCAAATCACAAAATCCTATTGACTATGAAAAGTTTGGGGGAATGAAATCCATGTCATGTTATCCTTATAAAGAAAGATAAATTTGGAAGGTGTCAATTATTTTTTATCCCCAAGATCACCGAATGACACAAGGAGAGAGCATACACAATCTATCATGGGCGATACATACACACAAATATAAACAAAAACCTATATAATGATATACAAGAAAATCAAGCAATATGTGATCAAAATAATGATTTGATATTGATTTTTAGACTAGGAATGCCTGTAAGCACACCATTAGTAGGTTTAGAGTTAATGTAGGCCTTTCACAAGTGTAAAAACCTACATAAATAAAAAAAAATATGTTTTTAGAGTGAAATATATGTTATCATAGTTAAAATGATGCATTATACAATGAAAATGCCATGGTTAGCATGAAAATGATGCAACTAGTCACAAAAATGATGTGGTTAGTGGGTTAGCTCAAAAACATGTCAAATAGAAAATATAGAGTTTAATGATGCTAATAATATGATAAAAATGATGTTAAAAGTGAAAATATGATCAGTAAACTAGATATAGTAGTAGAAAATATAAAAATGGAAGTTTGTTATACCTTCACAACAATGTCATGGTTAGTCATGAAAATGACACAGCTTAGTTGTGAAAATGAGGTGTTTCGCAAAAACAACGTAGTTGTTCATAAAAATAATGTTGACTAGAACATTCACACGAAAATAAAATTATGGCCTTCTCATGAAAATAACATTATCTAATTATCAAAAAATATGTTACATAGTGTGAAAATAATGTTACCAATCACCATGGAGAATAGACTAGAAAATTCTATTTTTTTAATAAAAAATGCACCCTAATTGATCTAATACTTTTACAGGTTTTATGTTAGGTCCTAAATCATGAAGAACCAAAATGCATGGGATTCCCATCAAGCATGCCAAAATGTGTGGGATTTTAGCTTGTGGCATATAACATGAAAACCATGAAAATTAATTAAATCTCTCTTCCTCAAACTAAATCCTAACACCTTATATTAAGAAAAGAATGAAATGCACTCAAGATAATCATAATTAAGAAGATTAAACATCCTTTTACCTTGTGTTAAATTTTTCCTTGTTGAAATTGAGTTTCCCAATTTGATTGCTTGATCCAAGATAATTTATTGTTGGCTCTTGAATTTGATAATAGTGCTTTGGTATGATTTGGTTGCTTGATATTCAAGGAGGAAAGATTATAGTATGTCTCTTCTTGATGGTTTTCATGGAGGGTGGTAGAGAAATTTTTAGAAGAATAAATGGCTAGGATGAATCCTTGAAGGATGATGATCAATGGTGAAGATTGGTTAAGAGGATGGAAGGTTTTAGAGAGAGGAGGGATTTTATGGATTTTAAATTCATGAAAGGTGGAATAAGAAGGCTCTAGAATTAGAGAATTCTATAATAGTCAGTGGAGAGTTCAAGCATCATATTAGTATTTCTAGATGTGATTAGGAGTTAATGAGGGATTAGTATGGTGATTTGTAGGAGACGCTAGCTTAGTAGGTGATGGTAAGTGGCTAGGAATATAAAATTCCTAAAAATATGAGACCATGTGGTTAGTGATAAGTAGGAGATAATTACGTGATTAATTAGGATGGTAGGAAAATGAGATGAGAAATAAATTCAATTGATGTAGGATGAGTGTTAGTGATATTAGAAGGAAATAATTGGTAAAATTAGTGTTGATTAATTATAGGTGTATACATCTAATACCATCCTCCTCATTGGGAGAAATATCTAAATCATCAAACATAATCATAGTTGTCAATCAGTGATATATCTATAGCTAAGCTAAAGATACCATTGATAAAATGGGGGTCAACATTTTAATATTTCAAAGGAGGTATCACATGAGAATTCATGTGTACTTAATCCCTCTTATGAGTCTCCCTATGATTTTACAATGGATCGGTAAACAATTTTAACTTGGAATTGGGTCACAAAAAGTTATATTGGTAGTATTTCCAAGTTTGTATAGAGATAATGTTGTTCTCCACTAGCTCTTGGAATTTTTGGTTTATTTGTTTATAATCATTGGTTGTAGGATGACCAACCCACCTATGGTAATCAAAATATAATTAGTTGTCAATAAAGTAGGCATGTGAACTATAGTAGGTGAAGGTAACTCAATGAGATTGTATTCAAGGATTTTGTTATAATATCTTATGAGGTGTTTCTAGAAAATGGTTCATTACCTTTTCAAATCCAAAGAGAGGATGATAAGTGGAGCATGTTGTGAAACACTAAAAAAATAATCAGTATTTTCATTATTTTTTCTTACTTTTTACGACATTTTTGGTTGGAATTTGGCTCTATTATATATATCCATGTTTTATCACCATATCAGTAGCATATTGGCTGCAAAGAGCTTGTTATCATATATGTTAACCACCCAATATAGGTCTTCAAAATATAAGAAGCTATTAAACATGAATTTTTTTCTAAGTTGTGGAATAAGGATAGCAATGAATACCTCTCAGTAGCTTAGCTTCATCAACATTCTTAGGTTTGTAAGAGAGCATGGTCTTATAATGCAAGAAATAGTCTACAACCTTCTGATTGGATTATTTCTTGAATTGGTTAATCTAGAAAAATAAGAGGCATTGTCAATGTCGATGGAGAATTGAGAAAGGAAACTTTCATCTAAAGGTTTGAATGAGCACATCAAACTTATAGAAGGATACCAAACTAATATAATGCATATCCCTTTAGATGTATGGAGACAGATTGGATAATAAGGTATCATTTCCAACATATTACAATCATGAGGTGATAAAAGCATGAAAATGTTTTTATTGGTCATTCTTTCCATTATAGAAGGAAAACATGGGTGGAGAAAACCATAATAGTAATAAATAACTAAAGACCTTACAAGTTAATTGATTATCAAGTAAACCGATAAAGCTTATAGTGGCCTATGTTTTACCTTATGTAAAAAGGGATATCTATTCTCACATTTCCTATAATTTTTAAACATAAAGGTCGGGGAGAGGATTTATAATAACATGTGTAGTGTTAAGGACTAGAATAAAATCCACGAGTTGTGTAGTAGTAGGTATGGTAACATTACTAAGAACACTAGATATATGAAATATTTGTGTAAAAACATGGTTATTGGTACCTAAAATAAAAGGAGAACCTCTTAAAGGTGAATTTTCATCATTTGAAGGTTCAACATGAGTTTCCACTATCTTGGATTTTTGTGACTATTGTCATTTATAGGATTTAACTAGCATTGTGATGACTTCACCGATGTTATTAGGTTTAATCTTAAGAACTTAAATCAATCAATCAATCAAAATCATAGGTGGGAGTTATTAAATGATATGGTCTTGGTAATATTTAGTAGATATGGGTCACCCTCATGACCGACATCGTCTCAATGATACTAGTGTGCTTAGTGATATGCATAACATTAACATGAATATGAATAAGGTTACCCTCATGTTTGTTAATCATAACATCTATAGAATATGAAACAAGGTTTTTAAGTATATTTTTCATTTTATTGAGACGATGTAAAGTTAGAGACACTTGGATGTAATCAATGTATGTACTACTCAATCAAGCATTCTAACATATCGGGATGTGATATATAGTTTGTTAAGATGGTATAATAAAGGAGCATTTGAGTATACATGCGCAAATGTAGAAGGATTTTGATAAAACCCTAGAAGAATAATGATTGGACCTACTATCAACAAGATTATATTGAAACATGAAACTTTGGGGTGACAAATGGAACCATAGGTCGCATAAATTGATAGAAAACTAGGTTTACCAAATTTTAATATCAAAACTAGGATCGAGGGACAAATTAGATACTAGTATTTATAAAAATACAATTCAAAAATAATAATAATAAATCAGATAATCCTAAACTATGTAAGGACATCAAATAACTCAATATGCTACATATATAATAGGAATAATATAATTATGATTTAGGGTTTAGAAAGAAGTTGACATGCTCAAATTGTGTGATGATGGGTTGAAATTGGCTAAGGAAGTTGAGTAGATTATCTTCAATTTATCTATATAAAATATAAGAACCTAGAATTTTATGTAGGATAGGTTCATGGCCAAACCTACCTACGGAGCTACAAATATGTCCTTTGGGTATTTAAGTTGAATATAATATTTGGATATGCTTTACTTATGTCTTTGAAATTGTTTCATATTTATATTTTTTGACAATGTTGTACTTATACATGTCTTATCCTCACTTATTGACCTAAAAGGAGTAAGTCGAATTTAATTTGGATTGACCTCACCATACCCTCACTAGTGTGATGAGCATCAGACCGCATCTCAACACTTTGAAGAGGGATTAGGACACAAATAGCTCTCCAAATCCTATGATGAGATGGAGATCATTAGATAATGTAAGCAATATGGATCCCTTAATTTAGTCCTCTACACTTAACAATCGACACTTGTCTTAGTTTTAGTACTTGTATTTATGATTTAGGGAAACAACATAGATGTTTCAAAAAGTAAGTAACTTTTTTGTAGTTTTGCTCTCAAGTAAAGGTGTTGCATGGATTTTCTCAATGACCTTCTTAGAGTTTTGTTTTGATAGGGTTCCCTACATTCCACCAATGAGTAAGGGCGTATATGTTTATATATATGATCATTCAAATTTTTCCTACTCAACTCGACCCAAAAATTAACACATAAGTCGACCATGCTAATTTGTGATTTTAAAACTTTGACCATTGGAAATGCAAAGGATGGGTTTTTAATGTGTGGAAATCTTCATCAGGAACCTATCCTAAGAACATGAACCTATCTAGGCTAAAGTTGGAATCGGCCTCGAGATAATAGATAGTTTACATATTTATGTAAAATGTATAGTGAATTATTAAATGTTATGACGGAGAATAGTTATGACCTAGTGAATGCAAGGTACATGATAAAACATGGGGCTTTGAGTTATTCAATAAATAGGTGAATGGGATAATTTCAAGATAAATTCAAAAAAAAATTGTAAGTGTCATAGGACCAAATTTCGTACTATGATTTCTCCCTTTAATCTAATATTAACATATGCTTAATTAAAATTTAAAAAATAAGTAAATGTGAGCATCACATCCTAATCATAAGACAATAATGTGAAATTGGAGAATGTGTCCACATACTAATTTAATGTTAAAGTTTCAATTGCATGGAAAAGTGTGTATTAATTCTAAATGAAGATATAAAATCAACATATAAATTAATCAAAAATATGTAGATTGAAATAAATCCATTTAAAAACTACACTTGATTGGTCATGTCAAACCATGCCCCCAATGTGTTGTATGAAATGTGTGCACATAATATTTTTCCCATACTAATTAGGAGCTAAAAACTCTAAATAAAGTAATATTTCATCTAAGATCAACCTTATGCCATTGAAGCAAGTGTATGAGTTGTTGTCTACCAAGAGAGCTAGTTGTATCATTCATTAGGATACTAAGAGATTTGGGTGTATAAACCATTGGGCCACTAAAAGAGTCAGGTGTACATCCATTGAGCCACTAAGGAATCCAAATGTATCACCATTGGTACTTTGAAAGAGTTGGAGGTTTCATTGATTAGGCCACTAAGAGAGGAAAATGCCTTTGGTATGGCTACTAAAAATTTGATATGATCTTGAACAATGGACTTATGTGTAGTCCATGTGGACTGAATGATTTCCATAAATGCATTTGAACTCGTGATGATGAACTTGTACTAATTCCATGTAAATATGATAAATTTCATTACTAAAATTGTAATCTATAATGATGAATGTATACCAAGTCTATCTAAATTTGATAAACATCAAAGATGAATTAGTAATATGTAGCAATGAACATGTACTAATTCCATGTACTCTTGATTTGAACATGTATATAAATTAAAACCCATATCCGACCCATTTGAAATACTATCAACATGTCTTCCCTATGACACCAAGACACGATCTATGTGAAATTTTGAATGAGCCCACTATATTCCCCCTTTTAAGATGAGGGATTTTATCATGTATCACTTAACTCAAAAGAGAATATTGGTTAATTATAATAAGTATAAGTAAACATATAGGATGTGAACCATACAAACCATGTGTACTCAAACATGGTTATAGAATCAATTTGCATAAGATATGATCGATTTAGAATAAATAGTATGTGTCATCTCATAGGAAGCCATTTTGTAAACATGTCCATAACCTATAGAAATCAATAAATAAAATTGTAAAAGTGAATGATAGATAAGTATGTTAGTATATACAAGACTCAACACCAAATGATCCTTCGAGACTCACGACATGACATGACATGACATGGTATACCCACCATAATACATAGAAGACTAACAAGAAATTACCATGACAACTTGAACAATGTTAGTACTATTAGTTAGTTGTGTATGTTAAGCAAGTATGAAATAGTAATGTGTGTTGATATTAATGTGTGTCGGGTACTTTATGTGTTAACAACAATATGTTAAGTAGTATGTATCCCATAATATATCTCAAATAATTTGTCTCAAGTAATATGTCATAAGAAATGTGTCATAAGAAATATGTCCCAAAAATAGGTGTATTAAGCAACATGTCATAAGTGATATGTCCTAAACAATATACATATCAAACAATGTGTACTTAGCAATGTGTATCAAGTAATATGTCCGTTACACACCTAGTGTAGAAAACAAGTATGTGAATTCAACATGCCATGTGATAGACAATGTGTCTTCCTACTAAGTAATATATTTAGATAATGTGTGTGTAATAAGAATTAGGTAGAAAATAATGTGTGTGTAAAGTAAGTAATTTATCGACAACTTGTAAGAGTATGAACATGAGGTAGGGGAAAATAGTTGTCAAATAGTCATAGAATGTATCAATATTAGAAAGAAGTAAGCATGAAACATGTAAAATTAATATATAGTAGTAAAAATGGAATCATCAAATGAATCACAATATCACACATGTCATAAGATATAAGGTAATGTAAGATAAGTAATAGAATCTTCGTATCACCAATGGAATAAAGATGTAAATATATGATCTAAGATAAGATTTGTATGTAAGATACCTCCAATGTCATAGTTTTCCCCTAGATTATAAGGTTTAAGAAGTCAGTAAAGTATGTATATGAGTATCCATCGAGTATTTGTATTTACAATTATCTCATGTGTACTACAAATAACAAGTGTGTAGGAAGTACTATATGTAAAGGCTACAATTGATTAACGACACTATTAAATTTTATGAAATGAATTATTCAATCACATGTAGGTCATGGTTTTTTATATTTTCTATATTGTACTATTTTGTATATTCCTCACAATGTGATAATCTGAGAAAATGAACTTTTAATGTATTAAGTGTCATAGACCATAAGCTATAAGTAATATAAGAAAGGAAGCGGGGTCCTACGTAATGATTATTCCCCCAATAATCATATTTGACCTCTAAAATGTGATGCATCATTGGGTTATGACCTACTTTTGAACTATAAGGTAGGTGTAAGAAGAATGAATATTCTGCCATGAGAAAATGCCATTGTTGGTTAAGAAGAACATGCATGCATGAATCAATAACTTATGACAAGTGAATGCATTCATAAATGCGAGTAAGGAAAGAATATGAAGCTATCATATGATCACATCAATGAGAACCACTTAAATTAGATGATTGATACATGTTTGAATACCCACCTTATCTATGGTCTATGGATGTGGGTGTCTTTCTTCTTTAGACAAGGGAATTTGCATTTCTTCTTTGTTTTTAGTCAATAGGAAAGGTCTTAGGGCCCTATCTATATATAGGGTTGATTATCTCTAGTTAGGATCATAAGAGAGATGTAGGGACTTCCCCACTTAGAATAGTTTAGTGTCACCCACCTACATATAGATAAATTGACATATATGTGGGGTAATCTCTTAAAGATATATAGATTTCTTATATAAAGTGATGAAAATCGTGCATAGATCTAAATAACTACTATCTATATCATAGTTATCATCTCAATCTAAGGTGTATCCATGTGTGATATAGTATCCTACAATATCGATATTAGTAATACATGAATACACAAGTTGTGGGTCAATAGTACTTGAAATAATGTTGGGTTCTCGCTATGTATTGAGAGATTACATTAGTATCTCAGATGGATCACACTTGTAAGGTTGTGGAAGATTAACGTGTATCATAAACAACTCGTAAAAGCATAGTGTACTCAAGAAGGAGATGATGTTAGAGCTCAATCACGATGATTTTATATCGATGTATGTTGTAAAATGTATTTAGGAATATGATCATGAGATTGTTGCAAAGGTTGTTCCTTGGTATAAGACACCACATGTTGTGTTGGATTTGTAGAGGTAATATGTTAGGTTAAATAGGGAATTTATAAGGAATGCTAGGTATCAGAACAACCATCTTGTTATGTACATACTTTAAGCATATGTGTAAGGTGGAAGGGATAGTGAAAATCTCACTAATCCATGTGTAGCCAAGAAAGATGTTGAATGTATTGTTATAAGGGACTACTAATAACCATGTGACAATCCTATTACATCCAACTTGTAAGGGTAACACTATGCCTCCGAAGAGGGTTTTGAAATTTCCATCAAAGCCTTAAACTGTATTTCACATACCAATGAGGTCTCATGTGGTGTATCCTAGATTAGTGAGGATTACCATAATGTAAAATTTTCGACTAGATCCATTTTCTACTATAACACTTTAGATAATATAGGAATCAGTATGGGCTAGAATACACAATGGTTTAGTACCATTATTCATCTTAAGGGGAATATTTGAATCACCAAAATTAATCACATGTGTGAGTTCTCATATTTATGTAGCTAAGTTAATGATGTCATTGATAAAATGAGGGTTAACAGTGTATGCCTTCAAAGGAGGCGCATGTCATAAGTCATGTGTAATTCATCATTCTTATGAGTCTCCATATGATTCAAAAATGTATTAGAAAACATTTTAAACTTAGAATTGGATTTGTAAACCATTGTATTGGTAGGTGTTTCCAACTATTGTGTAAAGATACTATTTTTTCTAGTAGCTCTTGATTTTTTTATGTACTTGGTAGCAAGAATCATTAGTTGATGCCCATTCCACCTATGGTAATCAAAATGTAGTTTGCTATCAAATTTCCCGCTTTATACCCTAGACATGTCAACCACGTAAGGTGGAGGTAACTCAACAAGATTGCATTCTAGAAGTTTTTATTATATCTCATGAGGAGGTTCTAGAAAATGGGTCCATTACCTTTTCAAATACAAAGAGAAGACGATAGAAAAATCATGTTATGCAACATTATCAACCCATTTATCATTATTCTTATATTTATTTGTCTTTCCTTTATATGAGGAATTTGATTGGAATTTGGATCCACTATTTGAAGGTGAATTGTTTCCATATTTTAGCATATTGGCTAAAAAGATATTAGTCTCATAAATTTTAACCATTTGGTATAATTATTCAAAGGATATGAAGCTAGAGCATTAATTTTTCCCTAGGTTATGGAACAAGGATAATGGTGAATAATTCTTATAACTTATCCTCTTTGATATGCTTAGGTTCGTGAGAGAGCATGATCTTGTAATGCAAGACATAGTTTGTGACCTTCTCATTAAATTGTTTATTATATTGGGTAATCTAGGAAAATAAGAGGCATTGAATAATGTCAGATGGAAAAATAAGAAAGGAAACTATCAACCAAAGGTTAGAATGAGTGCATCGAACCTCCAAGAAGGGTATAAAATCAATGTAACATATATTAATGAAGATGACATGAAAATCCTTGGCTTATAAGGTATTATTACTAATGTAGACAAAACATTTATGCACTCAAAAAGTACATTTCTAGGTCCTAGAGCATACTAATATATACACGATTCCTAAACAAGAAAAAAGTAATTGACAACGTCTTTCAGGCATTTTGCGTTGTTTGTTATATTTTTATTGACCTTACACACCCTAAATCCATGTCGGTATTTGACTGATTTATCTTCTATGACCTCGGACACTGGCACCCGGCTAGGATAAAGCTCCCGGATGCTCATGTCCCTCCTGGGCGCTCCCGGCCCTTTCTTTTATCTTCTTGCTCTTTTGGGTCTCTTTTACCTTGGGCATCTTTTAGTACTTTGGGTCGGCCTTCCAGTTGTCAATTACAAAATTCAAACAAGGGAATCATATATATACTTAGTTACTTCTCCAAAATAAGGGCCCAAGCACTAGCATTTTCTACTATCCCCTAAGTGTGCATCCAAAGGCACAAGATCATCACAAAGCATCCATCTAGAAAATTCACTCAAGGGACAAGGGTTTCATCACTCTACATACAAAACATCGGAGGGTACTCCTATTCTATTTCATCTCCCACATTCTATATCTAGCGTGTTATCATTATACAACTCAGCACAATGGCATCTTAGGGTATCATTACACGCATTCACACGAAACTACATGGAGTCTAAAATTTAATATAAGACTCAAGATACTAAGTTCACTTTTCAGTGACCATCAAGGTAAGTTTGAATCCACATACCGCACATTTATTTTTAGGATTTGATGTGGTTTATGGGTATGTGTAGCTAGACAGCTTGTTCTATAGGTTACAAGTACAATCGAAAACATTGAAGTGAAACCAGAGTGACAAACAAATATCAACAATGAAGATCCTCTTGCGAAATAAGAGATCATAACCTAAGCATCTGGGTGAACACTAGTACCCAAATCAAGTCACTAACACCTAAGAGCTCCCGTACTCTTGTGGGTGCTCCTGTCCTACACAATTTTGGGTATCAAAACTCCAATGAGCCCCGACAACACTCTTACCATTTTGTTTCAATAGTTCTTCGACTAGAACACTTCCGGATCATTCGAAAACCTCGCTAAGTCATCTCCTCTCCCTCTCTTGCTTAGGGTTTCATATTATTTCTTTCTTTTTGCTTGTCCATTTACCGTATATTTATTACTTGTATATCATACATTATAGTAGTTACTCTAAAATTAATATTTAATTTAATTTATATTAAATCATTTGGTGAACCCATACCCTCATTCAATATTAGTTCCTTCTTTCCCGCCACCATGAGTATCTCCCCTTCCATTTTATAGGCCAATCCCGAATGTAAAAATAAAATCCAATCTTTTTGGCTAATACATATATTCATCCTCATACTTCCTCTGAATATGTGTATCATAAATTCATTACATCGTTATCTTTTAATGAAGAAAATATCACTTTTACATCTACTAAAATCCCTTCTCAATCTATTTTAGATAATGATCCACCCATTTATATTCACGTGTACATCAATAACATAGGGGTTAAGTGAGATTTAGTTGATAATATATTTGAGCTTAATATCTATAATCTAGAATTCCTCCACCAAATTGTCCTTGCTTCCTTCGTTTGTTTCTATTTGTGGCTTTGATAACATTCCCAAATGGGTCTTAGGCACAATCACCCTTCCCATTACTTGTTGGACCATGCACTTTTCCTATCTCATGTCATGTAATGCCTAATAATCTTAATTATAACATTCTCCTCAGATGGCCTTGATCCATGTTATACATGTGGTTCCCTTAACCCTTTATACACGGCTTAAATTTTTGTATCAAGGTGTGGTTTATGAAGCCTCTAGTCGATCCCTCCCCCTATTTTCCTTCTCGCAACATTATAGAACACTCACCTACTACCTCTCCTTCCGACACTTCTTCACCCACATTTACAAAATATGGTTCTAGATATCAATATATGCTTTGTTATGGCTTCATTGGTACCGAGTTAGGAAAATATGGAAATAGGAAGCATAGAACCTCTTTCCATCCCCACATAGTCCACCAAGTTGGGCATCAACTATACCACCCCATATCCCTCTAAAGTCTGCAATATTTCACACACTCATCACCTCACTTTATTATACCCTACTCTCATCGATGATTCATTTCTTACACTTTTCCTACAATAGATTCATTTTGCATTAATGATGCTTTATTAGAACACATAGGAACTTATGACCACTTCCCCTTACCATCATAAAAATTCTCTCCATTTGTACTTAACACTACAACTTACTTTGGTGAATCATCTCCTCCCACTACAAATACTGATACTCCTGATATTATTCCTATAAATCCCTATATCAAAGACCGCTTTACACTTTTAAATGAAGAAACTACTCAATAAAACCTGGTACCTAGACAACGCCCATGTATTTTTCTTAACCACTTACACCTTCGAGAATAAGTTGACATCAAACAAGTGATTCACAACTTCTCATATGTATTCTCATGAGATTATAGTGATATGTTAGGTATAGATCCTTTTGTCGCCATGCATAACATAGTCCTTAACCCTGGAGCCAAACCAGTTCAAAAAAAATTAGAAAATGCATCCTAAAGTCGCACTATTAGTCAAGGAAGAAATACAAAGACTATTAGATGCAGGCTTCATTCGTGTTGTGGACTACCTCGAATGGGTCTCTAATATTGTTCACATTATGAAATTAGACGACAAAGTTTGTTTTGCTATACCAACTTTCACAATCTCAACAAGGCTTGCCCCAAATATAGTTTCCCTTTACCACACATAGATGTTATAGTTGATTCCATGACTAGATACAATATTCTATTTTATGGATGTCTTAGCCGGATACAATCAAATTAAAATTAATCAAGAATAAAAAACATCATTTACTATGCCATGGGGTACCTTTTGTTATATTGTTATGCCATTTGGCCTTAAGAACGCTTGTGCCACCTATCAACATGAGATGAATCACATCTTTCACAATCATATCCATAACATCCTTGAGGATTGTGTGATGATATACTTTCCAAATCTCGCAAGCATGTCACTCATGTTGATGATCTACACACACTTTTTACACGCTTGCGATAATACAATGTACGCTTAAATTCAAAAATGTGTTTTCAAGGTCATGACTGAAAAATCCTCGGTTATATCATTTCTCAACAAGGCATCAAGATTGATCCTAAGAAGATCCATGCCATACTCAACATGCCTCCCCCGTGAAATATCCATCAACTATGTTCACTCCAAGGAAAAATCCAAGCTATTTGTTTCTTCATTCATTTCTCAGTTAGCTAACAAAACCCATCCTTTCACGTGCCTCATGAAAAGGACACTAAGTTTGTCTAGGATGATCATTGTCACCATGCTTTTGAAGATATCAAAACTTATTTGTTGAATCCTCCAGTTCTTGTGCCTCCCACATGCTTGATCGACCCTTCCTTTTATATATCTCTACTACATTTCATGCTTTGGGATCTCTTCTTGCACAACACGATGATGATGATCGTGAACGTGTTGTCTATTACATTAGCAGTACATTACTCCCTTATGAATGTAACTATAGTTATATTGAGAAATTATGCCTTGGCCTTGTCTTTTTCATGGATAAATTGTGCCACTATCTTCTCAATCATGAGATCCATATTATCACCAAAGTTGACCCTTTATGATATTTATTATCTCGAACACATCTCTCTAGTCACCTTACTTGATGGGTCATGTTACTCACATAATTTGATTTCAATTTTATCCCACAAAAATTCATCAAGGGAAAATTCATTGTTTACTAGTTAGTTGATGCTCCTCTTCCCGATCCTTCTCCCATCTCAAGCGAATATTTCGCATAACTTCACCACTTATGAAATTGATATTGATACATGGACCATGTATTTTGATGGATCTTGTTGTGCCACGAGCACCATGAATATTATTATATTTATCACCCCTCATGGTGATTATCTCCCTTTTTCCTACCACTTAGGTTTTTCCTATACAAATAATATCATTGAATACAAAGCTCTTATCCTTGGCCTCACTGTCACTCGCAAGTTGTTTATTTGTAATATCCATATTCACAGTGACTCTCAACTAATTGTTAATCAAGTCAATGACACATATCAAACCAAAGAGGAGTGACTCATCCCCTACAATGACCTTATAAAATCCATATTGGCTACATTTGACTCTTACTCTATCACTACCATCCCCCGCAAAGATAATCGTCATGGTGACGCCATGGATAGTGCCACCTCTCTCATCCCAAAAGATATCATTAATTATCAAGAAAATTTTATAATCCACCACCTACACTACCCCTCCACCGATCATTAAATTTTGGAAGCTTGTGTCGTCACACGTAGCCATGAAAGTCTAGAATGGTTCACCCCGATCTTTAATTTCCTATATCGACAAACCATCCCTTCCGACTTATAACCTCATGAAGCTCATTGATTGTGTCGAGAAGCCACATGTTATGTAATCATTAGAGCCTCGCTTATTAAAATAACATTCAACGGTCACTTGTTACGCTTTTAGGTGTTGATGATACTCCTTTGCTATTTCTCATATCCTTATGATAACCTCTCATGGTGGACACTTCTTGAGAAAAGCAATGTCTCAAAAGCTCTTACAACAAGGGTATTATTGGCCTACCATGGAATAAGATTATTTGGAATACACCACATGTTGTGAAAAATTCAAAAGCACAGCAATATCCACCACATGCCTAGCATATGAACTCCAACCCATTGCCTCATCATGGCCATTTTCCCTATGGGGTTTTGACCTCATTAGAAAAGTCAATCCGAATCATTGATGGCCATAAGTTCATTATTACCACTACTAAATACTTTACTAAATGGGTCAAAGCGATGCCCTTGTAAACCACTACTGGTGTTGATATTTGTCGTTCATTACTACTCACATCATTACATGCTTTGGTGTACCATCTACTATTATCATTGATAATGGCCCTCCTTTCAAAAACAAGGATGTAAAATGACTTCGTGCCAAGTTCTAAATGAAGAAAAAAATTCTACTCCTTATTATCCATAGGGAAATTACCAAGCGAAGCTACTAATAAAACCATTGTTAATATATTACGTAAAAATGTTGATACTTATGGGAGTGACTAGCATAATCAAATTTTAAATGCTCTTTGGGCTTACCGCATGAGCATTCACACTCCCACTAATGATAGGCCCTTTTCATTTGTCTATGGCACTAAAGTTGTTATTTCATTAGAAATTGAAATTCCATCATGGCAGTGTCCCTTAAATGAATTCTAAAAGATATCAAATACCACAATAATCAATTATATAAGCCTGAAATGCTTGACTCTCACTTGTGTGCAAGCCTTGAGCATCTTCGGATATATAAAGTATACATTTCACACACTTATAATAATAAAATACGTCCCCAAAAATTCAATATCGGTGATCTTGTTCTTAAATAAAATCAAAAGAATACTAACGCAGACGCTCAAGTAAAGGAAAGTTCAAGCCTAATTGGCTTGAACTCTATGTAATTAGTGACAAGTTAGGGCATAGCATATATCGTCTTGCTACTCTTCTTGGCAAGCCACTCAAGAATCCCCTCAATGTTATGCATCTCAAATGATATTATGCTTAATCATAGTTCCTTTTCATTACCCGATGACGTAATCTAGTGTTATGGTTCACCCTCTACCGTTGAGGGTCTAATTCTTAAATGAACCCCACATCATCTACACTTCACACTCTACACTTCGCGATACTCTCTTCTAGAAACTACTCTCAAGCACATACAACACATGCATTTCCCGATGACACACTCTTGTTCTATGGTTCATTCTAGATTGTTGAGCGAGCATTTCTAAAATGAACCTCATCTCACACATATGCATTGGGGAACAATGCTCCTACCATCTTAACACCTTACATATCACACCATCACACTTGCATATAATTTCCATATCTTGGTTACATTTACTCTTGTTGGACTATATTACTTACATGTTGAACTTTGTTTACTATGCTAGTCGGATTCCCAGTGTGTCATTATATTTTTCTATACACACATGCACATTCACTTGGTATCTTAAGGTGAATGTAGGAACTTTTATAGATTTATACACAATGCATGATTCTTGACACAACTCTTTACTAGTCCCATCGAGGCTCCTGGGGGCATCTGCTTTTGCTACCATCATACTTTACACATCATAGTTGTATCATTTCAATACTTACTATTTCAAATCACCGTCACTATACTTATTACTAACTTATATACACTTTGACATACTAGTTATATTTCTAACATGTTAATGGGTGCTTCATGTGTAGCATTTTCCTTGCAGGATGTAGACAACCATGGCTATATGTCACTTTTTGTTTCCTATTGTTTCTTATTATTTACAGGTTATTCCCTATGTCTTGTTTGATCATTGTATGCTTTTGGCCGCTTTGGACCTGATTGCCTTGTGAAGTTTTGAGTGATGTCCCATGTTTGAAACCAAATTTTCACGGTCCATCTTGTCTTTTTACTTTCTTGTTACATTGTCTTCCATTGCATGTTAGCTCATTTTCACTAATACTTGTTACTAGCCTATCTTGTTTGCATGTACCTTAGTTTCTACCATGCACATCCCCTACCCTATGTAGGTATTCATTATCAAATATACATATTAGTATCAAGTCCTCTCCTTTGGACCACATCCTCCTATAGTCATCGCATGCACCCCAAATGAGGGGGCATCTATTGGGTGAAAAATCACCCCTACAACAACTCATAGATTCAATAAGATCAACACAATACATAATTAACTTGGGAACACAACTACAAACTAGCTCAGAATCAGACTTGGGCCCAAAATACAGAGCAGACACTAGTGCCTGGACACTAGACAAAGAGTGAGCCTTGGTCACTTATGTCCCCCCTATGTGCTTATGTCCTGGGAAAAAACAATCATTTTCTCACTCCAACATAGTTCACAACAATTTTCATATCAGTTCTCCAATATCAGGCACTTGCCTCTAGGTACAAAATTTAGTCTATCAGTCACATTTTAGTTACAACCAGAACAAATCAAAACAATCAGACAAATTGGAACACTCAAAATAAAAGGAACAAATCATGGATGTACCATCTGCAGTGGTGCTTATTCGGAAGCATCATGGAAGGAGAAAAAATTTAGAACTCTCTCCCCAACACTCTTCTCTTGGCGTGAGATCACCCAAAAACTCACTTTTGGCATGAGATTTCCCAAAAACTCATTCTTGGCATGAGATCACCAAAAAAAAACTCACTCTTGGTGTGAGATCACCCAAAAACCTCACCATCAACATTCAAATCTAGCAACTCCAAGTAATCAAGACAATTCTCTATATCTTACACTCTTATGTACACTTTCCTTTTCCATACTTTCACACTTTTACTTACTTATACACATGTTACTTTGATTTCTCATATGCAGAAACTTTGACTACTCTCTCACTCTTATTTTGCAATTTTATCCTTAATATGCAACAAGAAGCAGCTCACATCATCAAACACAACACACTATTACGCATACACTTCACCCCTAAGGTCTACTTCCCTTTCCTAGTCTCTGCGCTTCACATTGTGCTCACTTCATGCTTCACTTGTCCACTCAATTATAAGCTACACTCTTCTCTATAGGATCATAAGGTATGCATCTTCTATCTATTTTATGCTATCGAGTATTCACTCAACAATATAAAGTGGGGGAAAATTTAGACACAAAATCTATGCACTTGGGTACATTTCTAGGTCCTAGAGCATACTAATATATACATGATTCCTAAGCAATAAAACTAGTAATTGACAATGTCTTTTGGGCCTTTTACTTTGTTTGTTATATTTTTATTGAACTTACACACCCTACAAACCACTCGTTGATATTTTACTAATTTATCTTCTATAACCTTGTGTTATGTTTGCGGAGCCATTTTTCATGTTAGAGTGTGGTACACCTTCATGTGTTACACTCGGGTATTTTTACGGCGGTCCCGCTCACCAGGTGAGAAGGTCGGGGGTTCGAGGGGGAAGCCCCGATCGAAGGGGATTTAGGGGCGAAGCCCCAAAGCAAATTTTCATGGGTGGTTTATTAACCTATGGGTAATGGGTAACCGTTATGGGCTATTTTTGGGCCCATGGTTTTTTTCCGGTACCCATTGTTTTGATACCCATAGTTTTTGCCCATGGTTTTGATACCCATGGTTTTGTATCAAACTACTTAAGAAATTGTCTATTTATATGGTCTTATGCATATGATATATAGACAAGCAAATGTATTGCAGATGTGCTTTGAATTCGGGTGTGAATTCTGTAGAGTTTGTTGAGCGTAGCTCCAAACGGATCTAAGTATTGTATTGAGAGAGTGGAGGCTTGTAATAAAATATGAGCAAGTGATTCTTGGTGGATGTATCCCATATTGGGTGAACCACATTAAATATTATCTCTCTCGTGTTGTGTTATTTATTACGCTCTTTTATTTGAGATTTGTAATATTTTTGCATATTAGTTTCTCTTGCGATTCTATAAGGGATTATTCCGCATATTTTATCTCTTATTTCCTAATAATTGGTATCAAATCTGGTTTGGTTTCTTAAAGTGTTGAATCACGGGAAAGTTTTTAGCTTGAGTGAGAGCTATGGCAGATGATGGAATATCTAGGGTTGATAAATTCAACGGTAGAATTTTAGTCTTTGGAAGATGCGGATGGAAGATTACCTTTATCGAAAGGATCTTTATAATCATTGTGCGAGAAGGTGAACAAATCCTCGAGTATGATAGATGCGAATGGGATTTGTTAGATCAGAAGGCACTTGGAATGATTCGGCTGTGTCTTGCATCTTCGGTATTATTTAATGTTTCAAAGGAAAAGATGACAAAAGATCTAATGGATGCATTAGGGAAGTTGTATGAAAAACCCTCTGCCTCTAACAAGATATTTTTAATGAAAAAATTGTTTAATATGAAGATGTCTGAGAATAGTTCAGTAGCAGATCATTTAAATGATTTCAATACGGTTGTGAATATGCTAGCTTTGGTTACAATAGAATTTGATGAAGAAGTTAGGGCTTTATTAATTTTGTGCTCTTTACCTGAGAGTTGGAATAGCCTGGTAATGGCGGTAAGAAACTCAATTCCAAGCTAACTCGAAGTTAAAGTTTGAGGATGTTGTAGGGGTGATTCTAAGCGAGGAAATGTGAAGAAAAAGCTCTAGGGAATCTTCTACTTCAGGGAATGCTTTGACAGTGGAAACTAGAGGGAGACAAAAGAATAGAGGAAACCGTGGAAAATCGAAAGATCAAGCAAGGTCAAAATCCAAGAGCAAGATTGTATGTTGGAACTGTGGAAAGTCTGGGCATGTAAAGAAGGACTGTTGGGAGCTTTGAGATAAGAAGAAACAATAGGAAGAAAACAAGGAGGCAAATGTGGCATCGGGTAATGTATGTCAAGATGCTTTGATTCTTTCTTTGCATAATATTACTGAATCTTAGGTTTTAGATTCAGGGGCTTCTTTTCATGCTACTCCACATAGGCATTATTTTGTTGATTATGTTCAGGGGATTTTGGGCATGTTTTTCTTGGTGATGATGAGCTTTGCAAAGATAGTTGGAAAAGGTTACATTCAAGTTAAGATGCGAGAATGGGAATACATGGCTATTGAAGGATGTCAGACATGTGCCTACATTAAGGAGAAATTTGATATCGGTGGGGTAATTGGGAAGTGATGGTTGTACTGTGATATTTACAGCTGACTCTTGGAAGGTTACCAAGGGTGCTCTTGTGGTGGCAAGAGGTAAGAAGGTTGGAACCTTGTATTTATCCATTGATAGTACTAATGATTGTAATCTTGTGGCTTTAGATGCAGATACAACATTATGGCACTATAGGCTCAGTCATATGAGCCATAAGGGCATGGACATCATAAAGAAGAATTTTCCTGGATATATAGAAATAGGTTTGGATTTCTGTGAGAACTGCATATATGGGAAACAAAAGTGAGTAAGGTTTCTCAAGGTTGGACCTACAAAGAAAGAGAGTAAGTTAGAGCTGGTACATTCTGATGTGTGGGGGCCAACTCAAGTATCATCTCTTGGGGGTTCAAGTTATTATGTTACTTTTATTGATGATGCAACAAGGAAAGTTTGGGTTTATTGTATTAGAAATAAATCTGATGTATTTGATACTTTTGTTAAATGGAAAGCCTTGGTAGAGAATGAAACAGGTCTTAAGTTAAAATTTCTCAGGTCAGATAATGGAGGTGAGTATTGCAGCAATGAATTTGATGATTATTGTTCTAAGAATGGAATCATGAGGCAAAAAGATGGTTCTAGGAACTCCAAAAAATGGGGTATCGAAAGGATGAATAGAACAATAATGGAACGTCTTTAGGAGCATGAGGATACATGCGGGACTGCCTCTTTCTTTTTGGGTAGAAATGGTGAGCACAAATGTGTACTTGATAAACAGAGGACCCTCAAGTTCCTTGGATGGAGGCATACCTGAGGAGGCTTGGTATGGTAAGAAAGTTGATTATTCATTTCTTAGAGTCTTTGAATGTGAGGTGTTTGTTCATATAAACAAGGATGATAGGACCAAGCTAGAGGCTAAATCAAAAAATATACTTTCATTGGTTATGGTGGTAATGAATTTGGATATAAATGTTGGAGTATTAAGGACAAGAAAATCATTCGATCTAGGGATGTGGTCTTTAATGAGAAAGTCATGTATAAGCAAAGCAGTTAGAAAAACATGGAAGAATCTAAGAAAGAATATGCGAAAGGTAGAGGATCTTCCGGATGGGAAAGTGACACATGAATCGGGCCTCAGAACCCCCTCAACAGAACCCCAAACTCCTATATTGAGGAGGTCTTCTAGGGTAAGAAGAGAACCTCAACGTTTTTCTCCTTCTCTTTATTATTTATTACTCACCGATAGATGGAGAGAGCCGAGAGCTTTAATGAAGCAATGTAGGTAGATGCTAGGAAGAAGTAGGAGTAAGCCATGGATGAGGATCATAAGTCTCTCATGGAAAACCAGACTTGGGATTTGGTGAAGCTACCGGAAGGCAAAAGAGCATTGCAGAATAAGTGGGTGTACAGAAGTTAAAGATGAAGAAGGAGGAAAGAAAAGATATGAGGCCTCGGGTTGGTGGTCGGGGTTTGCATGAAAACAAGGTATAGATTTTTATGAGATTTTTTCTCCCTGTAGTAAAAATGACTTCTATCAGAATCTATTCTTGGAATAGTGGCAGTAAGACTAACACTTAGAAATGCAGCTTAGATATAAAGACTACATTTCTCCATGGTGATTTGGAGGAGGAGCTATATATGCAGTAGCTAGAAGGATATGAAGTCAAAGGTAAAGAGGAGATGGTGTGCAAATTGAAGAAGAGCTTGTATGGCCTGAAACAAGCTCCACGTCAATGGTATAAGAAGTTTGATAGCTTCATGATGGAGCAAGGTTATATTAGATGTCATTCGACCATTACGTGTATACAAAGAAATTTGAGGATGGAAGTTATATTATCCCGTGTTTGTATGTTGATGACATGTTGGTTGCAGGTAAAAACATGCAGGAAATAAAAGTACTCAAGAAATAGCTAAGTGAATCCTTTGATATGAAGGATTTGGGGGTAGCCAAAAAATCCTTGGTATGAGGATAACTCGGGATAGGAAGGAACAGTTGACTTTATCTCAGGAAGAGTACATTAAGAAGGTATTGGATAGGTTTAACATGCAGGATGCTAAACCAGTTGGGACTCCTTTGGTAGGCCATTTTAAGTTATCAAAGGAGCAGTGTCCCAAGACAAAGCAAGAAAGAAACCAGATGTCTAAGGTACCTTACTCATCAGTGGTTGGTAGTTTGATGTATGCTCCGGTGTGCACTAGGCCCTGATATTGCCCATGCAAAGGGGATATGTGAGTAGATTTATGAGTGATCCGGTAAAGAGCATTGACAAGCAAGAAAGTGGATCCTTCGGTATTTGAGAGGGACCATGGGGACAATTTTGTGCTACAAGGATTAGACACCACTTTAAGTGGTTATGTAGATTCATACATGGTCGGAGATGTTGATGAGTAGGAGGAGCACGATAGGTTATATTTACACCGTAGGTGGGATAAGTAGTGAGTTGGATTTTATGACTACGAAGCTAGTGCTTTATCAACCACGAGGTCGAGTATGTATGTTGCCACAGGAGGCAAGCAAAGAGATGATTTGGTTACAACAATTAATTGAGGATTTAGGGCATAAGCGGAAGGAATGTAAGTCTGCATAGTGATAGTCGAGTGTTATACACCTAGCTAAGAACTCGCTTTCCACTCTAGATGAAGCATATACAACTGAGATATCACTTCATTAGGATAGCTTTGGAAGAAGATAAGTTGAAGTTGGAGAAGATTCATACCAGTCAGAATCCTGTAGACATGATGACCAAGGTGGTCACAAGGGATAAACTAAAGCTATGTTTAGCTTTAGTTGGCCTTCACTGATGATAGTGAAGGGTTAAGAAGCTTGCTTAGTGGAAATCGGTCTCCAAGTGGGAGATTGTTATGTTTGTGAGCCTGTTTTCATGTTAGAGTGTGGTACACCTTCTATGTGTTACACTCGGGTATTTTTACGGCGGTCCCACTCGCTGGTGAGTGGGTCAAGGGGGTTTGGGGGCGAAGCCCCCGAAGCAAATTTTCATGGGTGGTTTATTAACCCATGGGTAATGGAAACCGTTATGGGCAATTTTTTGGGCCCATGGTTTTTTTCGTACCCATGGTTTTTTGCCCATGGTTTTTATACCCATGGTTTGTATCAGATCAAACTGCTTAAGCAATTGTCTATTTATATGGTCTTATGCATATGATAGATAGACAAGCAAATGTATTACAGATGTGCTTTGAATTCGGGTGTGAATTTTGTAGAGTTTGTTGAGCATAGCTCCAAACATATCTGAGTATTGTATTGAGAGAGTGAAGGCTTGTAATAAAATCTGAGCAAGTGATTCTTGGTGGATGTAGCCCATATTGGGTGAACCACATTAAATATTGTCTCTCTATGTTGTGTTATTTATTCTACTCTTTTATTTGAGATTTGTAATATTTTCTGCATATTAGTTTCTACTGTTGCGATTCTGTAAGGGATTATTCCACATATTTTATCTCTTATTTCCTAACACCTTGGACACTAACTGCCCAACTAGGACAAAAGCACCCAAGCAATCATGTCCCTCCCGGCACTCCCGACCCTTTCTTCCCACCTCTTTCTCTTTTGGGTCTATGTTACCTCTTGGGAATATTTTAGTACTTTGGGTTGGGCTTTCATTGTCAATTACGAAATTAAAACAAGGGAATCATATGTATACTTAGTTACTTCTCCAAAATAAAGGTTCAAGCACTAGCATTATCTATTATCACCTAAGCTTGCATCCAAAGCCACAAGAGCATCGCAAAGCATCCATCTAACACATTCACTCAAGGGACAATGGTTACATCACTCTACATACACAACATAGAAGAAGAAGTTTATTCTATTTCATCTCACACATTCTATACATTATCTACATTCTATATCTAGCTTGCTAACATTACATGCAACTTGCACAAAGGAATTCTAGGGCATCATTACACACATTCACACATAACTACATGGAGTCTAAAATGTAGTGCAATACTCAGTACTAATTTCACTCTTCAGGTGATCGTCGAGGTCAATCCAACTCCACATACTACATCTTTATTTTTAGGATTTGATGTGGTTTATGGCTATGTGAAGCTAGAAATTTGTGTTGTAGGTTAGAGGTACAATAGACAACATTATAAGTGAAAGTAGACCGACAAAAAGAGATCAAAAATGAAGCTCCTCATGCACAAAATAGATCAAATCCGAGCATTTGGGTGGACACTAGTAGCCATATCTAGTCACTAGTGCCCGAGCTCTCCCGTCCTCGTGTGGGTGCTCTTGTCTACATAGTTTTAGGTCTCAAAACCTCTAGTGAGCCCCGATAACACTCTTCCCATTTTGTTTCAATAGTTCTTCGCTTTAGAAATATTCTAGATCGTTTAAAAACTAGCTAAGTCATCCCCTCTCCCTCTCTTTCTTAGTGTTTCATATTATTGCTTGTTTGTTGCTTGTCCATTTACTGTATTTTATTACTTGTGTATTTGATTAACTAAAAATGTAAAATGGATACTAGTTAATCTAAGCTATGAAAAAATGTAAATAAAGTAGATAAATGTTGTAAATAAATGTAAAGATGACACAAACAACTATGAAAAAGGAAATGTTAACCCTAATATGCAAGAGAGAAGAGGAAAGAACTCAGATGAATAACAGATGCTCGTGGGGACTCGTGTCGCAAAGGTGATAGGAAAATTGGGAAGTAGGAACGACTATGTAAGAGCTCCGAAAAGGATGGATCTGGAGTATTTGGCTGGAATGGAGTGCTTGGAGAGGGATTGGGGTACCTATGGGTGCTCTCCGTCAGCAAACTGGGTGTCATGGTCTGTGTAAAATCTCAGGAACTAATCTTCACAGGTTTGGTAGATGGTTTGAAACCCTCATTGTTTTTCGCATTAGATTTTCTATACTTGATCTTAATGTCATTGATATTCTAAGATGATGAAAAGACCTACAAAAGACCAAGAAGGAATATCAAAACCCTAAAAAAAGAAGAATGCAAATGAATGGGTCGATTGACCTCAATTGCCATAATAATGGGCTTACTAACTGAGTGTTGCACTACATTTTGGACCCAAATGTAGCTCTAGTGAATGTGTGCACAATGTTCCTAGGTGATCTTGTGCTAGTCGCACTTTGTGAAGTAATGAGCAATAACTAAATTGTAGAAAATGTAATAAAATGTGTTCATGGAATAGAATATAATCCTCCCCCTATGTTGTGTGTGATGCAGATGACCTAGGGTTGTGCCTTATGATGGAGCTATATGGATGCAAGTGGTCTCCAATGCAATAGATGGATGTAACTCTAGATGGATGATAATAGTGATAGAGCTTAGTCCCTCATTATGGTCTTGTAACTTTATATTTATAGGGTTCTTTTGATGTAATTTCGTAATTAACCCCGAAATGGCTTACCACAAAAAATATAAGGATCTAAAATGGCTAGAAAGAGCCCAAAAAGTGGTGGGAAAGTGTGAAAAGGACCTGGCACCCACAGTACCCCTAAGTACTAGCTTGCGCCCTAATCGAGGCTAAAATAATGACAAATGACTGAAATAGATTGGGCATATGGATGTAAAATATCTAGAATGACAAAATAATATAAAACAAGATGGCCAAAAGATAGGGGTTAATTACTACTTTCTTCACTCAAGAACCTTCTAAATAGTAGTATGAAATCGAGACTAAATATTTTCTAAAGTGCATGATTTTTTATCCGTGCATTTTCCCCGCTTTATGTTGGTGAGCAAAAATTTTAGTAATATAAAGTAGATAGAGATGCGTACTTGATGCCGATGTAGAGTAACAAAGAAGGCATGTCGAAGGACTAGACAAAGTGTGGAATGACAAAAAGATGATGGAGCGTGGAAACAAAACATGAAAATGCACAAAAAAAGTGATGAGAGTGAACCTAGGGTGGAATGTGTGCATTGATGTTGATGTTTATAATGTACCCGTATTGTTAGTATGTGAAGTGTGTTGTCGCGAAGTGCTTGTTATTTACATTATTATTGTTATTTCTTGTTGTTGCCCCCATTTGACTATTTGTTTCTCATAAGGCCGACATGCAAGGATAAAATGATCAAATAGTCAAATATGTGTAAAAACGTAATGTAAAAGATGCATGTAAGAGTATGTAAATGTAAAATATGCAAACGAAAGAGTGTAAATGGAATGTGAGCACTTGATCCATGTTGAGAGAAAGATTGTAGAAAGGATATCCTGTAATGTCGAGGTTTTTTTGGTGATCAAACACCGTAGGCTAAAGAAGTATAGGGAGGAAATGCTTTATGTCCTCCAACCTTTAACTGCTTCCCTAAAATGTGTGTATGGAGATCTTTGTATTGTTATGGTTTTTTGGGAAATCTGACGCCACTGACCGAAGTAGTGTAGGGAGGCACACCCACTATAACCTCTAATCTTGTAACTACTTCCAAGAATTCTAAAGACACCATGTCCTATAAAATCCATTGTGTATGGATTTTGTAGACTGGTTTGAACTCACTCGTTGTATGTAAACCCACAATGCCAAGGGCGAAAGTGCATTGAACTGAACCGGTGTAAACGTTTGTGTAGATTTTAAAGCCCCAAATGATGTCCCCCTCTTTGGGGGCACATACGATGTCGCTGATAGGAAAATGTGGCCCCAAAAGAGGACCAATTGTATGTACTGAGAAACTCTACCATGTAGGGGAGGGAATGTGCTTGGTAGAAACCAAGGCATGCACAAACAAGGATGACTAGCCAAAGACAAGTGTTAGAATGAAAAAAACATGCATGTAGAAAACAAGTGTAAAGTATGCAAACAGTATATAAGCTACGCAGACAGTGTAAAAACTACCAAGTAAATAAGTGTAAACATGCAAGAAAAAAATAAGATGCACAACGTGGGTCGCAAACATGGGACATCACTCACGATGTCATAAGACATGCAAGGCCATCATGGCTGCAAATAAACAAACAAGTGTGCACACCGAACAAAGGGCAAGGCCCACATACAAAAACATGCAATAACAAACAATGGACAAACAAGTATGGACGTAAATATCCTGCATAACAAATGTTACACATGAAGCCCGTTAGTTAGTATGTTAGAAATATAACTAGTATGTCAAAAACATGTATAACCAATTAATGTATATTGCTAAGTACAAAATGAAACAATAACACTTGGAAGAGATGAATGTGGATGCCCCCAAAGACCAGTGTAGGAAGGGTAGAAGGCGAGCATCCATGTTACATGTAAGAGACCTGTATCTATGATCACAACTAGAAAAAGCATGAACACGCATGTGTGGATGATATAGATAAATGAAATACAAGTTAGCTAACTAACATATGTAATAAAGTGACAATAAAACAAGCACAAGTAAGCAAGAGTAAACGTAACCATATTATGTAGTATGTTATGAGTGTATGGAATGGAATGCAAAATGGAGTGATATGAGCCATGTGCCCCCCGAGTGAATGGAAATGTATGCAATGAGGTTCATTTGGTTTTCCCCCTCAGCAATAACGAATGAACCGTAAACGAGAGTGCGTCATCAAGAAATGGTTGAAGTGTGTTATGTGTTTAATGCGTTGTGGTGAATATGTATGTGTATTGATGAGATTCGACCTAACGATAATGTGTGCGTGAACCCTATAACCAAAGTGTATATCATGAAAAGATGAACGCATAAGTGATGATTTTGCCTAAATGTATATCACTATGAAATGAATGGATGAGTGATGATTTATCCCTAAGTGTACATCACTATGAGATGAATGGATGAGTGATGATTTAGTCCTAAGCGTATAACACTATGAGATTAATGGATGAATTATAATTTATCCCTAAATGTATATCACTACAAGATGAAAAGAGGGAGTGGTGATGTAACCTAAGGTGTATAACACTACAAAATGATAGAATATGTGATGATTTAGCATAAAGCGTATGTCATTAGGCTGGAAATGTCACATGATGAAAGGTCAAATAGTAAATGTGTGATTAGTGTAAGGTCCATTTGATTTGTAAACCCTTGGCAATCAAGTATGGATGGAGGAACTAAAGTGCGTCATAGGGTAGTGAGTGCAACGAATGAAGATAATGTAGTATATGTAATAAATAAAGACGACCATGTGATGAGTAGAATGTGTAATGTGTGATGTATAGAATGTAATGCAATATGTGTAGAATATGTAAAGTGTAACAAAGTGACATGTAATGTATGTAGATAGATTAGTAATGTAGGATGTAGAATGAGGAGTATATGATGTTAGACGCGTAGTATTATATATGCAAAATGACATGCACAATACATGATGCATGATGCACAATGCACATGATACGACACGATGCACATGCACAATATGACAATGCACGATGCATGATGATGTATATGATGCATGATGTATGATGTATGATGTATGATGTATGATGTATGATGTATGATGTATGATGTATGATGTATGATGTATGATGATGATGTATGATGTATTATGATGATATGATGTGATGCATGATAGATGATGTGATGTAATGTCCTATGCAGTGTAAGTCCTATAGTGTGTGGGGGTTCATGTGTAGTAATCCCTCAACATTCAAGTGTGAACCGAAGCACAAGAGTGCATCATCGAGTAATGGTCGAATCGAGAACGTGTGAATCATCATCGAGTGATGAAAGTGGATGAGTATGTGAAAATGTGGTATGTGCAAATGTTAGGAGTATGATGTAACACTATGCAAGGATGTGAATGAATTATAACACAAAAGGTAAGAAATGTGCCTATGATGATATGATGATGAGAGAGGGGGATATAAATACTATGCCCCCAATGTATGCGTGATGAAAGAGGCTATCATGTAATGTCATCTAGGAGATCATCAATCTCAGGATCATAATCGAATGGATATTTGTTGGTGACTTGATAAGTAATTATTTTTGGCTGATCATGTAATGCGTTGTTAAGTCATAAAGTGTACATGCCCATAATATATTCTTCACATGGTAAATGGAGGAAGTGGACAACTGTCTGTATACCAACGAGTGAGATTATGAGTGTATCCTAGGAAAGAGATATTGCAAATGAAAACATGTCCAAAGGGCATAGGAAATGATATGTCTATATGATCAAGATCTAGAGTGCCCCCAATATAATCAAGCCATGATTGTCCTAATGTAAGTGGTGAAGATTAAGGAGTGTGTGTGAGAAATATCGTGAGGTGAAATATACGAAGACCATAAGTGGCAATGATGATGACATACCCATAATAAAGATGAGAAGCATATGGTGTAGGATAGAGGTCCTCAAAAGAAAATCCTAAGTGAGCCAACCCGTCATGTGTACATATAGTGTCATCGCATGTAGGATAAAATGGAATATGTTCCCAGTATGAATTATTCATGAAGAGTGTGCAAGTAAATGGTGGGCATGCTAAGGGAGATGGTACATGTGAAGGCATATGTGATAGAGTGATGTCCATGGACTGGACAAGTGCCTGATAAGGAATCATAGTAGCAGTAGTAGCAGGTGGCACAAAATAAATTGCATCTATCACACAAATGGTACCATCAAGTGGTGGTAAGTGAGGTGGTTCTTCTCGAGGTTGAGGCTCATATGTAATATCTGTGTGTGGAATAAGAAGGCTGGTATTAGGAGCCCTATCGCAATTTTGAAAGGGGTCACAGTCACAAAGATGACATACTCCATGCTCTCATGTAAGAATTTTACACAATTATGAACAGTAGAAGGGACAACTTGAATGGCATGAAGCCATGGCCTACTAAGTACACAGTTGTAGGAGACAGGGAAATCAAGAACAAAAAGACAAGTGTGAAAAATTTTGGACCAACAGTAATAAGTAATGTAATGTGGCCAAGACATGGGTGGAAAGAACCATCGTAAGCATGCAGTGATATAGAATATGGACTAATGTCATGAGTGGAAAGACCTAAAGCTTAAAGGAATGACATAGGACACAAGTTAAGTTCAAACCCATTATCAATAAAAATGCTTAACGACAACATTATGAATGCAAGAGATGATATGTAGCGGTGGGTCATTATCAAAAGTGTAAATGTTGGTGGGAAGGTTAGACTTGAATACTATATGTGAAGAAAAATCATTGGTAAAGGCTTGATAAACCGATTTTGGATGCATGTCAACAAGGATGTGAGTAGTAGTAAGAAAGTGTTGAACTCTATGTAGGAAATCGATTTACAAGCAAATAATCATTGATTGAGATACTCATGATGAAAAACCCTAGAATGATAAGAAATGGGTGAAGAAACTAAACAATGAATGAAGGAAGTGTTGAAACGTGGGGTTCACTAAAATGATTAACCAAAAATGTAAAATGGATACTAGTTAATCTAAGCTATGAACAATTGTAAATAAAGTAGATAGATGTTGTAAATAAATGTAAAGATGACACAAATAACTATGAAAAAGGAAATGCTAACCCTAATATGCAAGAGAGAAGAGGAAAGAACTCGCTTAAATAATGAGATGCTCATGGGACGTGTCACAGAGGTGATAGGAAAATCAAGAAGCATGAATGACTATGCAGGAGCTCCAAAAAAAGATGGATATGGAGTATCCGGGTGGGTGGAGTGCTTGGAGAGGTACTTTGGGGCACCTACGGGTACTTTGGTCTATAAATTGGGTGTCGTGGTATGTGTAAAAGCTCGGAAATGATCTTCACATATTCAAAAGACAGTCTGAAACCCTCATTGTCTGTCGCATCAACTTCACTATACTGCTCTAAATGTCATTGATATTCTAAGATGATGAAAAGACCTGCAAAATACCAAGAAGGGGTATCAAAACCCTAAAAAAGAAGAATGCAAATGAATGGGTCGGACTAACCTCAACTGCCACAACAATGGGGTTACTAATTGAGCATTGCAGTACATTTCAGACCCAAATGTGGTTCTAGTGAGTGTGTGCATAATGTGCTTGTTATCCAAAATGAGCCCCCGCTTATTTTGGCTAACTTACCTTCATTTTTTCCTTCCTTGTTCTTCAACTTCAATTTTTTACACATTTTAGGCACTCAAAATTTTCTGGTTATTGTTTCATCAGATAGATAATTTTCTCCCCTTTCCAGAAAGGTAAGGAAGTCCTCCTAACTCCTTGTATTTTTGAGATATGGCTCGGCGGAGTTTGGAGGGGAAATTTTCCCAAGGCGGGCCTACGGGAAAAAAATTGGCACTTAGCCTTTTGGCTAAAAAATGCAAAGGGAAAATTTCAGCCCAAGCAAGGAAATGAAATGATTCCACGTGTCAAGGTGGAGCAGCGAGGGTGGAATGACTTCGAGTTTTTTGGCGTTTGGTCAAAGCGCATCAAAGGAAAAATAGGGAGCGCACCCCCTGAGCAATAAAATGGCGCCACGTGTCCACGTGTTGGCGGGAGTCAGACCGGTGGAATGAGTTTTGTTTTTTCCAAAACCAAAAAGGGTGCAAAGGTGAAAAGTTGAGGCGCATCCCCGCCAAGCAACTAGAAGGTGCCATGTGTCTTGGAGTGGCGGACCAGACGGAGGATTTTGGGAAATTTTTCCAATTTCACAAAAAGGGGCAGAATGTTATTTTGAAGCCCGTGATCCCATCAACAAACCAGTGATGCCACATGTCTCGAGTGGTGGAGATGTGGAGGTTTTGGGGAATTTTTCCAAAAGGGAAAATTTTAAGGTTTGACCTGCCGACCCCGATTTTGACATGTTTTTTACCAGTTTTGCCCTAAATCTTCAGAGGGCCATATCTTTCAAACCAGAGCTCGGTTTTTCACAATTTTAGTGTCATTAGAAAGCTGGTGAAATTCTCTACACGTTGTCTACTCAATTTTTAATTTTTATGGAGATTTGTGGGAAAAAATGGGAAAACGTCTCTAGTATGCAAAAAACACAGAAATGGTTCCCAACCACCAAAATTAATGAAGTATGGGCCTCTGTTTTGCTCTGCAAAGCAATGTACAATGAAGTATGGGATTTTTCATGGAAACCCATCACTTTTTAGGCTAATTAAATGGATTTGTCGGTGGTTGGAGTTTCGAATCAATTTTGCTCGCGTTTTTACCTTTCTTTCATTCTGTTCGATGGTTAAAAGCCATTTGGCTCATTTGTAAAAGGTTGTTCATCATTCTTCTCTGCCTCTCCCTTATTTTCTTCCCTAGGGTCAAAAATGGAGTTTAAACCTCCTCCTCCTGCTCTGTAATGGCATTTTTCCTCTTACCCGTGAAATGATGTTTTGTGTAAACTTCTGAGCAATATAAAAACGTGTTTTGTGATGCATTTGTCCATCCTTGCTCATTTTTGGTTGTTTCCTTATTGCCTCTCTTCATTGCAAATATTTGTGCATGTTTGGATGTTCATTGTAGGTTTTGGAGTTGTGTTCATGGAGTTTTGGAACATTTTTTGTGTGAAATCCATCCTTTGTTTTTGATGCACTTGTCCATCCTTTCCATTACTCACATCTTCTTGTTTCATGGTAGTTTTGATAGATGTTCAACATTTTCCTTCTCTAGTGTATCACCATTGTAGTGTAGGCTCTGATTTTCCCTCTTTTCTCTCTCTCCTTGTCTCCTTGGAAGTTATATTAGGATTATATTAGCTTTCCTGCCCTGGAATAGCTTGTGGTAGGTAGTTTAGGAAGAGGAACCGCCTTCTCTCTGAGAACTTTCCCCATTTGCAAAGGTCCCACACTTTGGGAAAGCTCAATGTTGGGCATTCAAATGAAATGAAATTTCCTTAGAAAATCAGATTTGAAGGTCATTTTGGGGTCTTTATGAAATTTCACTAACGATTGCCCTGGTGCTCTTGTGCTTAATCACACTTTGTGAAATAGCAAGAATGACTAAATGTATAAAATGTAATAGAATGTGTGCATGGAATAGAATATAATCCCCCTATGTTGTGTGTGATGTAGATGACCTAGCCTTGTGCCTTGTGATGGAGCTATGTGGATGCAAGTGATCTCCAATGCAATAGATGGATGCAACTCTAGATGGATGATAGTAGTGATAGAGCTTGGTCCCTCATTATGGTCTCATAACTTTATATTTATAGGGTTCTCTTAATCTAATTTCATAATTAACCCCAAAATGGCTGACCACCAAAAATATAAGGATCTAAAACGGCTAGAAAGATCCCAAAAAGTGGCGGAAAGTGTGAAAGGATTGGGGTGCCCTTGGTGGGACCAGGCACCCATGGGCACCCTAGTACTAGCTTGGGCACCCTAGTCAAGGCTAAAATAATGGTAAATGACCGAAATGGATTTTGCAAATGGATGTAAAACATGGAGAATGATGAAATAAAATAAAACAAGATGGCCAAAAGACGGGGGTTAATTAGTACTTTCTTCACTCAAGAACCTTCTAAATAGTAGTATGATACCGTGACTAAATATTGTCTAAAGTACATGATTTTGTGTCTACAATATCATACACTACATTAATTACTTTGAAATCAAGATTTAATTCAATTTATATTAAATCAACGACATAGTCCATAATGAAGTAATAAATTCATGAAGATGTTGTTTTGGATCAGTCTTTCCATCATAGAAGGATAACTTGGGTGGAGCAAACCCTAATGGTAATGAATAAATAACAACCTTAGGGGCTAATGGATTATCGAGTAAATTGATGGAGCTTGTAGTAACATATGTTTTACCTTACCTAAGAAGATATATATGCGTTCACATGCCCTATAGTTATTGATCATAAAAGGTTGGGAAGAATATTTGTAAGAACATGTGGTGTTAGGCACTATCATGGAAATATTAGGCTACATAAAATAGGTATGGTAACTTGGGAGGGAGCAATGTGTGATGCCCCATACTAAGAACACTAGATTGAGGAAATAAATGGGTATTGGTCCCTAAAGCGTAAAGATAACCTTTATAAGGTGGATTTGCAAAATTCAAAGGTTCATATGAGTTTCCCTCTCAATTTTTGTGAAGATTTTCATTTATGGTATTTAAATAACATTATGAGGATGTCATCGGTGTTATGAGGTTTATCCTTAAAAAAATGATCCAAATAGTTCACAGTTGGAATCTTATGTGGGAGTTATTTGATGATATGGTTGTGATCACTATTAGTATCGTATGGATCACCCTCATGAGTAGATATGGTCTTGAGGATAATGGTGTCTTCAATAGCATGTGTAGCATTACCATGGACACAAATAGTGTTAGTAACCCTTATTTGTGTTAATAATAACATCTATAGAATAATAAACATGGATTTCGGGCACATTGGCCATGTTTTTAGAATAATGTTAAACTAGAGGAACCTAGATGTAATTAATGTGGGTATCACTCAATCAAGCACTCCAATGAGTTGGGGTGAGAGATATAGATTTCTTAGATGGCATAAGAGATGGAAATTTTTATAGGCACATGAATGTTTAAGGTTTTTGATAAAACCCTAGATAAATAAAGATCAACAAGATTGGGTTGAAATCTAAAAGCCCAATTTCAAGAAATGGAACCTTGGGTTGCGTGAATTGATAGAAAATTAAGGTCACCTAAATCTAATAGTAAAACTAGCCATAAGGGCATGTATATACATGAATATGTGTAAATAAATAATTCAAAACAACAAGATAATAAATCATACAATCCTAAATTATGTAAGGATATCAAATCACTCACACTCTAGATATATAAAAGTGAAAATAAAATTATGATTTAGGGTTTAGAAAGAATTCACCATGCACCATGTTCATATTATATGACATTAGGTTGAATCTAGATCAAGAAGTTAGGTAGATTGTTATCAAGTTATTTATAAAATCTAAAAAACCACAAATGTGCAAAGGAAATGTTCATTAGGAAGGGGATAGGTTCATGGCCAAACCTATATTGGGACCTAAAAATATATCCTCAAAGGATTTAAACTATAATCTAATATTAGGATCTAAATTTCTTGCATCATTAGACATGTTTCCCACGTCTAAATCTTTGTGATGATAATGTTATACCTTCATATTTATTCTCCTTTCTTATTGACATAAAAAGGATTTAGTCATCATTTGTGCTAGCATAACCTCACTAAACTTCCACCGATGTGATAAGCGGTGTACTACGTACCAATACTACAAAGAGAGATCAATCCACACAAAGTTCTCCTAATCCTCCGCAAGATAACGATTAATAGATAATATAAACAAGATAGATCCTCAATTGAACCATAAACACTTTACAATAAAACTTGGCTTGGTTATAGTGCTTGGATTTGTGATTTAGGGCATCATTATAAATGTATGAAAATTTTGAGTAATTTTTTTCTAGTTTGGATCTAAGGGAAATATGCTTCAATCCTTGTGTAATGTCATTCTTAGAGTGTGCCTTTGATACGGGATATCTATATGCCCCTAATAAGTACAGAGTATATATTTATATAAGTGACCATTCAAATATTTTCTCACTCGACCAACCTAAAAGTAACACATAGGATGGTCATGCTAACTTATGCATTTGAAAAGGTGATTGTTGGAAATGTAATGGGTGGGTTCATAACATGTGGACAAATTCATCAAATGAACCTATCTAAGGCTCACAAACTTATCCATGTTGAAGTTGGAATCGATTACGAGATCAAATATAGCCTATAGATAGTATATAAATGTATATAAAATGTGTAGTCAATAAATAGGTAAATGGGATAATTTCCTAATAAATTCCAAAGTGATATTTTCAAGTGCTATAGGATCAATTTTTAAGTACTACATATTTAAGCCTCCACTATAGCCAAGCAATCCAACTTTGGTTTACTTATCATCCTTGAGACAACTTTCAATTATTTTTCCATATGTTCTTTAACTTATTCTTCTTTTACATCTTATTTCTCGTGTGCTTCTTCTACGTCTTTAATATCATTGACATCATCTACAACCATAACACCTTTATGTTTTACTTTCTCCATAACCTTGTAATAGGCTTGCATTTCTCTTATCAAACCTATCAAATATGCAAGTCTAAGTGTTTCATCTTCTCTTGGCATCTTTGCATTATTAAATCCTCTTTGTGTTAATCCTTTTGAGTCAAAGAGTTCCCTAGTTCCAATCTCCTCCACACCTTCTATCTAACTCATTTTTGGAAGATGGTTTCAACCATTTTCTATCTTCATTTATAAACACAAAAATCAAAATCAATTGAATAATGTACTCGAACTAGATGATATGAAGTGATGCATAAACATACAAGGATTGAAAACCATCCGCTTTTGTAACAATGTTATAATCATGGTTATGGATCTCAATTAAGAGTTACCTTACACCACACAACCCTCAAACTTAACAAAAATGAAAAACATCGATTTCAAAAATACTTAGGATTATTTCCCACACTTGATTGGTCATCAACAAACAACAACATAAGATCAAGACATGATAAAACCAAAATCAACTAGATTAGATACAACAAAAATAATAACCACGACTATATGAGTAGATGGAGACACGATAACACCCGAATAAACTATTTAGTATCTACTATCCTTAAAATAATCTTGAGCTTAAGTCAATATGAAAATAACTTAGAAGTCTTCACTTATTGTTGATTTGCCAACAAAAGTGTAAGGCATGCTTATATAGATGCAAGAACGACCGAATTACAACATTTCCTTGAAGCTATGAGTGACCCAAATGACATTTGTTAAATCCTCCCTAATTTAATGTGTGTCACAGTGCTCTATGCAAGATAATGCCCAAATGGTTCCTTAATGCATTTATAATAAAAAATCAACTTGATTCGTATAAGCTAGATAACAATTGTAATTACATGTTGATGATTCATTTTCAGCTCCTTCTTTCATGCATTATAATTTTCTAAAGATTATGCACACACTCCACCATTGCACATAGGACCGTGTCTTAGAAAACAAAGTAAATCCTTGTGCATTTTCACAAATGAACTCAAATTGTTGAGTAATTTTATAACTATATTTTTTTCCATTGAGATGAACTACTACGACATACTTAACCCCTAATATGAAGTATGTGATGTTGTAATCAAAAGAAATGATCCTACAAATCCAAGTGTGACGTAAAGTAGTTATTTAAAGTTTCCCACAATCGCTCAAGAGATCTAACGTCACACCAAGCAATAAAACATGGTACCATCCATTTTAAGATATTTTCATGTTGTGAAGATGTCATGATGCGATCTAAAAGTTTTATTTCCATATCCTTTTTCTCGTAAACAAAAATATTTTTCACATCATTAAAATACTTACCCGCACTTCATTTTGATACATGTTATGGAATCTATAAGATACCTCAAATTACTCATTAATCTCCCTAAACATACCACAAAGTCAAAACCACTATAAAAACATAAAATTACTATTTTAACTACTTTTGGTTTATACCAATTACCTATGAATCGAAACACTCTTACATCACCTCTCCATGCTAAGTGCAGTTTCAAATATTATAATGTTACCTAATAGGGGCACTTAACTTCTTTAAGTCATTAGTCATTCCATTTGGGGCATGCACATTCCATAAAACTCTTCAATTTGTTACTATTATGACAACATAGTTCGATATGCCAATCATGTGTAGTCATTCTCATGCTCGCTTCTTTCAATTTTCAAAGTTCAATTATTTCATTTTTTAGATTAGATAAAAAAGAGGTCTTTGAATTTCAAGTGAATTCATCTTTTAATGGTCATTGATCTACTTCCACTTTCCTTGAGTTTGCAAATTTACACATTGGACTACCATGACTTCTAGTTACATCATCCCATGATTTAGAATTTCAGTTTGAATTTTCTATTCTCCTTTTTAATTCAATATTTTTATATTACATAATAAAATTGGGGTAATTATAGTGACCTAACTCTAGTTTGAGGCACTGACAACAAACCATTTTGTACCTTTTCTCGAGATTTGGTCCATTAATACAAATTTAGCCTTATTCACACAAATTTCATCCTTCTAAACACCATCTAACCCACTTGATTGTCCCTAATATCCATTTTAACACTATTACGACCACTTACATGCAATCTATATAAGATTCAAATTACACACTAATAGATATATTTGCTTCTTCAATTCTATGTTATAGGGATTATAAGATAAATTCCTAGCCATTGGAAATATTTGATTGTGAATTTTTCCACCTATTATGAACATGTACTCATCTCCTTGAATGATCACAATTCAAATGGATAGTGTGTTATAGTTATCCTAGGTGAGATTTTAGGGGTGACTTGGGTAGGAAATTAACAAAATGTATCATATTTAAAAATAGCTCTCAAAGCTATTTCAATTATCCGGGCATCAATTCACTCCTTGGAGATCACTACCTACAAACAACACGTCCTTCCTAAATCTTCTAATAATATCCCTAAATCAAGTAAGAGTATAATTTTATAAAGCATACATGATCTCAAAGTGCATGTTACCAAGTGTCAAATCCAAACAAAGGATTTCATTCTAAGTTGCATGTTCTAAACTACTACTTACATATCATCATACTAGGACTATAGGAAAACTATGTGTGGTTTGAGCCTTTTTCAAACTAGTAGTAGTAGAAATGCTAGTCATCATGGGGGTGATGAGGTTAGTCAAACCCAAAGAGCTAACCTCTTTTTAAGGTGATTTGTTGTCAAGCATACGTCGCCAATGTTTGGGCACAACGAGAAGGCATTCTAACACTTTCACAAAGCTATCATGACAACCCAAACAAAAATGTAAAACTTAAACATTGAAAAACATCATCAAAGAATCAATCACTATCATATCATCCCATGACATATTCATAGCCCCTAAATAGATTTGATTAGGATACATGTTAAACAAATTTAGACCCAAAACCATCTAACATCCATGATTCTATCCGTAGCTCATTTCCAAATCCATACATTTTTATAACCCTTGATAAGCACTTGTTAAGCTTTCAATTGGCATATGAGCACATGTTTTATTTTCTCATACCCAATTGGGTCATTTCGATCCTCTTCTCATACTTTTAGCCCTTTTACCACTTTTAGAATGAGCGGGCTAATGTAATTTATCAAATTCAAATAATTCATATCTGATTAGACTTTACTGCCATTTATTAAATTTTGAAAATTATTATTTCTTTTATATTTTTATGCCATTATGTATAATTTAATTAAAACAATTTCACATATTTATACCTAAAGTCAAATCCTTTAAATACCTTTATGTAACACTTGCATTCTCTTTTAATTACAATTTAAGAATGAAAGACACTACTTATACTATGCTCAAGAAACACACAAAATTTGGTTTACATTTTGTATTTTTCTCCATGTACAACTATATTCAACATAATATATTTTCTTTATTATTAGCAAGCATTTCATTGAGATTACATGCTATGCGAAATAGTCAACTTTGTCAATGGAACTCTTTGACAAGTTAAAATTATCATTTACAAAACAAACTCTACTTCACCACATTATCATAAGAACATGGTGGTACAATGCATCATCTATATTAACCGAGATAATGTGGGGCACAAACAATCCAAATCTTTCCTCCTATACTTATAACATATGATATTGCTACACAATTATCCATTGTGTGGTTTATACACATGACATTATACATATCACAAGAACTTGCATTATAAAGCACTAAGTTATACACAAGTATATCACTAAGTTTCAATATTCTCTCAATTTTGCACATTCCAAGAAGATGGTTGTGATTACATTGTTTAGTATTACTTGACGATTAATTTTTGACTAATATAAACTATTCAAGCCAATTGGTTATAATCAACCCAAGAGGCACATTCATGCATTTATGTATTGCCTTTCCCTATTACTTTGTTCATACCACCCTTTGTATACCATTAGAGGGATGCAACGCTTTCGTCATAGGTCACTACATTTGTCCAACTTTTATGGATTACCCAATCTTAACACCGATTGGGAATTTCTCTAATAAAAAACAGTCTTGTCCAATTCTCACAATTATCACCCATGAGCATTTCATTGCATCCAATGTTGAATTTTGACACTCAATGTTACATGCCACAAAAAAAAGATGATGTTCTAAAATATTATATGGTTGTCACTTGAAGTTCAAAATTTAACATGTACATGAAAATAATATTTTTTTGTAATGATTATGGAAAAAATATAAAATAATTAATTTTTTTACATTTTTAAATAGTTAAAAAAATGTAGATATAATTTACTTTTTTGACCTAGGGCCTTTTTGTTTGCAAGCTAAGATATAAATACAATCAAAGGGATTCAATTTTATTCTCATATTATGTGATTTATCATTTTAAAATATAGTTTTTTAAATGTATAACTTTTAGTACTAAAATTCCACTCCTTAAAGCAACTTTGAGGGATCAGAGTTTTCGAAGAGTGAGACTCTAACATAAAGCAAACACCATCAATCAACATATACAGTGACATCAATCAACATCTACAACATCATGCAAATGCCCCATTCACATATAATAACATTTATAAAGGATATAATTCGATTTTATTTTCATAGTACATGATTTCTCATTTTAAAATATAGTTTTTTAAATGTATAACTAAAACCCTAGAGTTTCCAAAAATGAGACTCTAACATAAAGCAAACACCATCAATCAACATATACAACAACATCAATCAACATCTACAACAACATGCAAATTGCCCCACTCACATATAATTACATTTATAAATCGTACACCCTCCAAAAATCCAGCTAAGGTTGCACCCTAAAGTGGCACCTGCTGCGCCATAGCACCCCATATATATATTAATATCATTACGTGTCAGTAGTTGGTTGGACAAGTTTTTGTCCCCGTCATCCGGGCTCAAAGCTCTTTAGGCTTTAACCCTTTACACGGTCTGCACTGTTAAATAGGACGTCAATATTTTATTCTATTTGGTATTAATCCGAGTGCAGCATACTGCAAATTCTGAAATATCCTGGAGATCCGCCTACCTTTCTGAGGTGGGGCTGTATTTTGAATCAGGTGTTGGATTCCGCTGGTGTTTTCTGTTTTTGAGTCGGAGGAATCTTGCAATCTATCGATAAAATTGGAGGTGCAAAACATTACCAATTCACCGTATTGATTTGAAAGGATAGAAAGGACAAAAATTAGCATCGGCGATTCGATCTCCCTGTGCTTGCGTCATTGACCACTGCGCCACTCATTCTTCTGTGGTGATTTTTAACGGTGCTTCTCTCTAGAAGCTATCACGTGTTATTTTTCATGTGGTTTTCTTACCCCCTGCTACTTGATGATTGGATTTTGTTTTGTTTGGTGGTTTTTGTGTGCCTTATTTCTTTCACATTTATTGTGTTCATCCTTGTGGTGAAATTCCCTTTCTGATCGGTTTGATTCAGCCCTCAATCCATGCTGTTTTGCATTCGAAGTTTCATAGATCTTAGAGCAATTGTCTCATTTCTTGTTGGTTTCTTTCTTCCCTCTCTCTGCTTTTCTCAGAGGCACATTGATTTTATCCGCATGAAGTGTTCTTATATTTTGCCACGGGCAAAAATCCTATATTGCCAGAGATTACTGCTTCTCTATTCTGTCTTTGATCACCTCAGTTGTCAACCAAGTGGGTGTCTTATATTTAACATGCTTGAAGTTTCGTGTATCCAAATTTGATGTGGGTTTATTGCCTGAATTCTGTTTAACATCTTGTGGGTGTCTCATAGTTTGCCCAAGGCACTGTATTCTGTTACCCTGATATGGCCTTTGAAGTGGGTCTATCTTATATCGCTCCTTTTCAGTTCAGTTCCCTGTGATTTTTCTGATTGTATTAGAGGATGTTTTATTTGATTTCTCACTAGAAAGCCAGACATTAATCATCCTAAGTTTTGCTCTGATACTTCCTGTTTCTCAGTTTCTTGTTATCGGTTGCCTCTTTCATTTTCCACATTTCTTAAAATGATTTTGCATTTTGAGAACTCCTCTTCCGTTTTTGGACTATCTTTACCTTTTCCAATGGCCAAACCATCTCTTCCAATTGCAGATAAACTGAGCACTTCCAGAAAGATTTCAAATTGTGCATCGGCTAAAGGTTTTGCTTCTAAGCATTTGGCATTTTACAAGGGGAGTCTGTTGCTCTCATATTCTTCAACAAAACCCTTCAAAAACAGAGGGAGGGTCGTTGTAAATGCACAGATTGAAGATCCAGATGATGAAGGTCAAATGCCGGATGGAGCCATGCGAGCTACTGTGCAGCAGAGTAAGAAGGTGTTGGCTTTGCAGCAGGAGCTCCTGAAGCAGGTATGCTGTTAGGTGTAGGTTTTAAAATTTGAAGTGAAAGGGGTTTCCCACTTCTTCTCTTCCTGCATTTTTACGGAGTCTTAAGTGTACAGAACTGTTAGCTAATTTGGATTAGTAACTTTCAAATTGAGAGACCACGCTTATAATAAGTGGGATTCTGTTGCCATATGGCAGCAGCATAGTCCATCATGCTGCGGTCTATTAGTAAGCTAGGACCTTTTGTGAAGCAAAGACAATGCAAAATAATGCTTGTTCTATTCTCCCTGTTGTTGTTCTCTTTCACTTTGTGTCTTCATATTGGATCACAAGCGTTCGTTGGAGCAGGCTTATTTTGTAAAACATATCATGGACATAAAATCTTCCCAATGTTAGACATACATCAATATTGTTGTAAGCATACGCATCCATGCTACATTTCATTGAAAGCCAAGATCTTTATTTGAATTTCATAAGAAGAAGATTGCTAAAACATTTTGGAGTTTATGGCCAGAACAAATGCTCGTAGTCTTGGGTATAAAAACCTTCTAAAGAGGGAATTTCCTATGAAACTTCAAGTAAGCTACCTATCGGCTTTACAAAGAACACCCAACCAGACTCATTGGTGACAACTTGGCATGGATAAGAGTCGTATTGGACTTGGCACTGAAAAACTTAGCAACAAACTTCTGTGCGAAACTTGGTGAGTTAAAAAGAGCAACAAATTGGAATGCATACCAAAAACAAAATCTGGATAATCTTGGCAAGTGTTGCCAAAGTTGGTCAAGTCATGAAAAATGAGCCGACTATGCACATTTTGGGGCCAAGGTAGGCCAGGATTGCAAGTCTTGCTGAATCTGGGCTAAGTCCCGTGACATAAGAAAACCTTCTAGTGAGGTCTAAAATCTTCAGAAATTTCCTTAAAAGGTGGTTTTAACCTTTGTTAGATATCATATCAACGAGCATCCCCTTAGATTTAAATGGGCATCCCATAAAATGGACATGATGGATTTGGTTTTTGATATCGGGGTTCAACATATGTTCACATTTTCAGATTTCAGATTGCACAAAGTCTAAGCAATTAACAAATTCAGATTTCAGATTGCACAAAGTCTAAGCAAACAACAAAATCTTCAGAATGCAATTTGGCTGCATGCTTTGTTGAGTTGCCTAACCACCAATGGAGTTCTGTTCTACACATTGGAAGCAATTTGCATATGTTCTATACATCTTTAAATCAAATAGAACAAGAAAAATACACAATACTGAACATCTAGGAATTTGCATCACCTTCTTGCAAAGTAAGTTTCCTCTTAAACCTGCATGCTCAAATTTATTCTTAAACCTGCATGCTCAAATGACTTCTCAAGTCCTGTATGCTTCCCTAATCGTTCACAACTAGCATTAATCCCTTACAGATGCCTTATCTCCTCGGTAGCTAATCATGATGCTTCAAATTGAATGACTAACATAGGTGCTGTATTGATGGACTACATGTACTTCATGATTTCAGCAATATCATCTTGTCTTTCTCCAGCAATACAACAACCCCAAATGGACATGCTAGACACACATTCACTACAATCTAGATTTGCAGGCTTCCACAAATCTCTTCATGAACCTGAACAGTTTCTTTGGTTTGGATTCAATCTCCAATCTTCCCAAACTCAGACACTAATCAATCTGAGTTTTTACAGTCACAGTTAGGGGTCTGGGGAAGGACTGACTTAGACCGCACAGCCTAGCATCTCACACACAATGATGGGCATGCACAAGGCCCATGTGCAGCAGGAAAACAACAGAATGTAGTATTATTGCTTTCAAATGAGGAGATTACAAATTACACGCACACACATACAATATTATGGTCTGATTACAGGCTTCTATTAGTTGCACTTGCAGCAATACAACAGCCCCAAATGGACATGCTAGACACACATTCACTACAATCTAGATTTGCAGGCTTCCACAAATCTCTTCATGAACCTGAACAGGTTCTTTGGTTTGATTCAATCTCCAATCTTCCCAAACTCAGACACTAATCAATCGGAGCTTTCACCAACTCCCACAATGGCCTTCAATCCATGTATCTATAGGCAAAAGAGAAAACCATTTGGAAGATGTTTCACCCACCATATCATCCAACCGTCACTTTGTGCCTCTTCACTTCTCGAACCACGATGTGCCGCTCTTAGGGACGTTACAAATTGTAAGCTAGAAAAAATACACTACTAACAAGGAAGTAAAATACCAATAATCATACCTCCTCCTTCGCGTCCGTGTGCAGAAACCCGGAATGGGCTAGAAACTTGATTGAGCCCGATTTTGTGATATGTAGGTGCTTTTCTTCAAGACGGAGCAAGACCTTCCTGCAACAACGATCCTCTTACTTTGCACTAGATGGGAAAAAGGATTATGAGACTATTTTGGCATTAGGACGAGGCAAAAGGATGTTCTTTTCTCAAAGGATGCAAGAACTTAGATATGGCATGAAAGCTTATTCTCCGTGTGTTTAGAGGGGAGGGGTAAGGTTGTATTTATAGCCTGGGGGAGTGATTAACTTAGATTAATTTAAGTAATCATGGTTTGAAAATGTGGGCAAGATTAAGTGGGTGGTTTGAAAATGTGGGCAAGATTAGGTGAGTGGTTTGAAAATGTGGGCAAGATTAGATGAGTGGTTTGAAAATGTGTGCAAGATTAGGTGAGTGGGGGCCACGAAGAATGGGTGAGGATTTGAATTATATTTTTAATTCATAAGTGGAGGATTTTAGGTGAGTGGGGACCACGAATGGTGGGTGAGGATTTGAATTTGAATTTTTAATTCAATAGTAGAAAAACATGGAGAATAATGACATGTGGTGAGGATTGGGTTATTTTTAGATTTTAAAATGGATAATTAATCAAATTATATTTGATTAATTCGAAGTGTATTTTTGTGGGAAATGAGGAAGGGGAATTAATTGATTTAGAATAGATGTGAAATTGGGGTGTCTACATTTGCCCCTCTTTGGAAGGGTACTATGAAAGTAGTGTCCTTTCAAAGAAAGTAGACGGTATGGGGGAAGAATTCAATCTACTTTTTAAAGGTAGAGCGAATGTTTGTTGGGGAGAATAGAAAGTGGTGAGTGACGGATGTCATAGTATCCTCCAAGACAAAAATGTCATGAGAAGATGTGATTATGGATAGATGTGGTGATGCCCCCTCGAGAGGACTGACGAGAATGGAATATACGACAAAACTCTCGAAAAGAAGGGAAATGGATTCTGCGGAGAAGAGGATGATAATGGAGTGGAAGAGACTGGAATGACCACACGACGCAAATGGAGAAAGGATTCAATCGACCTTGAATGCTAGGTGTGAGGGTGTGTGGGAAAGAGAAAAGGGAATGGATAGGATTGGGGGTTGATTATGAGAAGAGTAAGGGAGATAGGGGAGGGGAAAAAAGGAATGAAAGAGGTAGAAATAAGAGAGAGGGATGATAGGGGAAGAAGGGAATGATGAAGGAAAACAAGGCAAAAAAATAGGAAAATGACAGAGTAGAGGGTGAAGGGATGAAATAGAGAGATGTGCAAAATGAAGGAAGCAACAGAGATAGTAAAGAGGGATGCGTGGAAGTGAAATAAATGATAGAGCTGAGAAAAGTAGGAAATGGGAAAGGATAAATAAGAAGGAGAAAATGAGGTGGGAGTAGGGGGTGAAATGGAGGAAAATGGAAAGAGGATGAAAGAAGAAGTAGAACGGAGAAAAAAAAGAAACTATGAGGGGCGAGGAAAGTGTGAAAAAGAGGAGAGAAAAGAAGAGAAACAAATACAGAATGAATGAAAAGGTAGGGGTGGTAGAGAAAAGGGAGAAGTGGTCGGAAAAACGTGAAAATTAGGGGAGAGAAAGGAAGATAGAACGAATACAAGGAGAAGATTGAAGGAATCGTGTCATTGCAGGAAGACCAAGGCAAAAGAATATGGAATGACCATATGGAGATGCATGTGGAGGGTGGTATGATAAAAAAGACAGACAATGCTGAACAACCAGGTTATCAATGGGGAAGTAAGGAGGAAACGTGATGGAAAAAGGGGAAGAAGATGATACAGGGGAAGGGAAATAAGACGAGGGGTGGGAGAGAGAAGAGGATAACAAAGAAAATGATGTAGAAGGAAGGGAATACAGAAAGGGGGTAATAAGTGGAAAGGGAATGGTATAAGGAATGTTCAAAGAAGAAAGAGGGGAGGAATGACATCGATTGGAAAAGATGTGGAGATGCATGAAATGAGGATACTAGGATGACGAGAAAATAGGAAAAGGATGTATGATGAAGACAATAAAGATATTGAAGAGGGCAAAGAGGAGATGGAGAGATGGGTAAGAAGCGACAAGAAAGGGTGGGAGTGAGGGAAAAGAATAGGAGAGAAAAGAGAATGGGGGATAGAAGAGGCAATGCCAATGAAAGGATGTTAGGGAAATCCCTTTTACAATGAGTGGTGGGGAAGGGTGAGAGAAAAAATGAAGAAAATGAGAAAGCTAATGAGGATTGGAAAGGGTAACGCCAACAAAGGGACGTTAGGGAAAACCCTTTGACAATGAGTGGTGGGCTTAGAGGAGGGAAGGAATGAAGGGAAACTCTAGAAGGTCCAAGGGAGTGAATGAGGTCGTGTGGAATGAGGATTGATGATTTTTAGGGAAAACCCATTGACAATTATTAGCTCGGGAAGAGAAGATGATGATGAAAGAATGATATAGGAGTGTTAACAATAATGGTGAATGTGTGTGTGGGTAGAAATGTGGGGGGAATTTGAGAAGATGAAGTGGAAAGAGTGAAGAAGATGAGAGGGATGAGTTGGGACTAAGTGAAAGTGAGGAGAGGATGCGGGTGATGAGGATGAACGAGGTGAGGATGAAGAACCAAGACATGAAAATAATGGGAAGAAATAGTATGAAGGATGATGGATCAAGAAGGGGAAAATGGGGGAAAAGAATGTGATTGTAGGCGGAAGAGATTAGATGTATGGTGTAAGAGGATATGTGGAGAAAGGATAATAGTAGGAGGAAAAAGTGGGTAGTAGGAGATACCAGGTGGAAGAAGTGATCAACAAAGTGAATGAAGAATGAGGTGGGGAGAAGTTCACGATGACAAGTTAAGTGTAGGGAGGACCCTGACATAAGATTGTCATGTGATGGAAGTGGTTAAGTAAGATTGCCATGTGAGCAAATTGGAGATGAAAAATGGTCAAGCGAGAAGTGGTGTTTGCGAGAATCGAAAAGGAGGTGAAAGGATGTGATAATGGGGAATGCCGAGAAAAAATGAAGGGTGAAGGGTGTGTAGTGATGGGGAAAGGCAAGGAGACAGATCATCCTTAAGAGGGACTCTTAAGTGAGATCGCCATGTTGGGTGAGTGGTTAAGTAAGATTTCCAAGTAGAGGAGGGTGATAGTGGTGGTAAAAAGATGTGATGATGGGGAATGAAGAGGAAAGATGGATGGTGAGATTGTAGAGTGATGGGCGAGTGTAAGATGACATGTCATGCTTAAGATAATCTCTTAAGTAAGATTGTCATGCTGTCACTTTGGAGAGGTTTCATATGATCACCCAACCGACATGGATGATATGAAAGAGAAAGACAAGATGATATTGGGGATAAGGGTGGAATGGTAGGGTGAAGAAGAAGATCAGATGAGAGGTGGGAGAAATAAGGGGGAAATATGATGGGATGGGGGAAGGCCATAATCCTCAAGGATGGGGTTCTATCTCAATAGGTAAAATGGCTTCAAATAAACAAGGGAAAATGATGGGATGGGGAAAGGCCAAAGAGCGGGGTAAATTTGAGTATGCCAATTATCAACCATTATGGATTTTAAGTCTTATTGGTAAGATTGCCACGAGGGTAGTATGGAGTGGACCATTTAAGTTTTATGTGAAACCATTTGGCTCGTCTTTTACATCCGGTTTTTAAATGATTTTCCATTATCTCTGCAACTGAAGGGAATACCGTGACATAAGATTTCCAAAATGCTTTTGACATATTTGACAATGTTTGACAAAAGTGAGAGGCATATCACTTTCCATTTAGTGTAATCGGTAATAATGATGAACTTATGTCCATCGGAAGATGTTGGTTTTTACCAAGCAAGTCCCCATTGAAGAAGGGCCATGGTACCATTGTAATGCGGAAGGTGCGTGGATAATATTTATGCTTTTGACATGCTTGACAACGTTTGAAAAATGACATCGTCACTTTCCATGGAGGGCCAATAATATCAACTCGAGGATTTTCTTCTAAGGCGATAAGATTCATGTGTGCTCCACGAGTAGTAATGGACTTCACTAAGCCATCATATTCTTCGTTAATACATAAAGAGTTTATGCTAAAATGGTGTAACGAGAAGCACATTGTGCTAAAGCACATTTATGCATTGGTTTCATGTTGGCAGAAATGTTTTATCACGAATGAAGGTATAAAGATCGTGGTACCAAGGGTTATTCGACCCACGATCTCACATACCATAGTGTTTTCGGAAGATCATAAGTAGGCATTAAGAGATGTTTAAGGAAAATGTGCCCGGGTTCACTAGATGCGATTTCTAATAGGGATCGATGGTTGCCATAGCATCGGCATTTTATTACGAATTCTAGGAATTTGATCAAAGCTAATTAATCGAAAATAGCTTCAAGACTATCCACCATGCATTTATATGGGATAAATTTTTCATCCTTGACTTGGTATTCATCGGTAACTTGCTTGATGATAAGTAAAGAATCACCAAATAAAGCTAATTCTCGTAAGAAATTCCAAGATATAGCCGCTTTAATCTCGCGATGAGAGCTTTATATTCTATGATATTGTTGGTACATGGGAATGCTAAGTGAAATGATTTGGGGATAACATGTCCGCTTGGGTGTGATAAACAAAATACCAACCCCGAGCCATGGAGATTACAAGATCCATAAAAAATAGAGTCCAAGTGGCGCGATGTTTATGTGTAGAATATCTTCATCGGGAAAAGAAAACCAAGTGGTTCTGCGCCAGGGGTGCCTCGGCAAGTTTGTCAAAAGGGCTTGTCCTTTAATTGCTTTTCTGCGGAACAAATTCGACATCAAATTCACTAAGTAATACGACCCAACTAGACATTCTTCCGTGAGAATGGGTCTAGACAACAAATACTTTAAGAGGATCAATTTTGGCAATCAACTTAGTTGTGTGATTGAGCAAGTAATGACGTAACTTATGGAATGCAAAGGCGACGGCTAAGCATACTTTTTCGATTTGGGAATAACGTATTTCGTGCTCAATAAGTGTTCAACTAAGGTAATATACAGCTTGTTCTTTTCCTTGATCGTTATGTTGTGCTAGTAGAGCTCCTATGGCATGTTCAGTGGTAGATGTATAAAGCAACATAGGTTTATCGACAACTGGTGACATAAGAACAGTGGACTAGAGAGGTATTCTTTTAACTTAGCAAAAGAGTCTTGGCAATCGTGGTTCCAGTGAAAGTGTGCATCTTTCTTGAGCAACTGATTAAAGTGATGGCACTTGTCAGCCAACTGTGATATGAAACGTCGAATAGATTGTATCTTTCCCTGAAGACTGCGTAATTGTTTTAGGTTTTGAGGAGGAGGCATTTCCATAATGGCTTTGACTTTGGCAGGATCCACTTCTATGCCTCTTCGTGAGACAATAAACCTTAATAATTTACCAGAGGTTACTCCAAACACACATTTCTTTGGGTTAAGACAAACCTTATACTCGCGTAATCTATCGAAAATGTGTCTCAACACACTTGGATTCCCTATTCGTGTTTTAGATTTTGCTAATATATCATCAACATAATCTTCCATGATATCATGTAACATGTCATGGAAGATGACAGTCATTGCTTGTTGATAGGTGGCACCAGCATTTTTCAAGCCGAAAGGCATGACCTTATAATAGAAGGTGCCCCATGGTGTAGTAAATGCCATTTTATGTTGATCTCCTTCAGCAATACGTATTTGATTGTAACCAGAATCCATCCATTAAGGAGAGCATTTCATGGCCTGCCGTAGAATCAACAATCATGTCTATATTTGGCAAGGGAAAGTCATCTTTGGGACAAGCCTTGTTGATGTCACGGAAGTCTGTGCATATTCTGATGCCAGGAGTTTTCTTGGCAATGGGAACTATGTTAGATATCCATGCCGAATAATCAATAGGTTTGATAAAGTCAGCTTCCAAAAGTTTCTCAGTTCACTTTGACAAGCAATGCAACTTGGGGATGCATTTTGCGTAGTTTTTGCTTTACAGGTTTTGCATCCGGATGTACCACAAGATGGTGTACTACAAGAGATGGGTCCAGGCCTGGCATGTCCTTATACGTCCATGCAAATATATCTTGGAATTCAATAAGGAGTGTTGTGAATTCCATGCATTCTTGGTCAGACAGACTAATGCCAAGTTGTAAAATTTTTGGCTGTTCAGTGGTGCCAATGTTTATGTCTTTTGTTTCTTCTACAAGCATTTTAGATGTATCCTTTTTGGAGAACGATGCTAATGGTTGATGTAGGTCATCAGTGTCGGTGTTTGTTGGAATTTTTTGACATGTTTATTGGATAGGGTGGCGGTGAGGTTTTGACTATGGGAAATCCTCTGTTTGCGCTTTTGATCCAAATTTTCTGAGGGTGAAGGATTTGAATATTTTATCTCTTCACCAAAATAGGCCGATTCATTTAGATTGATTTCAAATCCTTTTCTATGGTCGGAAGTAGGTATTTGGTCATGAGTTCCAAGGAATTCTTCGATGGCTTCATCATTTTGGAACATGTCCATGGCTGCATGATGTGGTTGGCCATGGTCTATGAGACTTCGGATGTGTAGGCTCAAAATTGATGACATTAATAGAGAAATGTTCAAAGGCAAGATGTGTTTTAGCGAGGTCCTCAAAAAGACTACATGGAGACCTAATGTCATTATCAGAATTGGTGTCATCATTGTCACTCGAAATTATTATGGGAGCGACATCAAACACCTTGAAACCTAGACCATGTTTACCGTGATGTTGTGTGCAATTTATAGGGTCTAAATGACCTTGTTCATTTGGACCGAGTCCTTTACCCTGCCATCGCATGTTTTTCATTATTCGGTGAGCTTTGGTAAATTGAGGGGACTCATAACATGGAGCAAAGTCGTCATTATATAACCAAGATCCTGAAGAACTTGGAATATGTTCGTTGTCAAGATGACCAAACTTTTTCCAAACTGACTGACCCATTTGGTAATGGGATGGATTCTCAGATGTGGAGCGTTAGGTTTGCCATAGCTATGTGGGGATTTGGTGATATAAAAAGAGTCTGCCATCTTTTGAAATTGATATTCACCGCATCCCGTGTCAATGATTTTAAATGTGTGAGATGGGGGACCAATAGGTACCTCATGTGGTGGGGAAGTTAGTTTGGTAGTCTTAAAAGATGAAGAAAATGGGTTATAAGAAGAAGGGGGTGGATTGAAGGATGAAGGTTGGTTATTCACAGGAGGTATCTTAATAGAGGAGGTGTGGTTGGATGAAGAAGATTGGCTAGGTGAAGAAGAAGATGGTGTGGTGGAAGAATAATTGTTGCTGGAAGAAGAAGCTTGATTAGTGGAAGAAGATGATTGATTAGTGGGAGGAGGACTGGTGGAAGGTGGTTGACTAGCGGATGATAATGGATTGGAAAATGTGTTTTGGTTATGAGATGATGGTTTCAGATTATTGTTAGGGAGTGTATCAGGATCAATGCGTGTTTCATTAGGGATTATCCGAGGTGGAGCGTATTTATCTGTTGATGGACAATAGTGATCATGTCGATACCGTCCTTCGAGGAATCTACAATACTCAAAAGGTTGGGGATCTGCACGTAATGTAAATTCCTTGTCCAAATGAGGAAACTTAATGCATTGGTGGAATGTTGATGGGACGGCTTTCATGGCATGAATCCATGGTCGGCCGACAAGAATGTTATATGCAACTTCTACATCTACCACATGACAGACCGTGTCTAAGGTGATGGGTCCAACTTGGAGAGGCAACGTGATTGTGCCTTCAGACTTTCTTTCACTATTATCATACCCACGAATGGTTATGATATTGTTTTGCAAATCATTTTCAATGTAGCCTAGACAACGTAAAAGTTTCATGGAACAAATATTTAATGCCGATCCATTGTTGATTAAGATGCGCTTGATTTTACGATTTTACGTAACCCTCGATGTATAAAGAATGATTATTAGCGATGTTGGGATTAAACAGTCAAAGAAGACCAAAAGATAAAATAGGATTGGGGACCGTAAGATGTGCTATTAAAGCCTGGAATTGTTGTGAATTGATGTCCTCAGGGACACGAGCATTATTCAATGTTTGCATAAGGATGCGTTGTAGTGCGGGAGAAGAATTAAGTAGTTCCATGATTGAAATTTGTGTGGGAGTCTTCTCTAATTGTTTGACAATATTAAATGACGGCGTAGGTTGTGGAGAGGAATTTGCGGTGGAATTAGATGGTGGATTAGGAGGTGATGCCGGGACGAAGTGGCAATTTTTTTGGGGACCCACATTTTTTGTCAGTGTAATCGCATACTCGACCCATCTTTATAGTTGCCACTAAGTCTTGGTCATAATCTATGGTTGAGATGACTGAGTCAAACTCGACATTACTTGACGATTGACCCTTATCTTTTGAATTGTTATCATGATTAGGGAACGGATTTTTGAACATGTGAAGTTTTTCATTAGGTGTTTTTGTCTCAGAAGTATTTTCAACTTCTATGTCTCCACGTTCAATTAGGTCTTGGACGTAATGGCGGAGTTGCATGCATCTATCTGTGGAGTGCCCTTTTATGCGATGGTAATCACAATATTCATTGTCTTTATACCAATTTGGTTTGGGTTGTCCTTCTTCGAAGGGTCTGACAATGGGATATGTAATCATATTAGCATTTGCCAAATGACGAAAGACACTAGATAGACTTTCTCCGAGAGGAGTGAACTCTCTTCGTCGATCCCGTAGAAGGAACTTCCTTTCTAGGGATAATGATGGGTTGTTTAGATTTTAATGTGTTGGTGGGATGGTTTTGGACATTTCGGACATGGTGGGAATCAGTAATGCCATCGTTGACGATATTTCGATTCCGGTTAAAGAATTTAGATTTGTCCTGGTTCTGAGGAGTGTCTCGATAAGGTTGGTCTCTAAAGGGTGCTTTAAGTAAGCCCTTAGAAATGAGGGCTTTTTCGATTTGTGTCCCCTTTTCGATGACTTCTTCGAAACTATTTAGACAATGCATTTGCATGTGGAATGATAATTCAAGCATTGAGATTAGGGACAAAAATGCTAACTAGTTGTCTCTCGGGTACTGAGCAGGGAAATCGACTTGCAATTCCACGCCATCGTTGTAAAAAGGAGGCAAAATTTTCATTTGGCCTTTGCCTAGTGTTGCAGAGATCAAGCATGGTTATTTCTGAGTCTAGGTTATAGGAAAAATGTTTGACAAATTTCTTCGATAAGTCTACAAATGTCGTGACCGACCCTTTGGGCAGATGGAAAAACCAGTCTAAAGCTTGTCCTCCTAAACTTTGGGGGAATAATCGTAAAAGGTATATGTCTCGATAGGACAACTTCCTGACATTGCATGTAAAATTCCTTGACATGTTCACGGGGGTCACCTTTGCTTTTATATTTATCAAACTTAGGGATTTCAAAGGATGGTGGAAATGGTAATCGTGATATCTCTGTATCAAATGGATAAGGACACAATTCTTCAAAGTTGAATTGTTTCGATTGTTTTTGCAGTCCCTGAATGGTGTCTTTCATAAGTTTCCATTCTTGTGCAAATGGAGAAGTGGGGGACGGTTTATCAAACATGTCGTGAGTATTGGAATCTAGATTGAGGTCTTTTAATCTTTCAGCTCTAGTCGTTGCTTTCCTCAAGTTTCTTTGTTAAATCTTGGATTTTAGTGAATAATTCTTCGGCCGAAGAACCATTTGGATTGTTTGGTATTTCGTTGTGATAACTTGATTCACCATTTTCGATGAGTTTGTTTAAATTTTCCATCCCGAAGTCAGGGGGTAGTTTTGCCCCCATGGCTAGGATGCGTAATAGATATTCATTTTTGTTTTGTTCTATCACCCTATTGACTTGTTCTTGTTCTTCATTGGTGAGTTCTGGTTGTGCGACTTCTTCATCGTCATTTTCATGATTGTGACTGTGAGTGAATACCATGATGAAATGTGTCTGATTAAGCTGAAAAATGGGTAGGAATTTTGAACAGGTGTGAGGAAATGAGAACTCGATTACTTTGGATTTATCGCGAATAAGCTTGTGATGACTGATAAGGAGAGTAACTCAAACAAGTTATCTCAATATGATGATGATGTAACTCGAGATGAGTTATTAGAGGATTTGTTGCACGTTGTGTAGATTTGGCTTAAACAAGCTCTGGACTATTGACGGGAGAGTAACTTGAATAGGTTAATCATGATATGGTTGTGATATAACTCAAAATGAGTTATGAAAGGATTTGTGTTGGCTGTGATTTGGATAAATGCGATGGTGGACAAAATAATGAGTGAACTCAAACAAGTCACCCAATATTAGTTTGATATAGCTCGAAACAAGCTATGAAGGATGTTTTGACAATTGACAATATGGGGAGTGAATGTTAGTCACTCAATATCAATTGGATATAACCAAGACAAGCTATGAAAAATGTATTGTTGGATGAGATAAATAATGAAATTGGTGTGATGGTTTGGTCTATGTTGTTGGATTGTTTGGATGTTTTCTCTTGGTATTTAATTGGTTCGAACTTATTTTTTTGTGGAACACAACTAGGGTCTGAACTTTTACAATGAACACATTGATATCAGCCAAGTTTTATGATAAAACAATGCTAAACTATTTTGTTTTCAAACAACAAACAATCATGTGGATTCAATTGTTTTGGCTTATGAGGTAACTTCTTCAGGAATGATCATTGTTTCATGCAATCATACAAGTATGTTGTGAAATGGTGGATGCAGGCTCTTATTACTCCAAGAAGATGCGTCCTCCGATATACCCTAGTCCTGATATACCTAATTCTGTATGGGGACAGAATTGGTATGGGGAACCCTTAGAAACACTTTGGAGAGATTCACCAATTCTTACTTGCCTGTTTTGGAGTGAATCACCACGTCTAAAATAGGTTTGTGAAAAGGTGGAAGGTGATGGAGGGATGAATGTGTATGGTGTCCTTATAACTCCCCGAATATTTACAGGGACGATGCCCAGGCTTCGTTGTTACAGCTATTTAGGCGTGACTCACATGCTTTGCTGCAATAAGATTACTGTAAAGTGAAGAGCAGCGGCGGCGAGATAAATACCGAACGCTGTGATGAGACTAGGTCTCAAAGTGCAATGTAGATGTAAATATTGTTGGTGCGTGGTAGTCAAGTCCACGTCACCGGTGTAGCTTTGGTGGTGATGAAATCCACCTCGTCTACGTGTAAAAACAATATGATAAAGTGATTAAATGCATGGTTCTTTCCAACTTGAAATAAATCACTAGCAGAAAATAATTATGTACTGAGCGTACTTTTTTTTTTCAGTTTCAACAATTGTCTTTGAATAGTGTGTATTTTTGCGGGATTTTTATTGTTTTTGTTTTGTTTTTGACAATATTCCAAAGAATGCGGTTCTACGTAAAAACAAATTAGTAGTTATCCTGCAAATGAAAAGTTAGAAAAGTGATCGTGGTTGTTTTTGATTTGCCGGATCGCTCAAAGGCGCAGGAAAAGAGCATACACACAACCAATGACCAAAAAATATTAAGAATAGGACAAAGGAAAATAATTATTAAAATGACAATTGGAAAACAAAGCTAGAGGATCTTGCAATGTTAGAACAAGAAACTAAAAAATTGTGATCGTTTCTGATTTTCCAGATCGCTCGAAAGCGTAAGAAAAGAGCATACGCGATATAATTGGAATAGTTTTTTTTTAAAATGTTAATAATTATTGCAATTAATCATGATTGTGAAATAACGATAATGATTATTTTCACAAAAAAGAAAAACGATGAAAGAAGAGGATGAAAACGTTACTTAGAAGTGTTGTCGTGGAAAATTGAAATGTAAGGCAAAAAATTAAAAATTAAAAAAATTATTGTGCAGAGCCCGAGTGGCCTCATGTTTCTGATTTCCAAGATCACTTTTGAAGTGCGAGGAAAGAGCATACGTGTGAGGTTGTTACGTGAAATAAAATAAAAATAATAATTTAAAAAAACTATAATTTTATCGTTTTTGTTAAAAAGACAGGTGTTAGAAGAAATGAAACCAAAATTTTTCTGTAAGTCTAAATTTAAAAATTATTTTTCATGGCATAGATATTTTCGATACTTTCCGTTAAAAAAATGAAGTCATTCCGAGTTCGGGAGCAAAAGTTATGGCGTCTCGGAAGATGGGCTACGATAACACTCTGAATGAAAATTTTGAACGTGAGAAAACGTCCCGAGAGCTGGTTTTTTTTTATTTTTTGACTTCTGTACTTCACCTGAGAAGCTAAAATTTTTGACAGAAAGGTTAAAAAAACAATAAACAGAAAGAAAGAGTTAGATCACAAAATGATTGACTAAAATAAAAGAAAATAAAATGAGTAACTTCCTACAAAGCAGTTATTTTAGCAAAAGTAAATAAATAAATGCATTTTCCGGATTGGTTGTCCCATGTGACGACAAGAAAATGATAAACTAATGATAGTTCATGTGTTTCTATAGATGATGAGTGAATAGAAAAATCAAAACCAGGAGGACCTAAACACCAAGCACCGAGGAGATCAAAGACAGATGAGCTTCAGAGTTTCATTGTTGCTATAACCTGCAGATACACCACAAGACATCACACAACAAAAACATTACCCAAAGCGTGAAGGTTAACCAAAGAAGACCATAAGGAACAAAAAATGAAATAATAATGAATAATAATAAACAAAGAATAGATAAAACCACTAATTGGGAAATTAATGGTAATAGATCGAAAGTAACCTAAGGTGTGCTTAAATGTAAGCTAGGAAAAATACACTACTAATAAGGAAGTAAAATACCAATAAATACCTCCTTCTTCGCGTTAAGTAGCAAAAACCTCGAATGGGCTAGGAAACTTGGATTGAGCCCAAATTTTGTGATATATAGGCGTTTTTTCAAGACGGAGCAAGACCTTCAATAACGATCCTCTTACTTTGCACTAGATGGAAAAAAGGATTATGAGGCTATTTTGGCATTAGGGAGGCAAAAGGATGTTCTTTTCTCAAAGGATGCAAGAACTTAGATATGGCATGCAAAGCTTATTCTCCGTGTGTTTAGAGGGGAGGGTAAGGTTGTATTTATAGCCTGGAGGAGTGATTAACTTAGATTAATTTAAGTAATCATGGTTTGAAAATGTGGGCAAGATTAAGTGGGTGGTTTGAAAATGTGGGCAAGATTAGGTGAGTGGTTTGAAAATGTGGGCAAGATTAGATGAGTGGTTTGAAAATGTGGGCAAGATTAGGTGAGTGGGGGCCACGAAGAATGGGTGAGGATTTGAATTATATTTTTAATTCATAAGTGGAGGATTTTAGGTGAGTGGGGACCACGAAGGGTGGGTGAGGATTTGAATTTGAATTTTTAATTCAATAGTAGAAAAACATGGAGAATAATGACATGTGGTGAGGATTGAGTTATTTTTTGGATTTTAAAATGGATAATTAATCAAATTATATTTGATTAATGCGAAGTGTATTTTGTGGGAAATGAGGAAGGGGAATTAATTGATTTAGAATAGATGTGAATTTGGGGTGTCTACACAAATCCTCATCACATCGACACGGGCAACACCAAAGTGAACACAGATCTCGAAGGACATGTGGCATGTTGATAGTTCCACTTGCAAGTGTGCAAACATTAAACAAGATGTGTGCAATAGTTTCGCTCGAGAAGTAATCGCATAGGGCTGCACAAGACAAGTCCTTTGCGTAAGGCCTCATGTTGCGCACAGTCCAAACCTTTCGTGTGGAATGCGAGATAGCTCCCCAAAAGTGTCGTATCAACATATATTCACAATGTTTGCCACAAAGATCGCTGCACACAGCTCCCAAACCTTTGTTGCTTCCCGATAGGTAAGCTCCATTGAGATAGGCACATAGTCATAACACAAGATCAAGATCGACACATGATGGTGCATAAGCATATGAGGATTTCCTGTGCAAAGAACCAGCTCACAACCTTCTAAGCAATGATGTAGCTCTGCATTAAGTTTCAAAGCGTTGTGCCATCAACAGAGACTCCAAACTTGGCGTGAAGCATCATACTTGTGTAACCCTCTGCGTGCTTGTTATAGGCTTGCACCATGATTCCAAGTGGTGTGCCAGCCGCAAAAGTTGTCTGGGTGTTCCATGCTTGGTGCAAAACAATGTGATGGCATGAAGCCTCGCTTTTGTTTTTAATATTTTATGGCTTTGCGCTATAAATTCTAGTTGTGCGCCACTTTGCTTGAGATCGTCTAGAAGTTGTCCACATAATGCGGAGTAGTGCAAAGCATCAGTAGAGTCCCCTACAGCTTCGTGAAGACTCATAGATGCCTTGTCACCCTTTGTGGATTATGCCACGAATATAAGTCTGCGTCAACTTATGTGAGGTGTGTTAGAGTTTTTAGGATCAATTGTAAACATTGTTGTCTAATCAATTGTCTAGGAATTAAACAGGTAGAATTTACAGCAACTAAAAGATTGCAGAAGTGAATCAACCATAACACAATAATTGCATGGGGAAAACCCTTTCGGGTGAAAAACCCCACAACAAAATGCTCTGCCATTTTATTCATTTTGAGGAATAAAAATCCAGAAATACATCATCTCCTTCTCACTTCTCCAAATACAACAGATTGATCTCATACAAAATAATTGCCTCTGCCAAAAATCTCTCTCCTCACATTGGGAACTCTATTTATAAAGTATTTGAATGGCTGTGACCGTGAATGGTTATACCACTTCACAACTACCAACTAATAATACGTTGTTTAATCAATATATAAACTATAATAGTTTTATATACTTTAATGTTATAAGCTATTATAAACTTTGTAACTTAAGGAGTATAAAATGTTTGTTATTGAGGGGTTCACACTAGGTGTGTTCTCATAGACATTAATTGTTGCTACATTCCTCCTTAATGTTTAGTGGGGATACATGCCATCATCACCTTTTTATTAGAGAAGGAATTATAAACACACCTTCTTATGGAAGGATTTTACAGTTATCACCTTTTTATTAAAGGAATTACATATGCCTTCACCTTTTATTATAGCAGGAATTACACATCACCTTAATTATCACTTTCCTAAAAGGAATTCTATAAATCATATAGGATGATTTAGGCTAGCATATTAAAGGGATTAAACAATAATATCCCTAAGTTCCTTAGGACAAGTGCATACACGAAGTCTTATATGAGTTTTGGAGCCTTTTATAATACAAGGGATCTCCATAACACACCGCTTCTGTGGGTTCTCTAGTAAACTCACATGGGGTGATGCTTACGAAAAATCACATAGGGTGACCTTTTACAATACTTTTTACAATACAAAAGAAGTATAGAGAAGAAAGATATATCAAGGCTCACATAGGGTGATGCTTACACAAAATCACATAGGGTGACCTTTTCTGATGTTTTTACAATTAAGAAGAAGTATAGAGAAGAAAGATATATCAAGGCTGTTAGGAGGTGGCATTGTTGCGTACACTCCCCCTCTCAATGGCAACTCTATAAGACCTAACATTGCTCAAAACTTACAAAACTTCATAAAGACGGAGAGGCTTCGTGAAAATATCTGCAACTCGATCTTCTAATTCAAAGGTGGATATTAAGAAGTTTGCCACACGATCCTCTGATTCAGGGGTGTAGATTAAAGTCTGCCACATGATCATCCGATTCGGATGTGCAGATTAAATTCACCATTAAGGACTTTTCTCGAATGAACTGCATATGAATCTCAATATGCTTTGTTCGTTGATGATGAAGTGGACTTCCTAAGAGATATGCAACTCGTCATTGTCACATAGGAGTGGAGTGCTTCCTTTGACATCCATATGCAGTTCTACCAACAGTCTTTTCAACTACATGACTTCTTTAGCTACTTCTATAACGCTTCTATACTGCGCTTGAAGAAGAGATATATATATATTGTTGGTTGCTTTTTGCCGTTCCAGTGATAACAATTATTCCGCACTTGAAAACATATCCAGAGGCAGATTTCCTATTTGACAACATTTCAGCATGATCAACACCACAAAAACTAAATAATTTAACATTATTTGTACAAAAATACCATAATTAACTGTACTTTTGCATAATTGATTTTTATGTGACTTGACTCTAGATAGAAACTCATTATCTAGCCAAAGAACACAAACTATACTATGTTTAACGATTTAAACAAGGATGAGAATTACAACATAGTACCACTCATATTTGACCATTTACAAGAAAATAACTTAACATCTTTTATCACAAAGAAAATTCTATTCATTTTCTAGTATTTTGAGGGTTAGAGTTTAACACAAGGTATTAAAACCACTTAAAAACATAACATCTTTAGCAGATTTCCGTAATATTCTTGTAAAAATGCTTATTATAAAGAGTGAATAAGATTGCAAATCTAAATCTAAGAACTTGACATGATTCGTTTTATTATTATTACATGTCATTGAGTATATGCATTTCTCCATGTTGGAAAGCCTTAACATAAAAGGTATTAAGAAAGCTGACCTTCCATGATGGCCTTACAGTTTCAACATGAAATTGATGGCACAAACACCTATCTCGTAATAGAGCAAAGTAATATTCTTCTCATCCCATCTCATTCGGCATGTATGGTATAGATCCAACATTACCCTAAGCCACTAGATAATTTAATATGACCATTATGGCAAACAAAGTCGGGAAAAAATGTCACAACAATTTTAAGAGGGAATCATAAGAGTGGAATGTAGTTGCGAAGAGAGGGACTTACGATTCCATAGGAGATTTCTTCTTGAACGACAATGGTCGGTAAAAGAGAACACGAATGCCGCTTTCCATTACACCCACACATGTTGAAAGGAGTTTCAATGCAAGGAACAATCAAAACCAAAGAGAATATCAATGGCACAATTGCTAGTAACATATACTTGAAGCCCAATGGGAGAAGATTGAGTGTTTCTCGGATGGTTGAGAATTTCATGGTACAAGTAGATTGATGGCATTTATCACTCGTTAGTGAGAAGATTACGGAGAAGATAATGGAGTTGTTAATCAATGTGGCATGTGGAAAAATATCCAAGGTACAAACCTAGAGATTGATATTGTTATTTTCCAAATAGATGTATTTAAGATATTTGTATTAGTATTAAACCACTTTCCATTAACACATCTAGTAAGACAGGTGAAAGTGGATTAATTCAAACTCTTGCACTATAACGAATAATTGAATGCATGGGCGCATAATTGGCATGCCCCCACATGGAAAAGATAAGGTTTAGACTTAAAGGCTTTCCCGTATGAAATTCCATCACCTTTTCCTCATTAAAAGAAAAACCAAACAATAGTCCTTTCATCATCCATGATATTCCCTCCATCACCTTGTAGTTTTTATTTGTATTATAGAATAAATTGCCCACAATGAGACACTAACAAAGGGACATTATATTATTATTATATTTTTTTATGTCACAATTTTTTTACTAACTTTGTTTTAGGGTTTCTACGAGTTATAGTGTTTTGTGATGATAATAGTTTGAGTGGAATTTTTATTTGTTAGTGCGCTTGAGGGTTGTTAGCGATTGAAGGAGCTTGGCCGCTTGTGACATGCCGAGATGTTATGCTCGCTGCTTTGGGAGGACATTGCGTTGCGAGGAGAGAGTAGAATGGGAGCAACCGCTATGAATGTGCAAAGTTCAAGCTTGTGATGGGCATGCGTTGGAGCGAAGTGGGGAGCAAGGCCGAGACAAACCTTCAAGGGCCTAGCTCGCGGTGTAAACGACAATCGGGAGGATTCGATGCTTGGTGTTTGCAATAACCATGCCATTTGCAGCCTTGGCCTTGTGCTCTTCTCAGTAGCCACACTTATCTCCAAGGCTTTGTTTGCATGGGAAAAAAAAGGAGTTCGCCGCTTTATAGTGGTTGATGCAATTTTAGGTTTAGGGTTACTTTGGCCGAGTCAAAGTTTAGCGAGTTGGGATCGTTTTTTTTCCACCTTTGTGGAGAACTTGTTGCTATCACAAGTCAAGGGTTTTTACATGTGGTTGTACCAATTCACTTCCTAGGCAAATTCCGCAAAATCCTAGAATTTCAATAGAAACAACAACTAATGCAACAGATTATTCTCCAATCCATTTCTTCATATGGAGGATTGTAGTGTTGAGTCTCCTCCATCCAATGTTTCACCTTTTGTGAGAATAAGGATGTCAATACCGGTTTGCTTTCACCCCTCTGCAACGAAGGCCTCAATTAAACTTTGTAAACAATGATACCGATCTAGGGCCTCTAACAATACACGCCGCACCAAAAGTCCAACTTTGATTTGCAACCCAATTTGCTTTGCTCCACCTCCTCAAAGGCCTATATCACAAGTTCCGCCTTTACCGTCCCCCAAATGTGATTTTTGTGGAGGAGGAAGACTTGACACTGAATTGTTCAACCATCTCCGATTTTGATGTTTTCAAGCCGACCCATTATTTCGAGGATTCATTCATTCCTCCACTACCCTTTCCCTTGCCCCTGGGTACATTCTTTTTGGGCCACTTGGTAGTTCTATGTATCCATGTCCAAATTTCACCCACTATGCGCATGGTGGGTTGTTAACAAAATCAACAATGATAGTCTTTACACCACCATAATTCTCCAATGTTGAACACATGGCTCGGGCGTATGTTGAGTTCTCGGTGCATAATGGTCGCCTTCATTATTGGCATTAAATTTGACGTCCATTTGACTATCACGTGGCAAATCATCCATAAATTTGATGTCTATTTGACCGTCACATGGACATTTGAACTTTTAAATTGATGCCCATTTAACCATCATTTAGGTCTTTTATTTGTCTTAAAAATTGCAATATCTTGGCCATATGATGGAGTTTGGAGTCCCTTTTATCTAGAAGCATTTTGCAAGCCCAACAAAATCATTTTGCTAGAATGATGTCAATTTTCACAAATCGACGAGAAATTGATGGAGAAAGTAATGGAATTAATAATCAATAAGTATGTAAAAATCTGAAATAAGCACCTTGAAATTGATATTTCTCGCGTATTGCAGATATGTTGGCTCCTGAAATTACACCCGGAGGAAGGGAAGGCGAGGACTAGCGGTGGAAGGCCGGGCGATGGAGTGGGACCCTGCGATGTGTTGTTTTGTAGCCGGGAGGGGTCTCCTTTGGTTGCCCCTCCACCCTTCCCAAGAGGAGGTGTGGGGAGGCACCGGACAAAAGGCCCGGCTATGATCCCCTGCTTTTGACTATGCCCAAGTCAGGGTGAGAGGACCCGGGGTGCGGTCGGAAAATACCGAGGTTGGGGCGCAGAGTCGGAATGGTACTCCGGGGACTCCAAAAGGCGGCAGATCGGGGCCGGGTGTAGCCACTAAATACAACGCTTGCTCAAGAGAGTGGTCACTTAAACGCCGCAAACACACGGGGACCCAACGCGGACCGTGAAGGGCGGTGTATCAATCCGACCCAAGATTTTTGTCCCGAAGTTCAATGATCGAATCGATAATAAAGGACTTTTGGATTGGATGGGAGAACAAACAATATATGCCGGGTTAGTAATGTGTTCTCCGAGCGGGTTAGCTTGATATTGATAAAGTGATCTGAAACCCGCGAGATGAGTTACGGTTCTATTGCAAAGTTGTATGAGTTTTTAGTGAGGATGAAGGGAACCTCTGCGAAATGGCGGGGGGGAAAAAGGGCCATGAAGGGAAATGGGGGAAATCGAGATAACAAAAGCTTGACCATCGTCTGTTCCTATCACTACGTGAAAGCTAGAAAAGGGGGTGAATGCGCCCTTCGCATGGAAAATCATCTGCAAGGAAAGCTCTGGGAAAATCAATATCCAAACTCCTGACAATCCAACTTAGTGCACCTAAGGCAAAACCATCCTATGCAAGATCATGCTAAATAGTCTGGATCAAGGACCCCAAGAAATTACCAGTTATACCCCCAAACCTTACTCACCCATGAGGAGATTTTTACAGGCTTCAGAAATGAGGTTTTTAGGTACCCCCAGAAAACATCAAATACTCACACCCTTCCTAGACAAGATCCGAGCAAGCGCAGGATATGTTTAAAATCAAATTATAGTCATGACCCACAAAGAATTACAACGAAAAACACATATCATTCCCACCTAACGTCATTTTGTGACAGAATAAAGAAATAACATGAATCTAGAAAAATTCATCGAGTAAGAACCATTAAACTTAGGAAAAGACAAGGGAAACATATATTAATGCTCTCAAAGCCCGTTAATGACTGTATAATATGCAATCATCTTAACACAAAATCCTCGATAATTGGGTCATACAGAAAACCTTCATCATAACATAATCTCTTCCTCTGGTTCGTAATGCCTCTGCGAATTCCCACCAAAATTTTCTCCCCACAGTCCTCTTGGCAATTTTCCACCTTCTTCCTCTCGAAAAGATCCACCTCCTCCCTTCTCTTTTTTCTTCTCTTTCTATATATCATCTTATCTTCTTAGGGTTTTAGGCCATATTCCTTAGATACCCAAACTAACTGTCGTTGCTTCCAACTGCCTTGGGCCACCATGAAACCACAAATGACTATTCTCAAACAGCCGCCAATTGCGCCAATTGCCACCATGTCTTGTGTACGTCATTTGATGACATAGCCAAATATTTTCCAAGTCATATCACATTTAACACTTAAAAATTTCCACATGTGTACAATCATGATGTGGCTAGAAACATTAATGTGACGAGACATTCTCGAATTGTGCGGGTAGTTAATCCTTCTCCGGCAACACGTTCCCATAAATAATTTAATCTTTATTTAAATTCCACACGTACCTAAAAATCGAAATTTGATATGGTATTAATAATGGAATGATTTTCTTTGCCACATCAATGCCACCGCCATGCCTATTTAAACGGTCCATCAACTCCTTCCCTTCGTCACCTATCCAGTTCAAATTTTTCTATAGATTTTTCCATAATCGTTTCCTTCCTTGCCATCCCACTTTTCCTCAAGATTCTCAGCAAATGGCTTCGTCTTCCCTTAGTGTGAATCCTTCAGGGGAATTGGCCCAGATGGACCAATTCTTTCACTCTCGGACCAAACGAGGCCCTAGTCCGCCAAGTCTTCAGCGTCCCGAATGCCAGGGCAAATCCCCAGGATCGCCTCCACCAACCTGCCCTGGTACTGTCTTTCATGAACCGCTTGGCTGAAATGTGTCCCTTTTCCCCGTTTTCAAACTCTGCATTTTCATTTGGTCCGCCCAGAGTTTCAACTGAATCTCGAGGCCTTGAGGAATCACTGGTCTCATCATTGCCCGCGTGTTCATGATAACCACTGGCATATGATGAAAGCTTACTATGCCCCCTTCCTTTTGGAAACAGAGCTCCAGTTCTCCACTCAACCTCAGGAGAAAAATGATGAAGGTCCGTTGCTAGGTGAGCAGAATGGAGGAGAGGCTTGTTGCTCTGGAATCTGCCATGGAGGATGTTCAGGTTGTGATTGGGCTGTAGGTGGTTTCTTCTTAGAAGATACGTGCTCTCCCAGCTGCCCCAACTAGCTGAGCCACACCCATTCCAGAGGCTCACCCGACCAAAGGCCGGCGTCCCAAAGCATACGACAGAGGGGGCTTGCTTTGCTTGAATGGGCAAACACACTTGAGCGGAGGAGGGAGCTGGTGGACATTCTGAACAGGCCTAGGGTGAGTATCTCTGCACTGCGCGAGAAAGGGATGTCAAAGGCCTGGCAAGGGCCATAGAATTTGTGTTCGGTGCTGTGGCCCATGATGACTTTATTCGGCGCCGAGACCAACTCCTGAAAAGTGTCCCCTGCGTGTCTGAGGAAATGGAAATCTGAGTTTACTACCACTATAAATATGTATCTATTAAATGTATCTAGTTTTATCATTTTGCTCATACATACTATACAGCGGAGGGTGGGGGCCCCATAAATAGAAACCCCATTTTGATTACCACAATTGTTTGTTCTGAGCCGTTTTTTGTATATTTTGTGCGATTGTCATTTATTTAAACAATGTTCAACGATGTCCTTACATTTCTTCGTTGTCTGTTTTTGCGACTAAACATTCCTCAAAATAGACGTTTCACTTCACCTCTGCGTTCTTACATGTCGCACTTAACTGCACAAAATTATGGAAGAGAAGAGTGGGCACTTGTTACTTTGTTCACCCTCAAACATTGTGTAAGACTGCATTTCTCAAATTCTCCTGTTCTCGATCGGACGGCCATGCCCGGAACAAAACTCGGAGATTACATCAAAGCTGAACAGAAGTACATCGGGGCCCGGTCTCCGAAATGTTACTCACTTTATGAATTTTGGTACAAGTCTCTTCTCAGGTACCGGAGGAATACTGCCTTTTGATCACTCTTTGGGTAAAGCCTGACAGTAAATAACATCCGGGTCGGGGTCCCGAGGGCTACTTAAAGTTCATCTTGAGACTAGGACATACTTCTCCGAGGATTCCTAGCCTTCGGGCTTCGGGACAAATTGCATTCACGCCATTCAAACTGTAAAATACTTTAAATATGCGGAATTTTAAAGAACTTTATGCGGCAAAAGTAAGACCAACTGCTCAATCACCCATCCGGCCATAATGCTTATGATAAGAAAGAGAAATACCCCTTAAAATTTAGGCCCAAGTTGACCTATCTACTTTGTCAAAAATTGGAAAAGGCGAGAAGGGGCTGAAACCAGGGCAGATATATTTGGGTACCAACAAGATAGATGTATTTAAGATAACTGGACTAGTTTCTACCAACACTCACAAATGAGGAAAACAGAATGCTGCACTCACTGCAGGACACTGCCTGCTCTGGTATCAAATGTTGCAGCTGCTGTTAGCGGGTCCAATGAAGGACTGCCTTAGACCATGCAGCCTAGTAACTCAGGCACAATAATGGGCATGCACAACGCCCATGAACTGTAGGAAAACTAACAGAATTTTATTGGTTTTAAGGAGGAGATTACAATTTACACGCACACATATAATAATATGGTCTCATTACAGACTTCTATTACTTGCAGCTTTACAGCAACCCAAAATGGACATGCTACACACATGCTCACTACAATCTAGATTTGCAGGCTTCCGCAAATCTTTGTGTGAACCTGGACATGTTCTCTGTTCTGGCTTCAATTTTTGACCTTCCCGAACTCATACCGTAATCAATCCGAGCTTTCCCGAACCCCCGCCAACCACCACACTGGCCTTCAACCCTGTATTTATAGGCACAAGGAAAACTGTTTTGGAAGTTGAAATGGTTCACCTACTGTATCATCTAACCATCACCTTGTGACTCTTTGGCTTCTAGTTCTCCAAATGTCATGCACCAGGCTGTCAGAGATGTCACAAATCCTTTTTGCGTTGACACATGGCAACACCAAAGTGAACACGGATCTGAACAGACACGTGGCATGCCGAAGTTCTACTGCGCAGGCGTGCACAAACAACAAACATGATGCGCCCAATAGTTTTCGTTGAGTGACTGCCCAGGGTTGTGCAAGACAAGTCCTGTGCACAAGGCCTCATGTTGCGCACTGGTCCAAATCTTTCTGCATGGAATGCATATTCTTGAGCTCCCTGAAACCTTTGCGGCTTCACGGATAGCACAAGATATTCTTGCTTAATACCTTTTACATTATACTGCATGGAGCTCCCAAACCTTTGCGTCTTCACGGATGAGGTGCGCCATTGAGATACGATGTGCACGTAGTCATAATGCAAGTTCGAGCTTTTGTACACCATGTTAAATGATGTAGGCGCCAATGTCCCTCTTTAGACCACTTGGACACTTGGTGGGTAGCTTATTTGTCATCTTCATAAGCTAGTTCCGTTGTTGGGAGGCGATGTGCATAGCTCATTATTTGATGTTATGAGTTCAGCTTGATCTTAAGGACTCATGGTTATTTCCGCATAGTAAGTCACCCAACTGACTTCATTTCTCATTATTCGCATCGTACTTTTGGGAGCATTAATGGCTTATTTTAATTATTTTACCCAAGTTGCTTATATTTGTAATTACCAGCAGCACCTCGGTATTATAGCTCAAAGAGAATGTCTAAATGATGAGATGCTAATTCAAGGTGACCTCTGGGCGCCAGGAATGATTAATTAATTAAATAAATCACTTTCTGCAGTTATAAGGTGTAAATTAATTAATAAAGTGATTTATTAATTATATTTCCTTTTAATGAAAATTATCGGAAAAGGTTATAAAAGGAGGGTTTGCCCATTTGCTACACACTTATCATTTTGAACAAAAAAACAAATTCGAGCACTTTGCTAATTACTCTCAAGACCTGGATTACTGGTTGAAAACCCAATTCAAGGAGGAAGATTCACACTTTTCAGGATGTAACATTATTCCTCTTGCATTACCCCAGGAGCGGAGAGAAGCTTCCATCCAGAATCTTCATGTTATTCCATTTCTAAATCAGCAAGTTTGCACATATATTTGAGTGGGGCCATCTTCATAACGCTTATTTATTGTTGTATCGGGTATTTGTTCTAGATATTTATTGTAATTCGGTATAAAATCAATGATTCATTTATGAGACGTCTCTGTTATTAAATCTTTCTGCAGTTTTATATCTGCTGTAATATTTAGCTTCTAAATCATTATTAAATACACAAACAAAATATTTATAAAGAAATATGGCGCCTATTTTGTATTCCATAAATTTGCTGTATTTAAATTATCTATGCGACATCTGTTTCATGAATTCCTTTGATATCGGTTCGTATCTGAGTCTGAGATTTTATAAAAAAAAAAAAAAAAAAAAATCGTCGGGTTTGGGATCTTTCATACCTCAGCATTAAATTTCTAAGTTGTGAAGCACTGTAGAGACTTCCCCTACAGCTGCATCATGCTTTAGAACTCACAGATGCTTCCAAGTGTTGCCCATCCGCATTGGGTGTTCCATACTCGGTGTAAAACAATGCAATGACGTATTTTTGTGTGTTTATGGCTTTTGCCATAAATTCTAGTTCTGCGTCTCTTGAGATCGTCGATGTCTGCAACTTAGTAGTGAAGCACTGTAGAGTTCCCTGGAGTCAGACTCATGATGCTACGAACCTTATAAGGTCCACCAACTTATGTGAGGTTTTTGGAGTCAGGATGATACTACGAACCTTATAATCCAATTTGTAGAAGCCGCAACCAAGCCAGACACCAAAATCCTACAAAAGCTGCTTATTCCTACCTTAAACTGTTTTTGGGTGATGTGGAATTGTCTGTGGATCCGGATGCTTTTGCATCATTTACTGTTGATGTTCACTGTAAAACAGAATGAACTTTAAAACTTGGAAAGTTTTTAAAAGAGTAAAGCTATCATCAGAAGTGAATCAATGTCACTGGAAGATAAGGTGGCATATGTGTGCAATCGTTGTCGGAGAAGAAAATGAGATCATGAATGGGTAAATATAAAATTCAAAATGTAAGGTGCATTTGAAATGATTATAGACTTTTGAAGAGAAGGATTTTCTATGTGGAGATACAAAGGTTTAAAAAGGGCATACGATGTTTTAGCAAAATAGAAGGTTAAATAAAAAGTGAGTCACATTTTACAATCGCCAAGCCAACGAGGGTGGAACTATCAAGTCTATCTTCTGTGGCCAGATTAACCTTTTTCATGGCATCACATAACTTTTAAGGGAAATTTACCAAGTAGTGACTTTTATACTTGACAATTGAACATGCAAAAATTGAAAGAGAACTCTCGGGATGGTCAGTGTAGATCTATGGTGTCCCCAATTTTCACCCTGAAATCTGGGACTACCCCTTTTAAAATTTTTGTTCTTTTCAAAGTAACGGGTCGTTTTGTGTTTTTATTGCTTGCAGTTGTTTCCATTGCCTTAAGGTATTCCCAGAGAATCATATGAGCCAATTTTGACGAATACCCACATGCTAAAACTCATTTTATCCCCCATTGTTTTGTTTTGCGAGAATTTTATTTAATTATTTATTAAATAAATAAAGTTCTATTTAAAATAAATTGTGTTGTAGTTGAACCCTATTGAAGATTTGCACGCCAATATTCCCGCCTCTTAGTAGGGTATTCACCAGGGATGAGTTTTTACTAACCAGCTATTATTCGGCAAAGCAATTGTCTGCAACTTCTGGCAACGTTTTTCATTTTTATTTATTTCTTTTGTGTTTGTTTTCGGTTTTCTCCATAGTCTATCTGTTAAATTCCTCTTGATCCGTTTGTTTGTTATGTATAGCTTGTTTATTTGCTTGGAAGTTCTGGAAGTCATTCATGGCCTCAAACAATGGAAGAAATTGATCATGGAGTGCTAACTTCTGACAAAAAGGAAGAATTTAAGCAAAATAAGCTTCTCCCATGCAAGTCGCACTTTTTGGAAGGATTTAATTTGCCGTGGGTTGGTGGTGGCGGCGTGGGAATTTTATGCTTTGCTGGAAGGGTAAAAATTCCCATGATGAAGTCAAGTCACTTAAGCTGCCAATGGAATTTAAGAGGTGGCGGCGGCGGAAATTTTATGCTCTGCTGACAGTTGTTTTTCCCATTATGAAAGATAAATCACTTAAAGTACCAATGGGAATTTTAGAGCTGCCTGACAGGGAGGTAAGAATTCCCATCAAGGAAGTTTATTCACCCATGCAAGTCACATTTTTGAGAAAGAAGCTCTATTGCATGCAAGTCACACTTTTTGGAAGGAAGGATTTAAGCTGTCAGTGGGAATTTTGGTAGTGGCAGGCAGGTGGGAATTTTATGCCTGCCTAGCAGGTTGTTTTTTTCCCATCACTAAAGACAAATCACTTAAGTGAAGGATGGGATTTTTGGAGCTGCTCAGCGGGTAAAAATTCCCATTACTTTGACTTCTTATTTTTAGCACACCCTCTAGCCAAAAAGTGTGACCCATCTTGGCATGATTACATGCATTAAATGATATTTATTATTATTATTTCTAGCTAAGTTTGGTGCCATAAATAGGAGGAAAGTCAAAGCAACTTGATGAGCTAAAGAGAAGACAAAGATGCATGCTAAAAATAAATAAAAGAATTTCATAAAAAAACAAGCAAAAGCATGCAAACTTGGGCGCCCAAATTGAGAGAAAGAACATGGCTTATTATTAATAATTGCCAAAAATAGGAGAAAACAATTATTAAAAATAACATGTAGTTAGCTATATAAGCATGGGATGCCATAAGGAAGAGAATTCTTTTTGATGGAGCTTGTTGTCTTTTTGGTGCCAAAGGATTTTTTTCCATTGCGCGGCACCTAGGAGTGTTTATTTTATTAAAAGTAATTTCCATTTGCCTCGGTGCCCGAGGTGCTTCCGGTTTTGGTGCTTAGGTGGTCTCAGAAGCTTTATTTTTTGGTTATTCCAATTCATCTGCATGTTGGTATAAGTGCCCAGGTATTCATCACAGGTGCTCATATTGGTGAAAAGAAGTCAAAATCAATGCCAGATACATTGAATATATCTTCTGAATCAGAAGAAATTGCAGGATCTGCACAAATTGATCCAATTACAAGGGATTCTGGCAAAAATAAAAGAAAAAGAGCTCAGACAAAGATTATTCCAGGCATGATGAAGCATGATGAAAGAGAAGGATCAATAGAATCATGCATGACTTCCAAGCTTACCGAAATCAATGATACAGACATGGGCCCTGAACCTATCACTGATTTGATTGACAAATCCAAGGCCATTGGTAGATCATCTCTTATGCGGGCAATAAAAAGCAGCGAGATTATTCAAGCTTCAACGTTTCCAGTCAACTCAATTGCCTGAGTTTGTTTTGGAGTGTGCAAGGTCTTATCATCCTCTTTCTAGGACAATCCGAGATGTTGCAGGGAAGACAATAATCAGGTTGGATGCACAATTTATTAATTATTGCCTTAAGCTTTCGGCACGGCTAGTGGTGATTGCAATTAACATGTAGGATGCCAACAATAGATGGGAAAAACACAAAGCGGATTGCGTGGGTATAATGAACAACATATACATGAAGAAGCCCAAATCACCATCGAAATTCCCGAGGACTCTTCCACGATCCAATCTTGTGCAGGAAGTTGATGATATCGCCAAATTGCTTTGCGGCTCATGGGGAAGCCAATACCAATAACTTTGGCTCATGGATTTATGCCTTTGTGAGAACCATTGAGATCAACAAAGCTAATTTGATGATTAATTGGGCGGAGATCATTAGTGACAACATCAGTGAGCAACTCCGAAGTGTGAGGCGGACATTCAACTTCAAGATGACTTCATACCTTGTATATGCAACAACTTCTCGAGGATATTTTCCAAAGTGGATAGACAGGGCATATTGTCAAAAGATCCTATTTATGAGTGCTTCCCAGATTGACAGTTCTTGAATGCTACAAATATTTCAGGGTGGTTAATGATGGATTCTTCTACGGATTCATTTGCAAGTTAAATAGTGATCTGAAGACCAACAAAGTGAGCAAAGAGGCCTGGCAAGTTGTCTCCCAACATGGTTGTATCTTCATCCAGTTTGCGGACTTCACATATCTTAGGGTGAGTGGTTTCTTAGGGGAACCAGTTAAGTTGCCAAGGTACCCAGTGATAAGTGGGTCATCATGGAGTTGTGTAGGCAACTCGTAGAGTTGCATGACTTACAGTCAAAACGACACAAGTCTACAGGTAGCTTTCTAGTCACAGTGGGTCATTATAGTTGCCAGAGCATCCACAAAGCCAGAGGAATTGAAGCAGAAATGTTTGTTGGGTATGAGCATGAGTTCTTCCCAACACGGATGAACTTTGACCCATATGGGATAGCAAAGAGGATGGTCTCCCAAGAATACTCACATGTTCCTTCACTTGAAGACTTTTGGATGAAGTGCAGGAGAGCGAATACGAAGTCAGAAAGGGAGATTTCAGTAGATTATCAACGACAAGTTTCCGACTATGGTCTAGCACGGATACCTGCAAATCTCGCAGATGATGGGCATGTGGTACTTGACACATACCATCAAATGGGAGGAGATAGAGCTGTTCTTCAAGAAAGTGTAGGCGGTTGTCATGAATTGAAGAAAGGTCTTTCACAATTCAGTTAACACCTCAAATTGGTTATTAACCAAAGGGTATTGCATGGACGAGGCTTTGATGAACCAAATCACAGGGAATTTTGTTGTGGGGATTCCAACAAAAGAAAGCACGAAGGTGAGAGTAGCAGAAGGCCAGAGAAGCTCAAAGTGTACAAGAAGTCTCAGGTATCGAAAAAGGCAAGCCTACATCCATTATACCAGTGCCACTTTCAGACGAAGCTTCTCCAACATCAACTCACAGCACTTCCGCAGCTCCAGGACCTCAAACAAAGGTTATTATTCCACCATTAATCCAGACATCATTCGTATTTGTTCCTCAACCACCCAGATCTTCACCTCCCCTTGCGGAGAAGTTGAAAGCAAAAATGGCAGAGTTCGAGAAAGCATTGTCTTTGGACAATTTAGAAGAGGGCAGCCATAACACTATGGTGAATTTGGATGCAATAGAGTTGGAGCATGAGATGGTGGTACATTTGGTGACTTCTCATTCCCCAAAGAGCAATTTCTCATCTTGGTTGGCTTTGCAGTTAGTTCTAGAGGCTAGAGAAGAAATCAACTTGGAAGAGGAAGACTTGCAGATTGCTTATGAGCTTGGAAGGTAGAGGCAAAAGGTCTAAAGCTGCTAAAATAACTTCAAGGTTGATTATTGAAGAATCAAGGCAAAAGTTCGCTGAATTATCAATTCCAGCTGAAGGGAAACAAAAGGGAGAGCTAACTATTGCAGACATATCGGTGACTAAAGTACCATTGGGGAAAATCACCACGGAAGGATTAAAGCAAGATACACGGACACTGATAGATGCTTTATTCCTTAAGCTTGACAAGGAGAAGGCAGAAAAAGATAAGCTTCAGATGTAGATCTCCCAGTTATGTGAGATCATCACTAAGGTTGCTAAACCTTCTTCTCAGCCCGTGTTAGTGCAGGAACATGTATGCAGCCATTTGGTTGAAGAGATTGAAGATGCAGGGAACCAAGTCAAAGCTATTGCTCAATGGAAAGAGCAAATTATTCACCAAGCTTCAGAGCAGTTCGAGGGAATACCAGTGGCTTGGAGAATATGCACATGGCATTATCTCATTAAAGGAACTAATGTCATAGAAGATGAGAACATAGTTGCTGAAAGTCATTTGGATACCTTAGCTAAGATACATTCATTGTTAGAGGATGTGCTAATTGCAGAGAAAATTGTACCTGATGGATTGATAGAAAAGGGGAAGCAGTTAGAGATAGCAGTTTCCTTCCACATGGAGATCCTCAAGCTTATGTTGAAGAGGATGCAATCACTAGAAAATGAGATGGGGAAGTACTAGAGAACATTCCAGATGAATTGCTTGCTTCCCGTGAGGAATTTATTCTGGTTGTGCAGAAGAAGATTGATGAAGCCGTCATGCCTTTCACGTTAGATTCAATTGGCAGACTCATAAAGCTTCATGCAAATATTGAGGGGTATGGGCCTGGTTTAGAGAAGGTAAAGGCTAACACTCTTTGCTTTGTCCAGAGGATTGCTGCGGTTTAAGACTGAGAAAGAAGTGGTTGCTAAAGTAGATGGGAAGTTACTGAGTCACATGTTTGACAAGTATATTCAGTTTCAGAACAAAGAAAAAGTAGAGTATGACGGCCGACATATTGTCTTTCTTCTTCACTTCTTTCTCTTATTCTTATTTTCTCGAGACAAAATTGTAAAACTAAAGTAATTGGTTAAAAGCCATTACTTTTAGTTATTTGAAAAGGTCCTTAATTGAGAATAGGTGGTAGACATGCAAAGCTTTGATTTAGTCTTCAGATGCATGTCATGTAGAGAGAAATTTTAGGGGAAAGATTGCCAATTGTTTTCTTTATAGCTTCCGCATGTGTCAATTCAGTTATTGCTTTCCTATTTGTAATTTCCTTCTATACACTATAAATAGAAGAAGAACCTATGGGTTAAAGGATCAAAATTTGTAATCAGTATTCTTGAGTTCTAGACTTTGTGCTAAAACCCTTGATATCTTTTCTGAAAGCTGAGGAATTGAACAGAGGCAGATTTCCTGGAGAACTTTGTGTCAATGGTGCATTGGCTTCTTACTTCTGTGTAGATCTTTAGATAAACTTTGCATTATCTAAGATTTAGATTAGAAGCTTTCCTTTCCTTTGATTATGTATTGTGAGATCTATTTGTTTTATCTATGTATGAGACCAACTCTATAAACTATTGGTTAGATTACACATCTTCTTTTTCTTCTTTCCGTATTCAATTATTTCCCCTCCTGCAAATATTTCTTTCCAGTTGCTTACTTGCTTGCGAAATTGTAAGCTATGGTTCATGAGCTTCACAGTTAAAGTAAATCCCATAGATAGATATTAGAAAACATAATTGACAAATCTTACACGGGAGCCTCACTGGTAAATGAGGGAGATTTATCTCATGACTACTTAGGTTTTAGCTATGCATAAAATCTAGCCAACAATCTTAAATAGCCCATAGATCGAATGGTGCATTAAATGAGAAGCCAAAGATAGAAGGGGTATGACAATGATGATTGGACTTGGTTAATGAGATACTTGTTTGCATCTCTTGGACTTTATGAAGAATTTTACTGAAATGGAAATCGTTTAAAAGCTGCAGACGATAAGCAAATTTCAAAAGTTTTTTTTTTCTTTTTTAAATGTCCGAAGGAAAAGGTGTTGTGGCCCATATCAACACATTTAAATCACTTTAAGACTTCTTTCGTGCATCAATATAGACTGTGGATGCCGATGACTCCTAAGCAATTTTGATAAAAGTAGGCCTCCCGGCTTGAACCATATTGTTTCTATGTTGAGCAAACTACCAAATCAAACACTTATACATTGATAGTGTTAATTTTTGAGGAAAAACAGAGGATTTAAAATGACAAGTTTACTTAAATGACAAGTTTACTAGATGATCAACTAGCCATTTGGGTACAAATATGGGTCTAAGTTCCATAGTAGGAAAACTCGCCAAAACCAAAAACTCGCTTGAGATCCCAAAAAAAAACTCGCTAAAAACTCGCCAATATTCGGCCAATACTAGGAATACTCGTGATTTAAAAATACTCAATTTTTTTAAAAACATAAATTTTAAGCAACACATAGCTACAAAATGTATCAAATGAGCCCATAAAATGTTGGAGAAGTGTTTTCTATTAGATTTGAATACAAATACAATACAAAATTGCATCATCATGCGAATACAACAACCGACTGATAAGTAATATGAATTTATGATGATTGACATTGAAAAATATCATCATAAATTTCATATCTATGCAAGTTACAATATACAATAAATTACATTTTCCTCTTCCCCAATCTAGAGAAAATTGGGGAGAGGGTCTAGTGCCTCTGGCTCCACTAGTCCCCACACTCATTGCGTCTCCACGCTCCTCCTAAGAAAGGCTGCGAATCGGCTCGATCATAGAACTAGATGGTGGTGGCTTTGGTGGCCCCAAAGATGTCATCCATTCCAATATCTCCTCGAGTCTGCTAGTGGTTCTCCCTCCATAGCCTCCCTCTCAAAAGAAGCAATCTCGTCCGTTGTGAATGCAGGGTTTTCCTCTTCTTGCCCAGTCCACTCACTGTATGGATCTATCTCATCCAAATCAATGAGCTCCTCTGATGTCGCCTCAACTTTTTTTGTGCGAAGCCGGAGATTGTATTGCACAAAAACCAAGTCGTTGAGTCTTTTTTGAGTCAACTTGTTGCACTTCTTCGTGTGAATGGCCTCAAACAAACTCCAGTTGCGTTCACATCCAGAAGCGCTACAAGGTTGAGATAGAATTCTGAGGGCTAACTTTTGAAGATTTGGGGTATTCCCTCCCCAATCCTCCCACCAAGAACCTCAAACATTTAACAAGATAATCAAAAATTTATAATTAATTAATAAAATCAAATATGTAACTAATAAGTAACTTGGTATTACACGGTGTATTACTGGTGTGTGGTTCTCCCTCGAATAGCTAGCACCGATGAAAAGAGTCTCCCCTACCATGTTTGTAACTGCAGCTCTAAAATGACGAGGTCCCTCGTCTCGACATCCGGTATCATCCTCTCATACATGTTGAAAGGCCCTCCATAACCTCTCCATTCACATCTGTGAAGGCGCCGAGTAGAAATACTTGGGGTTGAGGTAGTACCCGTTGCGCATGAATAGGTTGGTGGAGTTGATTGTTCCCACCTCCGATCAATAATCTCCCAAAAGGGACCATATTTGACGATATCCCCCTGTAATAGTTTTGGATAGACTCTTTGGTCCTATCCATGGCCTCATATCATGACAAACCCCATGGGGTTTTGCTCCCCATCAACCAAACCCAAAACTCTCACCAACGGCTCTAACACCTACACACAAATTAAAATGTAAGATTGCAAACTTACAAGTTATAATACATATTAGAAATGAAATAAAAAAGTGAAAAGTAGAACAATATATTTAATATTTATAATTTAACAAATTAAAATAAAGGAATGAAATATAAATCGAAGTTTGAAATTACCTTGATGATCTCTATAGCTCTCTTTGCGAAAGATATCATCAAAAACTATCTTCGCACCCTCTCTCCATCGACTTTCTTTGAATATTGTGAGTCTAGCCATGCTTGACTCACAAACATTTGTTTGAAGATGTCAACAAACTAGAAATACTTTGCAGCGTCGAGAAGTTAGTTCTGAAACCTTGTGACACACCGGCTCGAACAAGTTCTTTCCCCTTTGTGTGTACTCTCATCAAGCTCAGAACCCAAGGGTGATTGTATATGTACTTCGTTATAGATCTTGCATCTTCTACAACCGGCCTCACCCAATCAATTTTGCCTATGTCCTCCAAAAGAAGGTCAATGCAATGAGTTGCACAAGGAGTCCAAAAGAGTGATGGATGTCTCTCCTGCAATAGTCTCCCAGCTGCCACATATGCTGCTGCATTGTCTGTGACAACTTGCACAACATTCTGTACACCAACCTCTAATACAACTGTCTCTAACATAACACTCAAATTTTCTGCATTTTTTATTATGTTAGAGGCATCAATAGATTTTAAAAACACCATCTCACCGTTTGAAGCTGCTAAAAAATTAACAAGGGTGCGGTTCCTTCCATCCGTCCACCCATCTGAAAGAATGGTGCATCCAAATTTTTTCCATTGTTTCTTGTGCTCTTCTAGCATGGTAGTGGCATCTGCAATCGCACCCTCAAGTAATTTCCCGCTCAAATCTTTTGGAGAGGGTGCCTTGTACCCTTTCCCTACAACTGTCAACGCTGTCACCAAGTACTCCCAGTATGGGCTCTTTGCCACATTGAATGGCAGGTTGTTGTAGTACCAAAAATTTGCACAAGCTTTATCCACTTCCTCGTGCATATCTTTGTTCCAGAATGTACCTTCCAATGAAGGTTGTGCTCCAGGTGTGTTCCTTGCCACAAAAAAATTCGGTATGCCTTTGCTCGAACTCGATGAAGATGTGCCTCTTCCGGCTCTTCCTCTTCGTATGCGTGGACCACGAGTAGAGCCCACAATTGTTGCCGCATCATCGTCTAAATTCTCTTCCATTGCAGCCCCAGGTCTAATAGCTTGTGCTATGGCTGCCTTCAGCCTTGCGTTCTCTAGTTTTTTCTCCTCTAACTCTGCCAGCTCTGCTTTAATCTCTCGCGTTGCCTCTTCTGACACGTTGGGGCAAACTGTAACATCTCGGCAAGGAATAGTTGAAAGGTGATATTTCAAACGATTGATGCCTCCATTCATTTTCTTGTTACAGAAAGTGCAAAAAAATTTGCCCGCACAAGTTCCACGTACAGCATACTTCCATGCTATGGAACGGGCATTCGGAGGAACGGTTCTTCTTTAGTGATTCGAGATCTTGAACTCCGATGCGAGCTTGATGCCATTGTTAAACTCTAATCTGCAACACAATGCACATTTAAAAAATTAGAAAACGTAAACTTAATTTAATTTTAAAAACAAAACATGCCTGAATAACAAATTTGCGTAAGTAAAAAAAATACATTACAAGCATTCAATTTTACATTACATGTATTTAGAATTACACAACGAATCGATTACAATACACATACATAAAATTTAACTAATTTACAATGAATTTGCGTTAATTAAAAAAAAAATACATACCTCTAGCTGCAAATGAGTATAAAAAAATTACAAGCATTCAATTTTACATTACATGTATTTAGAATTACACAACGAATCGATTACAATACACATACATAAAATTTAACTAATTTACAATGAATTTGCGTTAAAATAAAATAAAATAACGTACCTCTGGCTGCAAATGAGCATAAAAAAAGTATAAGCATTCGATTTTACATTACATGTATTTAGAATCACAATAGGAATCTATAAAACCTAAATAATATATTCAAAATTTGGAAAAACTTCAAAGAATTAAAAAAAAAAAAAAAACCTACCTCCAAATGCAAATCTCCAAATTCTCTCCTCGAATTCGCTCCAAAATCCACTCAACACAAGCAATGCAAGCTCAAATGGTTGTGTGAGTGACAATGAGGGAGTAGAGGGCCTTAAAAAGAGCCAAAACCGCGTAAAATCAGTGTTTTTGCCTTTGAAAGCCGTGTTTCCGCGTTTAAGCCGCGTCTGGCGAGTTTTTTGCACGGGCTCGCCGAGTTTTGGCGAGTACTCGCCAAAACTCGGCGAGCCCTTTTTTCATGGTTTTGGCGAGTATTTTGGCGGTTTAACCGTTTTTACGTTTTCTTGGTTTTTAAGCGAGTTTTCCATCTATGGGTCTAACAATAAAGATAAAAGTATAATCACAATAAGCTGGTTATTATTGCAGACAACGACGCAACACAGTAGTGTTGTTAAAAATGAGCTAAAAAATATTTAAAAGGGAAGTTAAGAGAATCTGAGATTAAGAAGACGATTATGCACTTTAGAAACCGGTAGAAATCTTTACCAATCATTGTTGTCTTCGGTTATCGTGACCAGGGTGTGGCTTTGGTTTGTTGATGATTGTGTGTTCCCAGATTTTGAGAGGGTGTCTCTAATGATCTTTGTTGAATGTTGTCTTGATGCTGATAAAGTGACATCTGTGTCTAGACTGTGTGTGGATCAGTTACTATGCTATCTTGTCTTCAAAAGTAAAAGTAATTTGTGTCAATTACTGAGTAAGTTGCTTTGTAATGCCCAAGTGGGGATGGAGTCATCTTAGAATTAGACTTAGAAGACTTAACATTTAATATAATAGCTTACAGACTTTTATATGTGCAGCTGTAACAACAGAAAAAATCTTACAAAAGCTGCTTATTCCTACCTGAACTGTTTTTGGGTGATGCTGAATTGCCTGTGGATCTGGATGCTTCATCATTTACTCTTGATGTCCATTGTAAAACAAAATGAACTGTAGATCTTAGAAAGGTTTTAAAGGAGTAAATCTATCATCAGAAGCAAATCAATGTCACCAGAAGATAAGATGGTGGATGTGTGCAATCATTGTCGAAGAAGAAAATCAGAACATGAATGGGTAAATATAAACTTCAAAATGTAAGGTGCAATTTGATTAGATCATTTGAAATAATATAGACTTTTGTAGAGAAGGATGTGTCCATGTGGAGCTACAAGCTTTTAAAAGGACGTACAATGTTTTTAGCAAGATAGAAGGTTAAATAAAAACTGAATCACATTTTGTAATCACCAAGCAAATGAGGGCGGACTTATCAAGTTCATCTTCTGTGGCCACAATAGCGTTTTTCATGGCATCACATGACATTAAAAGGAAATTTACCAGTAGCAACTTTTATACGTGGCAATTAAAAATACAAAAATTGAAAGATAACTCTAGTCTCTAGGGGATGGTATGTGTAGATATTAAGTGGCCCACATATCAGAATGGCACATTAAAATGGGAAGCCAAAGATAAAAGGGATATGACAATAATTGGATTTGGTTAATGAGATACTTATTTGCCACTTGGACTTTATGAAGACTCCTAAAGAAATGGAAATCAGTCAAAAGTTGCAGATGCTTAAGACAAATTTCAAAAAGAAATTGTTCTTTAAAAAAAATGTCTGAAGGAAAAAGTGTTGTGGCACATATCAACACATTTAAATAACTTCTAAGATAGCTTTTATGCATTAATGTTACTGTGGATGACATTGACTCTAAAGCAAATTTGTTAAAAAGTATGCTTCCCAACTTCAATCATATTGTTCCTATGTCGAGCAAACTAGCAAATCAAACACTTAATATGTGATAGCATTAATTCTTGAGGAAAAGTAGAGGATTTTAAATTACAAGTTTCCTTAGATGATCAACTAGCCATTTGGGTATGAATATGGGTCTAACAAGTAATATAAAAAGAATAATCACAACAGGCTTGTTATTATTGCAGACAACGAGGTCATACACTAGTGTGTTGGTAAAAAGTACAACGAGCTTAAACTTATTTAAAAGGGAAGTTAAGAGAATCTGAAATTAAGATGACTATGCACTTTAGAAACTGGTAGAAATCTCTACCAATCGTTGTTGTCTTTAGTTATCATGACTAGGGCAGGTCTTTGGTTTGTTGATGAGTATGTGTTCACAGATTTCTAAAGGGGTTTGTCTTATGATTGTTGTTGAGTGTTTTCTTGATACAGATAGAATATCATTTGTGTCTAGTTTGTGTGTGGATCTAATCAGTTACTCTGCCATCTTATCTTCAAAAGTAAAAGTAATGTGTGTCTTTACTGAGTAAGTTGTTTTGTATTGCTCTTCAAAGCTCACACAGAATACCCTTGATGGCTGAAGTGGGGATGGAATCATCTTAGCATTAGACTTATAAGTTTTAACATTTAATATTTAGTATAAATAGTTAATAGTTATAGATTTAGATATTTATTGGTGTAGCTGTAACACACCCCAATCAGAGACGGACATCTATAAATTAAGAAAATTTCTTATCAATAATATGCTCTCCTATATTACCATTATCAACCATAATTTCTATTATTGTTCATATCCTTTTGGATCCTGTGCACTTGGTCTTTCTTATAAAGGTGGCAACGTTCTTCACAATTATATGCAAAATGGGTTAGTGCTCTGTAATAGCAAACATATATAGAGTAGATATCTATGGCTGCAAAAGATATTTCCATTTGGGAGTCTTTCAAAAGGCATCCTACCCCACAAAGTCCTTGGTGCTCTGTCAGCCTCTATTTACTGGTCTGTGCGATGAAAATCCAGTAGGTAGGCCTTCATCAGAACTCGCAAGAGTTCTCAAATTATGACATCTGTCAGAACTCTTGTTTGTCTCTCCTCATTTTAATTAAAAGATGCTTGAAGGAGGATCTTGTAGAAACTGTCGTAGTTTTACATCTTCCATCCTAAAGATCCAAGGGCATACCACAACCTCTGACAAGTAGTTATAGTCATGCCTTTTAAGAACTCTTAGGTTTTTACTTCTGTGAAAATGTGTAGTACCTTACATCTTTAGAATTAGTCTTATATTTTCCGGTAAAAATTACATAGTCAAGGTCACTTAGGGTAGATGAAAATAAATGACCTACATTGGAAGTTGGAGGGTGCAGATGTTAAATGCCTTCGTAAGCTTTCGGACCAATACATACATGCAGATGTTAAATGCCTTAGTAAGCTTTCGGACCAATACATACATACATACATTCCAATGTAGGTCATTTATTTTCATCTACCCTAAGTGACCTTGATTATGTAATTTTTTCCGGAAAATATAAGACTAATTTTAAAGATGTAAGGTACTACACATTTTCTCCGAAGTAAAAACCTAAGAGTTGTTAAAAGGCATAACTATGTATGTATGTATGTATAGGTCTGAAAGCTTACGAAGACATTTAACATCTGCACCCCTAACTTCCAACTACATGGTCATTTATTTTCATCTACCCTAGTGACCTTGGCTATGTAATTTTTTCTGGAAAATATAAGACTAATTCTAAAGATATAAGGTATTACACAATTTCTCCGAAGTAAAAACCTAAGAGTTGTTAAAAGGCACAACTACAACGACTGGTCAGAGGTTGTGGTATGTCCTTGCATCTTTAGGATGGAAGATGTAACACTACGACAGTTTCTACAAGATCCTCCATATATATATATACATACATACTCTTATATTTCGGGAAAATATTACATAGTCAAGGTCACTTAGGGTAGATGAAAATAAATAATTCTTAAGATGTAAGGTATTACACAATATCTGTGAAGCAAAAACCTAAGAGTTATTAAAAGGCATAACTATAACTACTTGTCAGAGCTTGTGGCATGGCCTTGCATCTTTAGGATGGAAATGTGAAACTACGACAGTTTCGACAAGATCCTCCACACACACACACACACACACACACACAGAGGCCTGTTATATGTAAATTACCGGCCTGTGTTTGAGTCAAAATTCTTTGGTTTTGATTTCGTTTCCTAGGAATTGTCTCATTGGTTTCGTTTTATGGTATTTGTCAAAGAAGATCTGAAATCGCATTATTGGTAACAGAGCAGGCCATACCACACGTTTTCTTTGTATTTTTGTGTTTCTTCTCTCCGTATTTTTCCAAGGAGCGAATCCAATTTTTAAATTGTATTGTGATTTGGATCGTATGTTAGATCCTTGGTGATGCTGTGTGGATCTTGAGTGAGAGATATTATTAAATCCATTGTATATAATAATTGCTTTATCAATTCAGCTCCACCAGCCATGGTTCCTGATTAAGCAAGAAGCCCGGTCCATTCTCCTGCTGATTGTTACAACCCCCATTTCTGGACATTCTTTGGCCTTACTGTTGTCATTTGTTCCACAAACTAACCTCCAGTCAACCCCTTGGTCTGGTGGACCTACCATCGAGTGCTTCTGCTGTGAGCCACCCACATATTGCTTCTATTGAATTCCATTGAGTGCCCCTGCTGCAAGCCACCTGCATCTTGCTTCCATTAGATGCAGATTGGTCGCACATCCCGTGCTATATTTTATTTATTTTTAATTAGCAGAAAAGGCTGATCCGTGCAAGGCGTGCAACCTTGTACTCTTGCCTTGATTGCCCTCATAACTTTTGCAACTCTGTGCAATTCTTTGCTTTGAGCACCTGTGAGCAGCCCCTTGCATCACATGTACTCTGCGCAGCACCTGGTAACATGCCACACAACTCAGAAGGCTCCATCCTCGCTGCGAGCACCTGCGAGGAGCCCCTTGCATCATGCACACTCTGTGCAGTGCCTGAGAACATCCCACATGACTCAGAAAACTCCATCCGCACTCTGAGCTTCATGTTGCAACTCCTTGCATCATGTGCACTCTGCACAGCGTCAGAGATCATACAGATCAGCTACAAAAACACCAACTCATAACATATGAAGCACTTGCAGCCCATCACAACACTATGAAACTCCTTGTGGCACATTGCAGAACTGCACAACACTTGCAGTATCTCACAGCACTGCAAAGTATTCACAACACTGCAAAGCACTTGCAGCACTTTGCAGTCCCTCGCAGACAGGTTGTACAGCCCGATGCTTGCGAAAAACCTGCAGCAACTCACCAGCGACATGGACACCCTGTGTCATGCTATGCTATGCCCAATGGCACCTCTAGGGTGTGTGTTACACCAAAACACCTGGCAGCATCTTGCACCTGCCTGGTGGTCGAGTCACGTAATGGTCGGATGGTGAAGAGTTGCAAGTGGTGTCCCAAGCAATTTGACTTCTATTGCTGTTCTCATGCCTTCACTGCTTTGTAGTATATATGTACACAACTGTAGCCTTAGATAGGAAGTAGATAGATAGAAGATAAGCAACAATACCTATCCCTTGAGAGTATGCCACGCATAGAGGACAGATTATAAAACATTTACGTTCCAGTTCTATTATCTCTCTCCTCTGTTCAACTCAACAATATTGTTTCCACATGTCCCCAACACATCTAGATCCTCATCTAGAGTGTTGTCCCCTAGAGCACCTGGGATATGGATCTTTGGTATTAGAACAGTGTCTCTTGCATGTCCCATCAAACAAGGTTGGAGTACCTGAGCCTCGACATCAAACCACGAGATCCATCGGACTATCTCCTATGCTATTTCAACTAAGTTCCAATGGAAAAACCAATGCGAGATGAGATACAATGATTGAGATTGAAATTGTAGAAGCGCTCATGGAACAGCAATTTTTTTGTTCAACCGATTTGCAGTAAGTCCTCGAATGGGAGTTGAATCGACTTCATCATTAGGTAAAGCTTTTGGTGGTCAGGCTGTCAATAGATGTAGACATTGTAGATAACTTATTAGATCAGTTAGATTCCTACTTTTCTATGAATGACGTTTTTGACGAAGAGAAGAACATGATCACACTTTTGAAAGCTACTTCATTTGTCAAAAAATGGTGGCAAGCACACACTCTTTGGGAAGGAGACTTAATAGTAAAGTGATCTGATCCAATCTGGAATACATTCCTGGGAGCCTTCAAGGATAAATACTATCCTGAAGATGTCTGCGATGACTGCTACATATAGTAGTAGCAATTCTAGCAAGGACATGATCAATCTGTCCATGCGTACATCAATGCCTTCCATGACCTATATGCGAGGTTGGGCTCCTTCGAGTCAGACCAGCATAGAGTTCGTGAGTACAGCAGCGGCCTACAACCATTCATTTTGTCCAAACTGAAGCAGGCCAAAGTCAAGACGCGTCGGGAGAACCTTGTCGTGTTGTAGTGACGATTGAGGAAGAGTCAAAGATGAAGAGCAAGTAGGAGACAATGTCTGTGCCAAGGAAGACACCTTCAGACAAGAACACCAACCGTCTTGGTCAGGAAAATGTTGCAACAAACAAAAGACTTGCAGTGACTCCAACACAGAGTGCCATGTGTAGAACTTGCTTGGGCACATAGGAGTAGAGGATTTTGGAGATGAACCATTCAAGAAGTGGAGGCCACAGACCGCAAAGCTACTTTCCTCAACGCAATGACCACACCAACAATGTAAGAAGCAGAAATAGAAGAAAAAGCTAAAACAAGTACCATTTGTAGATGTGGGTGTGAGGGCAGCCACTGGGTTTTTTGTTTGGCTGTGGGAGCATGAATAATTTCATCTCTGAAGCAGCCATCAAGCGATTGAATCTGTGAACCATACCTCATCTGTGTCCATACCGTTTGGGATTGTCATCAAGGGTTTACATATCTCGTAGCAATGCCACTTCACATATGTTATCCATCCTTTTAGAGAGGACCTAGTTTGGGATGTAACACCAATTGATGCTTGAGATATCATCCTTGGAGCCACCATGGTGTGTCCACAACGATCCTTGGAGTATCACCATCTCAATCGGTAGTAAGAGGTACTGGTTTCCTAAAGTGATTCCAACACTCGAACCATGCACAGACTCCTGAAAATATTGTACTACCTTCTCATTTGAAGCATAACACAATCGGGACAATTGCTTCTCAAGCAAGGGTGAATGATTTGTGTGCAAGCCTCACACTCTTGCCTCTAGTGCCGTCATAACTTGTGAAACTCCTGCGCAAGTTTGCGCTTCGAGCACCTACGAACAACCCCTTGCATCATGAACACTTTGCACAGTGTCTAGAAACATGTTGCATGACTCAAAAGACTCCATCCGTGCTTCAAGCGTTTGCAAGAAGCCCCTTGCATCATCCACAATCTGTAGTGCTTGGGAACATGCCACATGACTTAGAAGACTCGTTCTGCACTTTGATCTTTGCATATCAGCCCCTTGCATCATGTGCACTTTGCATAGCATCAGGAACATGCCGATCAAATCTGAAGACACCAACCACAACATCGCGAAGCACTCACAACTGATCACAACACTACGAAGCACCTCACAATGCATTGCAAAATTGTGCAACACTTGCATTATTTAGCAACACTACAAAGCACTCACATCCATTGCAGTGCATCGCAACACTGTGAAGCACTTGCAAGTCATAACACTGTGCAGCCACTTGTAGACATGCCGCACAACCTAGTGCCCGTGAAATGTGAAAGACCTCTAACAACTCTTTAGCGAGATGGACACTTTGTGCCACGCTAAGTGGCATCTCCAGGGTGCTTGTTACACCAAAACACTTGACAATATCTTGCAAACATGTGGAGGCCAAGTCACGTAATGGTTGGAATGTGAAAAGTTACACATGGAATCCCAAGCAATTCAACATCCATAATTATTCTTGTGCCTTCATGGCTTTGTACTATATATGTACACATTTATAGCCTTAGGAAGCAAATATGAATAAGATAAGCAACCATACATCTCCATTGCGAGTATGCCATGTACATGGCACAAATAAATGAAACATTTATTGTTCCCGTTCTATTATCTTTCCTTTGTTTCATTCTATAGTATTGCTTCCTCAATTGCCTACTACACATCTAGATCCTCATCTTGAGTGTTGTCCCCTGGGATCCGGATCAAAGGCATTCCTCATAAAAGGACCTTGTTTGCAAACAATGCCCCTCTCTTCCTCTTGCTGCAATCTCTTATCTTTTCACACGTCGCTGATTCTATTCAAAGCAAACCCTTAATTGCCACATTTTGGAAAGTGGTGCAAATTACACAAATGTAGGACATGGTCGGTGCAAAAAGGTTTTTGATTCTCATCTTGAGTGTTGGACCCTTAGGATCCGGATCAAAGGCATTCCTCATAAAAGGACCTTGTTTTTGCAAACAATGCCCCTCTCTTCCTCTTGCTGCAAACTCTCATCTTTTCACCATCACCGATTCTATTCAAAGCAAACCTCAATTGTCACATTTTGGAAAGTGGTGCAAATTGCACAAATGTAGGACATGGTCAAGCAAAAAGGTTTTGATCTCCTACCGATGCCAACATCTGTGTGTCGATATTAGGTTCCAAGAGTAATGCAAAGGGCGCAAGCAATCGTCTTTGGTGCACTGCAGGAGTAGAATCGCAATCATATATGGTGCCTATAAATGTCTTGGACAAACCACCAAAGTGAGGCCCTTACAACCCCGATAAGAAGGGAAGAAATCGCTCTACACACACAACCCACAATCTGCACAAGCATGTTGAGCTGTCGAGCAAAGAATAATATCTACGATAGGCAAGCACATTCAAATTGGTTCGCGCAGAAAGTGGGAGGGATTGAGATAGTGCCTCGACAATGGGGGAAACAAAGGTGCACCTTTGAAGCATGGAGGGAACAGCCAAAAGAGGAAGTGATGACGTTGGTATAGGAAACAACATAAAGAGAGGAATGCAGAGAGGGAGGGAGAAGAAGGAGAAAAGGCAAAAAGCATGAAGCTCAACATAAAAACAAAGGTTTCTTAGAAAGGAGGTAATTACAAGCACTCCCTCACCCTTTGCATCTTTGGAACAATCTCCTTTGCATACCATTTCCCTATCCCCACCGTATTTGCTAACTCCACCACCACCACCGTTCCCTATTCCATCACCACCTTTGTCTCCAACACTGTGGTCAATCGAAGTAACTCCGCCACATTCCCCTCCACTAGTTACACTTTCATCACCAAAATCTCTCCTCCCATTATTTCGTCTCCTTCTCAATCACTCACGAAGACCCCACATCACCATGGAATCCCCTCGAGGTATCTTACATCCCTCCTATTGTGTTTGACAACAGCTTATCCGGTCATCTCATGACCATCTCTCAAGGTCATTGATGTGCAACAAGATAAGCCACCTCTCCCATCCATCCGTATCAACCAAAGCCATTATAAGATGGAGAAGAACAAGTAGTTGGGAGATGGCAAATGCATAGTGACGAAGGCATAAATACATATGAGGGCACATAGGCATAAAAAAGTAACAAGAGGAAAAGAAGCACAAGAAAATGAATTGTAGGAAAAAGAGGCATAGGAAAAGAAAAAGATTGTATAAGATCATGATATATAAGTGGTCCAAGATACAGTGCAAAGGACACACAAGATCAAGTCAGTAGGAACAACCTAGAGCCAAGATACCTTGTAGAAAGGAGGATCCGAGAAGACCTTTGAATGAAGACCACATGTCCAATGACCGAGTAATTAGGCTCACAAAGGGATGACACCTTGAACTCGTGGTTGCTAGATCCGCAAGTAAGAAAAAGGTGGCGGACAACATTTGTGTTATCGATTGCACACCTACGAGCAACCACGATTTAGCATACGCAATCGGCCACATGGCTACTGCTCACAATCCTCCTAGAAAAAGTAGCATTCGATGTAGTTAACTTCTCTCGCGGAGGCACACAGGTAGAGGGTGCACAAACTTTAGGGGCCACACTCACAAACATCACATTGCAGCTGAACCAAAAGACTAAGGCCCTTGATGACACACTAGCTAAGGTCAAGAAATTGATCAAAGAAAAGTGTCCCCAATTGGCTAAAGAAGTGATCCGTGAGAAAATGATGTCCTATCAGTTGCAAATCACATCCTTCATAACAAAGTTGGTAGAAGATGGGTCACACGAGCTAAAAATGCTGAAAGGATCAAAACTTGGGTGCGAAACAAAAAGAAGACTCCCAATCGATCATTTTGTATTAGAGGAGTACAAGAAAATGTTGACAAAGGTGATCGCGCAAGCGAAGAGAATACTGCGATTCGATTGCTGGACTAGAGTTTACAGTATGAGGAGAAGAGAAATTAAAGCAAGGAAGAAATAGGGGCTATTAAAATGGTCCAAGCAATCATTGCTAGAAGTATAGAGGAAAAACATAAAGAGGAAGCATTGAAGTTATCCTTGGAGTAGTGAAGCAATTTTATAAAGCAGATGAGGAACAAGAAATGGACATGTTGCACAACATGTTTGTAGGGATACAATAAAAAGGTTCACAAAACAACTAGAGCACCCGAGGGACGAAATCAATGATAGCATAACTATAAATAAACTGTTGCTCCAAGTTGTGGATGAGGAAGACTTTTTACCTCGCAACATATATCATGGCACAATTGCACACATATTTCACCTTAGTTCAAGACGAGTTAAAGGGCTGGACATCATTCAAGTCGGATCTTCTAAACTTGCTCCCTTCCCGAAGAATCAAGTGAATGAGCTAAAATATGTGTAGTCCACTAAGTTCTTCAAGACAACTACGAGGACAACCACAACATATAGCACAACCAACTCCAACAACTTCTTCATTGTGACAAGACACTAGCCATCCGACACAGTCCAAACCACCGCCACCTTCTCTATCAAACTACGAAAGTAAAAGTTTGTAAAAGTCTGATACAATTTTGGGCCAAGTTTTGAAGAATGGAGTTTTTGCAAGCGGGGCCGAAAGGTTAAAAATCTATAAAGGGCAATAGGCTGGTATGCTACTTAGTTGAAAACCTACAAGTGTGGCTAAGTAGTGTATGGGGGTAAAAATGGTATACGCAACCTCCTACAATATGACAACCATAACTTAGAGGCAACACACGGGAGAAGAAAGTGAGTGTTCTTTTTGAGTGAAGGTTATGAGAATAAAATTTTCGAAAATTCCCTTGTGCCCTCTTTTCTTTACTATGCAAATTCTGGTTCTTTGGGTGGATCTTCAGCACCATTGCACTAGAAAGTAGATTATCTCCTTTCCATTGAGCACACAAAACCCAAAATCTCCAAATTGCATTCGTTAAGAATAAGAAGATGCTTTGGAAAATGGATTGCAAAGGAGGAAAGCTACAACAACGAACATACATCAACATTTTCAAATGCTTAAGATGATCTTTTATTAAACTCTTGTTAATATCCTTTTCAACCGTGCCACTTATCTCAAGTAGATACTCTTGATGACCATTGTCATAGTAAAACATACTTTTCTTCATGTCATTTATAAGAAGATGCTCATCTTCATATTATGAAATAAAAGTTTCTTCTTGGTTTTTGACCTTTTAGTGAGGTTTAAGGATATTGGAAAAAAGAAAAATCTTACAAGCTTTTTAAAGGGAATGTTATTGAAATGATGTTTAAACTAAAGGGAGATTTTTGGTTTAGGTAATTTCTCTTTTCTTTTCAAGGAGCATTTTTTTTGTATTAGAAAAAATCCTATTAAGATTTCAAGGCATATTTAATTATTTTTTTAAAGGAGCAATTACTCATATAAAGGGGCAAATCGTGGGACACGATAATTGTCTTCTTTGTATAAGGGGTTCTTGTTCCCTTAAGCAATGTTTTGTATTGGGTAGTTGTTTCACCTTCTCATTGTTGAAGTCGAGTTAATGGGTTTTGTTTGCATCGTAAAGGGGCATTAATCTTCACCACAAGGGTTTTTATCACCTTTTTTGTGCTTTGGGAGGGGGACATTTATAACCCTTTATACATCTTTGCATGGCCCCGAGAAGGCTTGTTCCTATTCAAAATGCCACCCAGAAGATCTGGTCATTGATCTCAAGATTGAGATCTTGTATGCGTTGGCATTGGAATTCTGTGAAAGTTGAAAAATGAATTTCCACTTGGAACAAGAGGTTTGTTAATGCCTACACTAGTGGTGAAGGTAGGTTCTTATTGCTCTTTTGGCGTTATTGTTTTAAAGGAGGAAAGCTACAACTGTTAACATACACCTCCAACATTTTAAAATGCTTAAGGCAATTTTTTATTGAACTCTTGTTAATAGCTTCCTCAAGTCTGCCACTTATCTCAATAGATACCCTAGTAGACCATCGTCAAAAAGAGTCCTTTTCTCCACATCATTTAAAAAAAGCTTCTCATCTTCATATTCTGGAATAAATTTTCTCTATGTTTTTGACTTTTTCACGACGTTTAAGAATATTAGAATAAAGGAAAAGGATTATGAGCTTTTAAAGGCAACACTATTGAAATGATTTTGAGATTAAAGGGGATTTATGCTAAAGAGTTTCAGGTAACTTTTCTTTTTCTTTTCAAGGGGCATTTATTTTGTAATCTCATTAGGGTTTGCAAATACAACATATGCTCTAGCTCGGTTTTGTGAGTTTAACAAGTAGTGCTTAACCTTAGTGATACTAAGGGTTTTATATCAAACGTGAGTTCGTTTAAATTCCAACATATACATAAGGGGTTTAGTTTACAAATGTATAACTTACGCTTGCTTCTCAGTCATAGCTTTGTAAGGGATATGCCTCTCTTTTTGCATAATTGTTTTCAGATGCATTTCAAGACATTGCTATGAAGTTGTGAATCTTTGACATTGTAATTAAAGCAATTGTTCTATATGGGTTTGAGATTTGGGTTCCAAGATTTGGGGATATTGATTGGGTGTGTTTTGAGAGGGTTGAAAATATCTTTATCTAGCATATGATAGTTGTAAATAGACGGGTTTTCAATGCATCAATTGATCTGAGTCTTTTTCTCAATCTTTGTTTTGAGATCATTTTAAGGCCCATTTTCCACTTCCATAGACTCTAGCCATGGGTGATCTATATTTAGTCCTTTTATTTTTTTACAAAGGGGTAGTTTTCACAACTCCCCTTGGACAATGATGATGTTGGTACACAAAGACTAGTTTGTATGTGAAGTCAGCATTGAGTGAGCAGGTAGCGACCAAGCTGGCAGGTTGGCAGGTTGACCCGAGCGTACGAAGTCCCTTCGAATCGCATGCACCGGGTGTGGCTAAAGGCCTAATTGGCAGGGGGTCGCAGGGGGCTAGTTGTAGCCCTAATGCCCTTGCCAGAATTTTTTGGCATTTGTACAACATGTTTTCAGGGAGTTTGTAGAATACAGTACGCGGTTTGTACTACACACGGTTTGTACTACACGTGGTTTTGTACTACGAGTTCTTTCTATAAAAGGAACCCATGAATAGTAAAGTTGCATGATTGTAATTATTGGAGCTAGTGCGTGGTGACTGCCATTGATGTAACAATGAATTTATTCCTGAGTAATAAAATATTGAGAGACCTTTTCTCGTGGTTTTTTACCTGGTACATTACTAGGTTTTCCATGTAATATCTGTGTATGTGTTTTGAATCTGTTTATTTCTTATTGCTTTCACTGTGATTGTTTCTCTCTACACTGCTTATTTTTCTAACACTAGTGTGGTTTTCTAGTCCGCTGGCATTTCCCTAAATTGGCTCACTCCATTCAATTATTCTAAGTCCTCATCTCCTTAAAAATTCTGCAGCTAATAAGAATTTAACAAGGACATATATTGATAGAATGTTTAGGCCATTTAGATCTCTCTCCTTTAGGCTCCTAGCCATAGATGGCCTTTTATGATGAGAAGTTTGTTGCAAGTTGATATGATCATCTTTTACCCCAATTATAATAAGTGTCGTTGAGGCCTTAGGATCCCTCTTGTCTAGTTGAGTGTTTTCTCCCACCAATTACCGAACGAGACTGGCCATGATATTCTCCATGATGATAGGATCTGTCATGTTTGTTTTCTATAGAAGGTGAACAAGGAGCATACGTTTGAATCTGTTTATTTCTTATTGCTTTCACTGTGATTGTTTCTCCCTACACTGCTTATTTTTCTAACACTAGTGTGGTTTTCTAGTCCGCTGGCATTTCCCTAAATTGGCTCACTCCATTCAATTATTCTAAGTCCTCATCTCCTTAAAAAGTCTGCAGCTAATAAGAATTTAACAAGGACATATATTGATAGAATGTTTAGGCCATTTAGATCTCTCTCCTTTAGGCTCCTAGCCTTAGATGGCCTTTTATGATGAGAAGTTTGTTGCAAGTTGATATGATCATCTTTTGCCCCAATTATAATAAGTGTCGTTGAGGCCTTAGGTTCCCTCTTGTCTAGTTGAGTGTTTTCTCCCACCAATTACCGAACGAGACTGGCCATGATATTCTCCATGATGATAGGATCTGTCATGTTTGTTTTCTATAGAAGGTGAACAAGGAGCATACGTTTTTTATGTCCTATCTACTAGAGATTTGAGGGAGATACATGCACTCTTAAACAGATTAAGGGGAGCTTGCTACCTTTCTGCAAATAAAGGTGCTTGCTGCGTTAGCTTCAAGAAGTGTCCACCTTTAGAAAACAGGCTTTGTAGGGTACTCTCATGATTACCATGTTACACGCCTCCTTGCAACCTATCCCAGCTATTTTGAGTGTTCAGTGTCCTTTGGATGCCTACAATTACTCATGCTAATGGTGATAGATTAGTGAGGTTGTGTCGTCCTTTGTGAGAAACTATCGGGGCAACTCCATACTCCTTTTCTTGCACTAGAAGTGTTGGGATTGTTGTTCTTCATTGTAGAGGGTAAACAACTCATCCTCGCCTATACTTTAGGAGATCTAGAAAGATGCACAATTTACCAGCTACTTCTCTACTTTTGTAGAATCATTGGCAATGGATGTCAATAGAGTTTCCAAGGGATGATCTTTGCAACCCTAGGACTGTTTTCATGGAGACCTTTTGTCTAGGACATTTTCCTATAGATATTATCAGATCTTGTATTGGCTCTTTTTTGGCAATTGTTGAGGATATTGGTCCTTTGATGTCTTTGCATTTTGATACATATTAACCTTTGGGGCCAGCTCTTGCCTCTTGCCATGTTCTCCATTGACATTATCGTCTCCAGCGATAGGTCCTTTCACATGATTATTTGTTTGGTTTACTCTCCCTAGTTAGAATGTTAGTTTATTGTGCTTTTAGCTTCTTGTTTCTTTTAGATGTTAGAGCTCATTTTTGGCCCCCTTGCCTTTGTAATTGGTTGTACATTCAGGCCCCATTGACCTCTTCTAGTCATTCATTGACATAAATATTCCTTCTTTCTTTCGTTGTTTACGATCCATTTACCTTCAATGTATTTTGTAGCACTACCCTTATGTTATATTAACTGGGTGTTTGAATTATATTGTCACATAAAAGGAGACCTGTTAATTAGCATTTTTAATAAATTTCCATTATTTGTATATCTTAAATAATTAGTTAGTCATACAATTAATTTCCCTCACCAATACAAATTGTTAAGTACACATTTTATTTATTTTGACTTATATTTTTTTGAGATTGGTTCACAGATTGAAGAACGGAGTAAACTTGTTTCATCGTTGAAGGAAGCTAAGCAGGGGCGATCTTTTAAGAAAGATGCAAGGTATGGGGAAGATCAAGCATCAGAAAATATTAAAGAAGATAAGACGGATGCAAGGTATGAGGAAGATAAAACATCAGAAAAGATTAAAGACAAGTCGAAGGTACAAGATGTCAGTGTAAAGCATGCAAAGGGATCTTCTGAGAGTTTGTTAACAATAGAATCTGCAGAAATTCTTTCTGAAAATGAAGTCTTGCCAGAAGCCCTACCTAACATCAAGACATCAGATGCAGTGGAATTTTCAGGACAGGCTTCTGCACCTTCTTCTTTTAATGCATCTAAAATAGATTTGTCAACATCCTCAGTTGTGCCAGTGCCACACACATTTGTTCCGAAAGTAAAGATCTTCACCGCTCTAAGACTGAACAAGAACCAAAAGCAAAGACTGATATCAGAGCTGAAATTGCAACAGTGTCTGTCGAGGGAGATGCAAAGCCCCTCCATTGGCTGGGACAAATGTGATGAATGTTATAATTGTAGCTGCAGAGTGTGCTCCTTGGTCCAAAACGGGTATTTACCATTTATTTTCTTCAATGCTTGACAATGTCATTCATATTTCGCTTTTGTCATCGTTAACTGTTTCTTATTCATTTCCTTCTTTGAGGAGGTAGCTTAATGTCAATTAGTTACCCACGAGCCTTTTTCGGATTGAAAATAAATTTGGATCTTGGATAGGAATTAGTCCTTTCTCAGTAAGCTGTTTAGATTGGGTAGACACTAGGCTGTGTCTGGAGTAGTCTGTCTGATTGGTGGATTTTTTATAAAGGTGGATTGGGTGATGTGGCGGGTGCTTTACCAAAGGCGTTGGCTCGGCGTGGACATCGAGTGATGGTATAATTTCTTGCTTCTTGACATAAAACAATGAGTAGGTCTGTAAAGTGAGTTATTAAAGAACGGTGTTATTTGGACACCATGTGTTGTGCTAATACAAATTCATTTTCATTGCTGAATTTCTGACTTTTCCATGTTTTGGATAGCTTAGGAAAAATTACTTCTAGGTTTTTCAAAATTGCAAATTTATTAAGGAATCTTCATCAAAATGAACTAGAGTTTGTCAAAGGCTAAATATTTCTCTAAGGCTGCCTGAACTTATTGTGTAACTGTTAGAAGCGTTAATGGAATTTTGCCTCCTTCCTCCCTTGTAAAATTTCTTTTATGTTATTGGAGAGAAAAATTGGAACCGCCATGGGTGCAATAAATGTCACATACCCTTGAGACTAAGCATGTTCAGATGATTGGGGTATATGCCTTTACAATGACATATGTGGTCTAGACTCTATCTAGATAGTGTTGGAGATTAGCTTGTAGAAGGTATGCAGGCTTCCTATCTGAGATGGGATATTGCAAGTTTGCATACCTTCTATAAGTTAATCTCAAACACTTTCTAGAAATACATGAAGTTGACTGAATCTGTTGTGATCCAAATAGGCATAATTCAAGCACATTAATTAGTGATTCTAAAGGTGTAAAGTGCTTAAATAATCCTATAAGCCATTGAACCAGTGAATGCTATCTGTCCAACCACACATACAAGAAGCACATCCAATGAAGGTAAAGGCAGCCATAAAACATGGATTGGTAATTGCTTTGTGAGTAAACTTGTCCTGAAATAATGAGCTTGAATTATTGTTCACATTTGATTTGAAATTGTTCGCTAAAGTTGTTGATTACAGGCATGCTACTTGCATCTAGAGGAGTGTGTTTAGCATATTTTTCAGCAAGAGCATATTTTCATTTATCATTTGATTGATGTGGTAGTGCATAGTTTATCTCCGTGGAAGCCTGAGATGAAGTCCTTGACAATCACAATAAATGAACTACATAGATAAAATATGGAGTATTCAAAGACTTATAATGGATGTAGGCTGCAAATGCAATGCAACTGTAAGCTCGGAAGGAGGGAGTTGGGGAAGATATCATCTGGGATGAGAAGAATTGGATTACTAATGTGTTCCATAATCCCATAATTAAATATGGTAAGTGTTAACATAGAACAAAGCCCTTAGAAGAAAGATCCTATTATATAATTTGTTTGAGAACATGAAAAACAATACACAGAATAGTCTATGTAGAAATATCCTCGCAATGAGAAATAGAGGATCATTACAATGGACATGATATGCACGCACCCATGGGTGTGTTCATGCTCAGAAAAAGACGAGGTCACCTTGGATGGATAAATGATACGGTTTTGCGTTTACCTACCTTTGGTGGAGAATTTGTTTTGTTGCTGTTAAGTTGACAACGATGTTTTCTTGACTATTATTTTCAACTATTGTACTCATCAATAAGTATTAAGAAGGAAGTTATCATTTGAGCACGTAACTCGCTTGTTTTCTTGTACATTCTAGATGATCATAGGAATAGCCAAGATACATATCCTGAGGTAGCTTATTTAATAAAAGCAATAATTTTGGCTAGAAACTAACATAGATGAACTCTTGCTTTTGTGATGCATATGAAACAACCGTGACACATAGTTGCATGATAGGAAAGTTTGTCCTGTCTAAAAATCTAGAAATAGGCCTCTCTTCATGTGTATATCACAAAGATTAAAGGCTAATACATAATATAAGCGCTCTTTGAACAATTATTATGAATCTACTTTACTATGTTGTAGATTATAATTTTAGATTTTAAACAACCAGATTTCTACTATTTGTAAGAGTATTTCACAAGAAAAGTTTGATTGTAAGTTGGGAAATATTTACATTGACAGCTTAGATTAATTAATTGTATGGTATTTTATAGTGAAACCCAGTAGTCAAATAGAAATTGTTGATCTATCATCTAAAGATAATAAAACAAACTATTTCAAGGTGTTTTTGCACCAAGATCTCCATCTTGTTTAAAACAATAGGGTTTATTGGTACGTAGACATGTGTTATTAGCATTCTGTTTATAGCCTATTTTATCACTAAGCCCATGTTCTTCATATTAGTTTTAGCCTTTTAGGTGATTACCCAGTATGTGGCTGGGACATCCCTGGCACCCCGCACCCCTGCACCCCCTGTCATAGGTTAGTAGCTTATGGAGTAAGCAACCTTATGTCATGAATAGGGTATCCCTCCAATTTTTGTAATTTCCATCTCTTCACGAATCAAGACAATCACTATTTTGGGGAAGTGTTGTTCCTCCATTTTTATTTATGATTTGCATGTGTACTCCATCCTTTGGGTGTGTAGGTGCTCCAATTATTTACTGTTCTCAGCATTTTTTTTTAACATTTGCACCATTGTTTCATAATTTGTTTACTATTCTCAGCATTTAGGGTCACTATAAAAATTGGAAATGAGTTTTGTTGGAACTATGGTGTGATCTATGGATATTCAATAAAATGGAAGCCATATTTGAGTTATCGAAGGAAATTTTCCTTGTTCCCTATTACATTCATTGAAATACTTGCAATAACATCATACCAAATTACTAGATCAGTATTTGTTTTTAGTTTTCCACAATTGAGGGAACTATGGTGTGATATGTAGATATTCAATAAACTGGAAGCCATATTTGAGTAATTGAGGGAATTTTTCATTGTTCTCTATTACTTTCATTGAAATACTTGCAATAACATTGTACAAAATTACTAGATCAGTATTTGTTGTTTAGTTTTCAACCATCGAGGGAAAATATGGTTTATGTTCCAATAAAGAAAGGAAACACTTACATTAATGCCCATAAATAACCAAAGCAAGTCAATGGGACTGGAAAGTGAGAGAGTTGAGGTGAGCTTCACCATCAAAATGAAACAAGAGGCTAAAAGTTAAAAACTAAAAGTGGAACAACAAAAATATTCTATCTAGGGGATGAACCCATCGAAATACTAGCAATAACATTGTACCAAATTACTAGATCAGTATTTGTTCCTTAGTTTTCAACCATCGAGGAAAATATGGTTTATGTTCCAATAAAGAAAGGAAACACTTACATTAATGCCCATAAATAACCAAAGCAAGTCAATGGGACTAGAAAGTGAGAGAGTTGAGGTGAGCTCCACCATCGAAATGAAACAAGAGGCTAAAAGTTCAAAACTAAAAACATAACAACGAAAAGATTCTAACTAGAGGATGGTCCCAAACGGGTTAATTATAATCATTTCAAAAAGACAATCTCATGTAGTATGGTAATTGCAAATAGCCACGGGAAAAGGAAGACCCATCACCAAGAAGATAAAGCTAATGGAGATCATGGTTGGAGGAAAAGAAGATTATGAGGCAAAGAAGAGGAAGCTCTTGATTGACCACCATGGTAGATGATATGGATAATGTCCATAGGAGAATGGAATGCGGAAAAGTCTGGTTGGGAAATGGTGAGGGAAGTAAAGGACGTTCCATGGCCGATGAGCCTCCAATAGGGAGGATGTGAGTAATGCTCTTTTGTTTGGACCTATTAGAGTTGCAAAGAAGATCCGGAATTTGAGAAAAAAGAGGATGGGATACCTATAGTTGCTTGTGGATGGGGCATGTCTTATCGATCACCATGGTAGTCTAACATCCATTCATACCTTCAGATTTGATGGAATATCATTAAAAACTCGTGAGTTTAGAAAAACTCGCCAAAAATTATGCTAAACGAAACTGGAAAACTCGCCAAAAATGCAAAAAAAAAAGTGGTTGGAATACTCGGTCCTCAAAAAACTGGGAAAACTGGTGAAAACTCGGACATTTCTTTCCTTTTTTGGATTTTTGGTGAAGGAAACACAAGTATAGAAAAAAATTTGCCATTTTTGGCCCGGAAGATGAGCTTGCATGTGCCAAAAGTTTCGAGGTGTCGTTTTCTCTAAAAGTGCATATTTTCTCGAGCTCCACGCAGTGGCAATAATTTTCTTATTTTCATTTCCATTTTTGCACCTTTTTGGGCCAAGCACTTCTATCTAGAAAGAATCATGAGCTTTGATTGCTTGTAGATGGTAATTAAAAATATTGGGTAGCTTTCAAAACTCTACGTACTCGAAAACTTCAAGTATTCTCCGTGCTCGACTAATCACAGAAAAGCGCAACAGATCCGCCATGTCTAATTTGAGAAAAAGAGGATGGGAACCCATTGATTTGGATGAGATAGATCCATACCGTGAGTGGCACGGGCAGAAGGGAAAACCCTATGTCTTATCTTCTTTTGAGAGGGAGGCTATGAGGGAGAAGCACTAGCAGGACTCAGGAGATATTGGGTGGATGACATCTTTGGAGGTGATCTCCAACATCCAAGGAGCCACCAAAGCACCATCATCTAGTTCCATGATCGAGCCGATTCGCAGCCTTCTAGAGGACGTGGAGACGCTTGTGGGGACTAGTATCGTTGTCGTATTCGCATGATGATGCGATTTTGTATTGTATTTGTATTCAAATCTAATGAAAACACTTCTCCAACATTTTATGGGCTCATTTAATACATTTTGTAGTTTAAAAGAAATTTGAGTATTTTTTAAGTTGAGTATTCCCAGTATCCCCAAGTTTTGCCAGTTTTTTTGGGGTCCGAGTTTTGGTTTTAGGGTTTTCCTACTATGCCTTCAATGGTTTGAATAGGCAATAGAGCAATTCATCTCGTAGTCCCCACCTTTGATGTTTTAGGGTGACTACTTTGTGAGGCAAAGAGCTAAGCACCTTTGGTCAAGTGGACAACACACAAATGCATTGAGTGATCCTTATAAATCTCTTTGGCATTTGTATTTCCCTAGGATATCATAAGAGACAAAACATTTGAAAATAAAATGCTCCCTGTCTCCACCTCTTAGAGATATAAGGCAACAAATCACGTAACCGCAAAGGTGGTGAGTCAAGATTTGTAACCATGGAGGGCTTTGTCTTAACTAGCCAAGAGGAATCTGAGGCCATGGGTCCCATGACATTGGATCTAGTCAAGAGGAAAGATTGTGCCGTCAATAATTTGGAGAAAATGTTCATCATAGGAAGCCATCTTACTGCTGATGTCATGCGAGTGATTGGTCCATGTGACTTGAATATATGTCAATATATGTTGTGTGCAAAAATAAACCATATAGTTATAGTGTAAAAATATGATAGTGCAAGAATATACAATGAAGTTATGAACATCTCACAAGAAATAACTAGAAGCTGTTTTTTATTCATATATGTGCAATGTAGATCAGTCATAGAAAACAAGAATACAAGGAGGATGTGCACACATGAGAACTCCGTTAAAAATCAAGAATGTACTATAAGTAGCATACCAAATCGAGAGATGTGTTGGTTGGAAAAATCATCCAACCATGACTAACCAAAAATTAAAATTATGCCCATGAACATTACACAACATAAAACATAATGCCTTTATGCATAACATACATAGTACAAAATGTTTGATTACATTAATGCAAACATAAATGATTGCTTATTTTTATGCCTGCATCTAACCCCCATTCTTGTTGGTGTCCTTGTTGACACTCGATAAGCTGCTATGCCCTTAACCTATGTCATGTATTGGGATGTGTGTGGCCGACTTGTGGCTAGCATAATTGTTGAATCGTTCATATGCTAGTTTCTATATCTTCATATTGGTATCAGGTTCGATATATGGAATATCCATACCATATTTAGGGTATATATAGGAGGTAGGGCTAGTGGCAAATCATCATATTGGGTATTCTATTCTTATTGTAAGGTTGTGGAGGTTGCCCCCTCGAAGTGGCTTTGTCATATGCTTCAATATTCTTCTCTTCTTTCTGTCATAATGTGTTCTATGCTTGTTATTCTGCTCTAGTGATATATAATTTCATTGCAATAACTCGTTGGTGGGTGATTGGCACAAGAATTTGCAATGTTTTTGCTCTTTTGTCACAAATGCTTATCTAGTAGTGATTGCTTGGAGAATATTCTTCTACAAAATACACTTGGTACTTATTTTAGTACATTGGTTTGAGGGCATGATATGTGCCAGTTCCTTGAATTTTTTAAATGTCGCCTGCTTTTTCAAATTCTTTCCAAAATCAACTTTTAAGTGAAAATTTCCCAAAACCTTTTTTCGAACTTGGTTTTTAAAAAGATGTCCATACGATAGTCTTTAATGAAAAGCCTTGTTGACCAAGTTTCCTTTGTCAATCAAATTTGTATTGTTCACAAACTTCTCCGTTGTATGGACCATTTGACCAAATTTCCTCCCTCGACCAACTTTTCCGCTATATGAGCCTCCTCTAGTATTTTGAACTTCTACTTTAACATATTGAACAATATCTTTTACGGGAATATAATGGTATATGCTTCTTGCAAATGTTCCCCACGAAGTACTTTTGTAGCAATACTCTAATTTTGGCAGATGTATCCCACTAAGAACTCTCTTGTGATGCACTTCTTTTGGTGGATCTTCCCCACCAAGAGCTCTCGGGAAACACTTTGCTTCAAGCGGATATTCCCCACCAAGGACTCTTTGGTGGTGCTTTGCTTTTAGTGGATGTTCCCACCGAAGACTCTTTTCCATTTAGGCGATCCTCTTCTTTTGGCAAGATGTTCTCCACCAAGGGCTTTCTCGGGAAAGCGTTGCATCTAGCGAATGTTCACCACCAAGGACTCTTTGACGATGCTCTACGTCTTGAGGATATTCCTCACTAAGGACTTTATGTGAATGCTTTGCACTTGGTGTATGTTCCCCGCCAGGACTCTGCTCTACTTGAGGATATTCCTCATGAAGGACTCTTTTGCGATGCTCTGGTTCTAAAGGATATTCTCCTTTAAGGACTCTTTGGCAATTCTCAACTTTTGAGAGATGTTCTCTACCAAGGACTAATTGGCGATGCTCTGCTTTTGGCGTTTTCCGACCAAGAAACCGATATGACACGATAGAATGAGACGATCCAACACTATTTGCAGAGTTAACACAACGAAAATGAAAATCAATGGTTTCCTCTATTACTCAATGGAATTAATGACATCTACATGCAATTGCCCTATATGGAGATCACAAACTCTCTCATGGAGCTTTTTACGACTTTGTTGTACCTTCCTATGGACCTAACCTAGACTGCTTTTCTTTCTCGACTCTGCTCTAATGGCCTACAATTACTTAGCTGCGCTTAGGCTGGCTCCTTATGCCTCACATGCACATTCCACAACCTCCTCAAATAATCGAGCTAATTCCAAACTAACCCCAAATGGTGAACACATCCTTTGTTTACAATCGTGCGTTCTTGCTTCTCTCTCCTCACTTGAATTTCCCTTTGGGCGGATGATGCCTTCTAGATGCCTCCAGGATCTTCCGCTCAAATTCAAATTTGAATTGAGCTTCCTTAATGCTTTGAACTACCTCATCTAGAGGTTACCTACTAAAGTGCGATGTCGATCTAGTCATTGGGCTCGATTGATTTGTGATTCCACGTCATCTTGCTTGTCGATACCTTTTGACACCTTCCTTTTCTTATTTGTTAACTACCAACTTTGCCACACACTCCATCGCCACCCCTCTTCTTTGTTCTACCGTGCACTCTTATGTTTGACTTCACCTTCTCCTTTGTTTCGCGCCTGTCTTTTGGTTTCGTGCCTTCTTCAAAACATCTCGCACGCCTCCTTCGCAATGCAAATTATCGCACAATCCCTTCATGCAATCTCCCGTGCCTACTACACTCTCTTTGCCATTGCAAGATAACTCCTTCGCAATCCTTGCGTGCATCTAGTCATTAGGCTGAGCCAAAATTCTATCGCACCACCAAATTTCCTATGCGCATCACTATGCATTATTCTTCCATGCCTTGCTTCCTTCTCTGCAAAACTTGCGCGCTCCACTCTACTTTGTGCTTTGCAAACCTCCACGCACTATCGCGCGCCCACTTCAACTCCGCATTGCACTCCTTATTACTAGCCATTACGCAGAAAATCTCGTGCACTTCTCTACGCAATCTCCATTTCACTTTGTTGCGCTTCCTTTCTCCATTCTATGCGCCTTCCATCCTCGCACACACCCACACTTAGCCAAATATGTGCAAGATTGCTTTGGACCTTAGATGCTCCCGCATCGAAACCTTTGGGAATGCTTTTCTCGTGGCGGATGTTCCTCACCAAGGATTCTTTGTCGATGCTTTTCTTTTGGTAGATGTTCCCTACCATGGATTCTTTGGTGATGATATGCTTTTGATGGATGTTCCCCACAAAAGACTCTCTGGGGATGTCGTGCTTTTGGTGGATGTTACCAACCAATCACTCTTTTGAAATCTGCAAGGTGAACGTGATTTATATAATTTTGGAAAACATTGACAGCATATCTACAAGGTATGGTGCTTCAGGAGGCTACACAAGGTTGATAGGATTGGTGTCGATCGGAGGGGAGCGTTTGAGAGAAGAATGTCATTCAATAGGATGAGGTGGGTGTTGATAGGGCGTCAACATTTGGGTAGAAGGTGGACAACATGCACAATCCTTATGAGGGTAGATAACAAGGTGTATGGTGGCATCGATAAATCGTATGATGTTAGCAAGGTGTATGGTGGTGCCAACACATTCGGGGCGTGTAGTAGGGGGTGAACATTTGGGTAGAAGGTGGACAACATGCACAATCCTTACGGGGCAGCAACAATGTGTACGATGGCATCAATAGAGCATATGACGTCAACAAGGTGTACGGTGGTGTTAACACATTCGCCACAAGGCATTTGGGTTGTTAAATCAAGCTAAAGCATTTGGATACGTGCAATGATTAAAGGTGTAAGATTGATGAAGGGCATTAAATCTGCTTGGAAGAATTAAAGCGGTTAGAATAAGCTCTTAAGGGATGTCGTATAGTATTTGTGGGGCCGAAGTTGGGTGAGGTTGAAGTGGGACTTAGTGGGGCATATTTACTTTACGATATTTGATTATTATTTTTCAAATCATTTTCATGAACCTCATCCATACCTTTGTTTGTCCCCTTTTCTTTGTCGCTTGTACATAGGAGTTCGATACCCATGTCTATGTCGTCGTTCTCCTTTCTCCATTGATACATTTTAAACTTCAAGCCATTCATCAGTATCATTGACTACCGTACCATTCAAGTTTTCCAACCCGAATGCCTCATTGTTCATGATTTCTATAATTTTAAACAGATCGATCAACATTACTTTAAAGTAGTCGGGTTTGATTTCAAGCCTCTTGGAATAAGGCTCTAACTTTGAAGTTCATTTTCAAAGTTCTTTATCATGTTAATACTTCCTCCTTGTTCCCATGATCTCGGTTGCCCACTATGCCATTGGTTGTCTCTCATCTAGTCCATTCATTGAGTGAATTGTTCTTTACGTTTTTACTTGTGGCGAGTTTGTTTTCCATTTCCACCCTTAAACATGGCACTATGTACTCCATTGGAACCGCTGCCTCTTGCCCATACACTATTTGGAAGGGTGTATGGCTTATGGTTACCTCAGTAGGTTGTTAGGTGAGCCCACAATATTGTCGATAATTTTTCATCCTACTCTAACCCTTCCACTCCATGCGACCTTTGGATTACAAAGATTAACACCTTGTTGTCGTCTCTACTTGGCCATTTTCCATTGAGTAATATCGACTAGAAAGTTAGTGAAAGATTTAGAACTTGAATTAATAAAGCGAATGCATGGCTAACAAAAATGCCCCCATGATCACTTGTGATTTGTATAGGAATTCTGAACCTCGTCATTGTCTGCTCATAAATAAACTTTATTGTACTCAGAGTACTATTGTCCAATAATGCTCTAGCTTCTACCCATTTTGTTTAGCACTCAATAGCTACTATAGTGTACCTACATCGATGTGTGTTGCTTACTTTCAAGGGCCCCACTGATCTAACAGAATTTAAATCTGAATTAGAGGGCTGAGATCAAATAGATATAACAGTAATGAGCAAGATCTATCATGCAAGAAACAAGCGTGTACAATAGGGAGATAAGAGTGACTTAGCTTGTATTCGAAGATCTGACTGATTTTGGGCTGGAAATTGAGTGGAATAGGCTGGATTTGGACTGGATATGCTTCGTCTAGAAAACTCAATCAGAACTCCTTCGGATAGAAATGCTCGAAAAAGGGATAGGAGTGCTCGGGCGCTAGTGTCTGAATTGGGCGCTAGTGTCCTGACAACAACTCGGATCTGATCTCTTCGTGGTCTGATCTTATCTTCTTCCTTTCGCTCTTTGTTGCATCCACTTTGTTGTAGGGTTTTATTGTCGCACTTGAACTCTGCAAAACAAACCCTAGCTACTTGCACAAGGCTCGAAAACATTAGATGAAACAAATAATGCATATGCTTGAGTCGGAATGACCTTAACGGTCACCCCAATGTGATTTTCAGCGAGCGCTGCACTACATTTCAGACTCTATGTTGTGTGTGTGTGTGTGTGTGTGTGTGTGTGGATCGTGTCCTTGAAGCTAGGTTTCCCTTGTGCTTTAGTCGCACCAAGATAGCGGGCTACAACTACTTTGCCCCCAAGATGAATGTGTGAGATAGAATTGAGAAATAGCCCCTCCTATGCAGTGAATAATGCAGCCCAAAATGCAATCCTTGAATGTTGCTCTTTGCCCAAGTAGTAGATAATAAGCAATAGCCCAAATTTTCCAGACCCAAACAATAGTAAGTCATGTATATATATGATTCCCTTGTTTGAATTTCGACACGTAGTGACACCGAAGGTTGACCCAGCCTATGAAATAAGGATTAGAAAAGACCCAAAGTCAAATACCAAACGAAGACCCAAAGTCAAATACCAAACGAAAATTTAGAAAACTAAAGAGAATGGACACGAGCGCTTGGGTGGTAGTGTCCTTCCTAAGCGACTTGTCCCCAAGGCCAAAAAATAGAAATAGGACCAAGAATGGGGATAGGGGTCCCTTTGACCCGACCAAAAGATGTAAATCCAATAAGTATAAGACAATGTCACATTTAAAAGCAATATAAAACAATAAAAGGACTTGGAAAGGGTGTCACCGGTGTCAAATCTTCGTACTTGAAGTCATGTATACAACATACTAGAGGCGTGATGTAATAGTAATAAGTGCATAATTTGTGTCTACATTTGCCCCCCTTTATGCTATTTGGATGAAATTCAATAGTATAAAGGATATAAGAAGAACATACTTGTAGAGGGTCAAAGGAGTTGTAATCGAGGCATGTCGATAGTAGAAGCACACTATCCTTATGATCATCATTATGTACACTTTGGAAATATCAAGAGTAGAAACACATGCATCACTAACTTTTGCAGATTTTAACACATTTTGAGAAGGAAGATGAGTACTAACATCATTAGGAAGCACACAAGAGGTGGAGGAAGAAAGATATGACTTTTGAGGCACAATATTCAATGAAGAAGCACTTGGTTGAGAAGGAGAGGGGATTTGAATATCATTATTAACAGTAGTAGGATCAACTCTAATGATTTGTGCATATGTAAGTGGAGGAGAAGAGGAAACAGGGATGAGGGCCATTTAGGATAACATCTACATATCAAAAGAAGTGCGGGTATCACAAGCATCATTAACAAGACCTTCATTTGAAAAATTAACTAAATCTTCAACACATGTATCATTCGTAGCAATAGAAGCAACATCACTATCGATTCACAAGAACTAGTAGCCTCAATAGGGGTAGGAGTGAAACATCAGGGGCGAGGGTTTATAACTCAGTATTAAAATTGCAATTCATCGCACATTTATCGTGATTTATCGTCTAGGGTATATTAAATGATTTATCTTTATGAAAATCGCGATTTTAAGTATTGCCGATTTCTGGTGAGCAAACCCCCAAAAAATCGTGGAAAATCATTGCAAAAACTGTGGAAAATTGCATTAGTCAAGTTTAAAAGCAAAAAAATGACCAAATCTAAAAAAATGTGCCCGTCAGAACCATTTCGTGGCTTTCTTCTCTTGCGCGAATCGTATTTTCTCCTTCGTGGCTGGTTTCAGGGATTTTGTGGCTGGTTTCAAGGTTTTTGTGGCTGGTTTCGAGTCTTCCAACAAGTTGCGACCATTTCCAGCGTATTCATTAAACACTAGACATTATAAATTTGCCTAGGATCATACTTGGGCGAAGGGATTTGGGACAACGGTTTCGCAACACTTTTTGGTAAGCCATGAGGATCTCACGAAATGAGAGATCCTAGGGAAAGCTAGGGTTCGATCAATAAATGGGTTCACCAAATGATTTAAAAGAATTTAAATCTTAATCAGAGGATTGAGATCAAATAGATAGAACGGTAATGAGCAAGATCTATCATGCGAAACAAGCATGTCACATAGGAGATAAGAGCGAATTAGCTTGTATTTGAAGATCTGGGTGATTCCGAGTTGAGATTGAGTGGAACAAGTTGGATCTAGACTGGATATGCTTCGTCTGAAAAATTGGAATTTGAAACTCCTTCGGACAGAAACGCCCAGATAAGGACATGATTGCCCAAGCGTTAGCGTATGATAGTGTCTTGACAACAACTTTGGATCTGATCTCTTCAAGGTATGATTTTATCTTCTTCCTTTCCCTCTTTGTCGCATCCACTTTCTTTGTAGGGTTTTACTTGCCGCCTTTGTAATGTCCCTTTCTAGCGCTAAAACAGAAAAATAAGATACAAGACCAATCCCATTTGAGAGTAATTTGATTTTTATAACAGATCTAAAAATATCAAAAAACCCTAGCAGAACTGTATAGGGACTTCAACTCATCATACAACCATGTAATAACAACTGAAAATGCTTCTAAATGATTAATCCAATCATGACAACATTTATCAATCCAATTTACATCAAAGAAATGGAAAAAACAAGTGATTACACCTAGCTGCAATTAATTTTATGACAACAGCAGTGCAACCACAACCAAGGGTTGGAAATAACTCTTAAACAACTCCTAAAATCACTAAATTGTAGATTTCAGCCTTATAAAATATGAGGAATTGAATGATGCAAACCAAACATGGAGAAACCCTTCAAATCACTGCAAATCCCACTCCTATGAAATTCACCCCACTTGGAAAGGTTTGTGGTGTCCCCGCAGTTTCACCACAAATCTGGACCCCCTTAAATTTTTTTCGTTATTTTTAAAATAACAGGTTTTTTTTTGTGTTTTTATTGCCTGAAGTTGTCTTTATTACGTTAAGATATTCCTAGTGAATCATATGAGCCAATTTCGACAAATACCCAGATGCTAAAACTCATTTTATCCCTCCGCCGGGTTTTGTCTGCGGGAATTTTATTTAATTATTTATTAAATAAATAAAGTTCCGTTTAATGTGAATTGTGTTGTAGTTGAACCCTGTTGAAGTTTTTCATGTCAGTATTCTCACATCTCAATAGGGTTTTCACCAGGAATGAATTCAGAGCAATTGTCTGCAACTTCTGGCAATGTTTTTCGTTTTTATTTATTTCTTTTTGCTTTTGTTTTCGGTTTTCTCCGTGGTTTGTCTGTTAAATTCCCCTTGATCCGTTATGTACTCTGTATAACTGTTTAATTGCTTGGAACATCTGGAAGTCATCCATGGCCTCAACAATGGAAGAAATTAATCACAAAGTGCTTGCCTTTCTCGACAAAAAAGAATTTAAGCAGAAAAAGCCTCTCCTAGGCAAGTCACACTTTTTGGGATTATAGATCTAAGTTGCCAGTGGGAATTTTGGCAGTGGCAGGCAGGCGGGAATTTCTTGCTTGCCTAGCAGGTTACTTTTTCCCATCAAGTCAAAATCACTTAAGCTACAATGGGAATTTTAGAGATGGCAGGCAGGCAGAATTTCTTACCTGCCTAAGCAGGTGAAAATTCCCATTATGAAGGAAAAATCACTTAAAGCACCGGTGGGAATTTCTTGCCTGCCTAGCAGGCTAACTTTTCCCATCAAAGAGGTTTATTCACCCATGCAAGTCGCATTTTTAAGAAGGATCTTTTCCATGCAAGTCACACTTTTTGGAAGGAAGGATTTAAGCTGCTAATGAGAATTTTGGCAGTGATAGGCAGCAAAGCGGGAGTTTGTTACCTGCAACGTAGGGTGAAAATTCCCATTATAAAAGTCAAATCACTTAAGTGAAAGATGGGATTTTTGGAGCTGCAATGCAGGGTGGAAATTCCCATTACTTTGACTTTCTATTTTTAACAACCTCCCTTGCCAAAAAGTGCGACCCACCTTGGCATTAATGCATTTAATTAATGGTATTTATTAATGGTATTCCTAGCTAAGTTTGGCGCCATAAATAGGAAGAAAGTCAATGCAAGTGGATGAGCTAAAGAGAAGTCAAGGATGCATGCTAAAAATAAATAAAATAAATTCATTAAAAAACAATCAGAAGCATGCAGACTTGGGCACCCAAATTGGATGAAGAGACATGACTTTTAATTAATTAAATTGCTAGAAATAGGGAAAGGCAATTATTAAAAATAGCATGCAGATGGCTATATAAGCATGGGACGCCATAAGGGAGAAGCAATTAATTCTTTTTGATGAAGTTTGCAGCCCGGACAAGTTTTGGCGCCAAGGGAAGGAGGATTTTGCATTAAAGAGTATTTTTCATTGTCGGAAGCTTCTAGTTTTGGCGCCTAGGGTTGGAATAGCTTGATTTTTGTTATTCTAAGTGTTTGCATGTTGGTATAAGTGCCTAGGTGAATTAAATAATATTTTTGCTTGCTTTGCATGCAAGCAAAGTCTCAAATTTTAGGGCAGCAGGCTTTATATGTAGATTTTGGTGATAAAAATCAAGTATTCATGCCATGGACTCCATATTTGTCTAAATTAATTGTAGGTATTCATCATAGGTGCTCATATTGGTGAAAGGAAGTCCAAATCAATGTCAGATACATTGAATATATCTTCCAAATAAAAAAATTGCCGATCTGCACAAATTGATTCAATTACAAGGATTTCAGCAGAAGTAAAAGAAAAAGAGCTCAGACAAAGATTGTTCCAGGCATGATGAAGTATGATGAAAGAGAAGGATCAACATATTCATGCATATCTTCCAGATTTGCTAACATTAATGATACAAACATAGGCCCTGAACCCATCACTGATTTAATTGATAGATCCAGAGCCGGAAGGACATCTCTCATGCGGGCAATTAAAAGTAGCGGGATTATTCAAGCTTCGGCGTTTCCAATCACAACTCAATTGCCTAAATTTGTTATGGAGTGTGCAAGGTCTTATCATCCTCTTTCCAGAACAATTTGGGATGCTGCAGGAAAGACAATAATCAGGTTGGATGCACAATTTATTAATTATTGCCTGAAGATTCTCGACACGACCAGTGGTGATTGCAATTAGCATGTTGGATGCTGGCAATAGATGGGAGAAGCACAAAGCAGATTGCGTGGGCATAATGAATAACAGATACATGAAGAAGCCCAGATCTCCATCAAAGTTCCCGAGGACTTTTCCATGATCCAATCTGGTGCAGGAAGTTAATGATATTACTAAATTGCTTTGTAGGTTAAACGGAGAAGCCAATACCCATAACTTCCGCTCATGGATGTACGCTTTTGTGAGAACCATTGAGATCAACAGAGCTGATTCCATAATCAATTGGGCAGAGATCATCAGTGACAACATCGGCGAGCAGCTCCGAAGTGTGAGGCGGACGTTCAACTTCAAAATGACTTCATACAGTATATGCAACAACCTCACAGGGTGTATTTTCCAAATTGGATAGGCGGGGCATACTATCAAAAGATCCTATTTTTGAGTGCTTCCCACAGTTGACAGTTCTTGAATGCCACAAAGATTATAGGGTGGTCAACGATGGGTTCTTCTATAGATTCATCTGCAAATTAAATAGTGATCTGAAGACCAACAGGGTAAGCAAAGAAGCTTGGGAAGCTGTATCCCAACATGGTTGTATCTTCATCTAGTTTGCAGACTTCACGTATCTCAGGGTCAGTGGCTTTTCAAGAGAACCAGTTAAGTTGCCGAGGTATCCAAGCGACAAATGGGTCATCATGGAGTTGTGCAGGCAACTCGTGGAAATGCATGACTTACAATCGAAGCGGCACAAATCTACAAGTTGCTTTCCGGTCACAGTGGGTTATTACAGCTTCCAGAGCATCCATAAAGCTAGAGGAATTGAAGCAAAAATGTTTTTTGGATATGAGCATGAGTTCTTCCCAACACGATTGAACTTTGATCCATATGGGATAGCGAGGAAGACAATCTCCCAGGAATATTCGCATGTACCTTCGTTGGAAGACTTTTGGATGAAGTGCAGAAGTGAGTATGAAGTCAGGAAGAAAGATTTCAGCAGGTTATCAACGCAACAAGTGTCTGATTATGGTTTAGCACAGATACTGCAGATCTCGCGGATGATGGGCATGTGGTACTTGACACATACCATCAAATGGGAGGAGATAGAGCTGCTCTTCAAGAAAGCATAGGCGGTTGTTAGACAATTGAGGAAAGTCTTCCAGATTACGCTTTAACACCTCAAATTGGTTGTTAACAAAGGGGTATTGCATGGACGAAGCTTTGATGAATCAGATCACAGTAACTTTATTGCAGGAGACTCCAACAAAAGGAAGCATGAAGGTGAAAGTAGCAGGAGACCAGAGAAGCTTAAAGTATACAAGAAGTCTCAGTACTTGGAAAGGTCAAGTCTACAACTATCGTGTCAGTACTACTTTCAAATGAAGCTTCTCTAGCGTCAACTCATAGCACTTCAGCAGCCCCTGAACCCCAAGCAGATGTTATCATTCCTCCGTTGAATCCAACATCATTTGTATTTGCTCCTCAGCCACTTAGATCTTCACCCCCTTGCAGAGAAGTTGAAAGCATAGATGACAGAGTTTGAAAAAGCATTGTCTTTGGACAATTCAGAGGATGACAACCACAACACTGTGGCAAATTTGGATGCAACAGAGTCTGAGCATGAGAGGGTGGTACACTCAGTGACTTCTCATTCCCCGAGAAGCAATTTTTCATCATGGTTGGCTTTGCAGACAGTTCCAGAAGCCAAGAGAGGAGATCAACCTAGAAGAGCATGACTTACAACTACTCCTGAGTTTGGGTAGAAAGGATAGAAGACCTAAAGTTGCCAAGGTAACTTCAAGGTTGATTATTGAAGAATCAGGGCAGAAGTTCGCCGAGTTGATAGTTCCAACAGAGGGAAAGCAGAAGGGAGAACTCACGGCGGCAGATATCTCAGTAACCAAAGTGCCACTAGGTCAGACTACCACGGAAGGATTAAAGCAAGATACACAGACACTAATAAACGCTTTATTCCTCAAGCTGGACAAAGAGAAGGCAAAGAAAACCAAACTTCAAGAGCAGGTTTCCTAGTTGTGTGAAATCATTGCTAAGGTTGCCAAACCTTCCTCTCAACTAGTTTTAGCACATGAGCAGGTGAGCAACCATCTGATTGAAGAGGTGGAGGATGCAGGTAATCAAGTCACAACTATTAATGAATGGAAAAGCCAAATCATTCACCAAGCTTCAAAACAACTCGAGGAGGTACCAACTAGTCTAGAAATTATGAAAGGTGCATTATCTCAGCTGAAGCAACTGATGACAAGCATAGTGGATGAGAATACAATGGCTGAAAGTAACTGGACATTTTGGTTAAAATAAATAAGTTTCCTGGAGGAGGTTTTGATTGCGGAGCAACTTGTGCCTGATGGACTGATTGAAAAGGGCAAGCAACTTGAGTTTGCAGTTTCTTTCCGCATGGAGATTCTCAAGCTTATGCTGAAAAGAATGCGGTTGCTCGAGGATATGATATTGTCATTGCCATACAATGTAGTTGCTTTCATCGAGGAGGAAGTAGTGGGGATGTTTCTTCCTACAGAAGAACCATTCTAGACAAGATGCCTGCTTCTCTTGAAGGGTTGCTTTTGATGGTTCAGGAGAGGATTGATAAAGTTGTCAAAACTTTCACATTGAATTCCATCAACGCTGATAACACTTCAATCAGACATTAAAGAGTTCGGGCCTAGTTTGAAGGAAGTGGAAGTAAACATTGACATTTTGTCCAAAGGATTGCTGCAGTTCAGGACCGAGAAAGAGGTTGTTGCTAAAATAGATGGGAAATTGCTGAATTGTATGTTCGACAAGTATATTCAATATCAAAACAAAAAGAAAGCAAAGTGTTACAGCTTGACAAATCTTCTTTCTTCTCTTATTTCTTATGTTCCCAGATGAAATTGTAAGATTAAAGTTATTGGTTTAAAAGCCATTACTTTAAGTTATTTGAAAAGGTTCTTTAAGATAAGTGGCAGATGTACACAACCTTGACTTAGTCTCCAGATGCATGTCACTTAGAGAGGAATTCTAGAAGAAAGATTGTCAAGTTGTTTTCTTTTCAACTTCCACATGTTCTAGTTCAGTTGTAGTTTCCTATTTGTAATTTCCCCTTCATACACTATAAATGAAGGAAGAACCTATAGGTTAAAGGATCAAAATTTGTAATCAACATTCTTGTGTTCCAGACTTTGAGCTGAAACCCTTGATATCTTTCTGAAAGATAAGGAATTGAAAGGAGACATATTTCGGAGAACTTTGCGTCAACAGTGCATTTTGTTTCTTATTTATTTTTAGATCTTTGCATAAACTTTGTGTTATCTCAGATCTGAATCTGAAACTTTCCTTTTCTTTAAATTTTGTATTTCAAGATCTATTTGTTTATCTATGTGCATGAGATCAACTCTGTGAACTATTGGTTAGATTGCACATCTTCTTTCCTTTCTTCCCGTACTCAATTATTTCCCTCTTCCGCACATATTTCTTTACAGCTTGCTTACTTGCTGCAAAATTGCCTAGCTATGGTGCATGAGCTACGCGGTTAAAGTAAAACCAACAGATAGATATTAGAAAATATAATTGAAAAAATCTTACATGGGAGCCTCACTGGTAAATGAGGGAGATTTATCTCATGATTGCCTAGGTTTTCAGCTGTGCAGAAAATCTAGCCAACAAGTTGAATTATTGGCTTAACATGCAAAGAAATGATTGCTTTCACCTTTAGAAATTAGTACAAGTCCATCCATGCAAGAATCATACCATACATCCATCAAAATACCACCAAAATACTCATGATGCAAGTCGCATAGGGCTAGATAGAAAGATATCAACTCCAAATACCTTAAGATATTCAATGATTCCAAATATCCTTCCTTGAGGGTTTTCATCCCCAAGGAAAGTTCCACCATCAAGGGTTTTTCGTCCTTGAAGGGATCTCAAACAAGGGTTTTCGTCCTTGATGAGAGAGATAGGAAAGGTACAACCTTTACCAAGAAGAAATAATAAGATTCAACATATGACATAATGGCCAAGCATCCTCCTTTTATAACATAAGGGGTGCTACATCATAACTTATGGCTGACCTTATAATATTAAAGTCTATTTCTAATTTGAGCATATATGCTCACCAAACAACTAATTAACTAAGTAATTTATTTCATCTATTAGAGCGTTAGGCATCCAATAGGAATACAACATAAAATAGTGCAATATTTCCTAAAACTAATCCAGATATCTTCAGACAACTTTCCTCTAGCTCCAAATCCTTAGTCCCACGAGGAAGGAATGGAATAAGGTTGTAATGTCCCTTTTGGGGGACTCGGAAATGGCTAAAAACTCACAAATCATATTTATAGAGATGTTATAAACCCGTGAACCTGCAAATATGTAATGTCTCCGATGGAATAATTTCTAACCCCAAACGGAACAGTTGCAAATCCGATCTATAACAGCAATTTATAGAAGGTACACTTGACAAAAATAATGCAGATCTGAATTTCTACAAGGAAATGCGACTTGCCTTGGAGATGATTGATACTCAAAACTGATTGAAAATCATCCAAATCTTTAACCAAACAATTCAAAATTTATTATAGATGCAAGAACACCAAAAATATAATTTTTCAGATCAAGAAGAAGAGTTGGAAAATTTATTAAAGTCTGCAGAAAATCAGCTTACAGACAAGGCTGGAAAAAATGTTTCCAAAGCCCAAATCAAATGCATACAAGTTGGAAATGACCTCTAAAAATATGGCAATGAAGATGGAGATGAGATCCGGATCAGCCGTGCCCTAGAATGTGTCAAACTCCACTCACAAGGGTGTAGATAACCCTAGATCTGGCTGGAAATGCATGCCAAAAATCAACTACACTCTTCTTCTTCAAACCCTAGCTGGATGTAACAAATCTACAAATTAGGACCTTCAACACTACTAGAACTTCAAAATTATCCTTGAAACTCAATGGAAACCCTTAAATAGGTTCCCTCTCATAAAAGATGAAGAATTTTCGTTCTTCAATCCTTGGCAATTTTGAGTTTTCATCCTCTAATGCAACACTTCAAAGGGTTTTAGTCCTTTGAGGTAAAAATGGAAAGCAATTAGCTTAACCAAATTTCAGATATGAAAATATGATAAAAAGTGATGCCTTCTCCATGCCACGACGACTTGCTTTTATAACTTTCCTTTGACACTTTAGCCACACAAAGAACCAATCAACTCTCTTCATTTTATTAAATATTTTCCATCACTTTATGTAATATTTTCCCTTTGCTTTCTATCCCCATATGGGTTGCATTTTTCCACTAGGGAAAAATAAAATAATGTGATTTTTCTTTTTCTAATTGTATTTTGTCACTAATAAATTAATTTAAGTGTTTATAATAAAATTTAATTTTGCGCTTTAAAATTAATTTATTACGACTTAGTTTCCCTTTTTCTCATCTCTTAGCCATCGGAAACAATGAATGGGCTAAGGGTCTTCAACTAGCTACTTTCGAGAAGGGGATATTATTAAAACTAATCCGGATATCTTTAGATAACTTTCCTCGAGCTCCAAATCCTTAGTCCCATGAGAATGGAATAAGGTTGTAATGTCCCTTTTAGCGGGACTCGGGGAATGGCTAAAAGCTCACAAATCAAATTTATATAGCTGCTTTATTATAAACATGTAAACTTGCAAATTAAACCCTTTTCTAGGGCGGTGACTGTTTTGGGGTTTCAACTCCAACTTTGTGACTTCAAAACCCTTCAATTAGCTTCACTCGAGTCTCCAAAAATATGATTTATCATCAACAATCATATAATGCAAGAAAATCTGATTTTAAAACCCTAGATATGAAGATATGAATTTCAACGAAACCCTTGTCTGCAACGTTACTTTAAAAATTCACAACTCAACTTAGGAAGCTCCAAAATTCATGAAATTCAAGATATTGGCCTTATAAATTAGGAAGAACAAGCTAGTAATTTCAGATTTGCCAAATTAGTAACACATATACCAAATTTCCACTCCAAAGTGGGCCGCTCCACTCTAAGCAAATATAATATGGCACCAAAGAGACCAAATATGCAAGAAATAGTTACTTTATTGCCTTTCAAACTAGCTTACAAACACAAAATTTTATGAAAGGTTTTTGACCTTCATAAGGTTCCTAATCAAGGGTTTTCGTCCTTGGATGAGGTTCTCAACCCAAGGGGTTTCATCCTTGAGAGAGAGAGAGTAAAAGGGCTACACTAGCCAACTTTCACCAAAATATGAATAATCGCCAAAACATGAATCATTAATGCCCAAACGACCTCCTTAAATAGCCACAAAGAGTGCTTATCAACATAAGAAATGATGGCTTACCCCATGAAGTAAGTGCTTTTAAATATTCAAAGGGTATTTGGAGCCTACATGCTCATAATACCTTTATTACCTAACTACTGAAGTTACTCTATTGGAGCACTAGGCTTCTCAATAAGATATATGATAATAAATGATAACCCCAAAAAATAATAAAAACATAATTCAAATCTTACCTTGGCTTTTCTCCTTAGACCCACGGGGAGAGAATGGGTTAAGGTCTTAAAAATCAGCCTCCAAAAAGGGACATGACAAAGGTCTTCCACAATGAATGGCTTGGAAAAGGGTACATTACATGCACATAAACCTGCAAAACAAACCCTAGCTTGAGTCGGACTGACCTCGGCGGTCACCCCAATGTGATTATCACCGAGTGTTGCACTATATTTTAGATTCTATGTAGTTCTAGTGTGTGTGTGATTGAATTGTGTCCTTTGAAGCTAGGTTGCCCTTATGCCAATCGCACCAAGATAGTGGGCTACAACTACTTTGTCCCCAAGATGAATGTGTGAGATGGAATTCAGAAATAGCCCCTCTTATGCAACTCAAAATGCATTCCTTAAATGTTGCTCTTTGCCCAAGTAGTGGATAGTAAGTAATAGCCCAAATTGTCCAACCCCTAACAACATTAAGTCATGTATATATATCATAGTAGGAAAACTTGGCAAGTACTTGCCAAAATTTTGAAAAAATGAATACTTGCCAACTCGGGCTCGCCGAGTATTGGTGAATATTTGGTGAGTCTGATCTTTAAACTCGTTTGATGCAGAATATGTGGAAAAAACACATAATACGTGGGAAAAATGCTGAAAAAACACTGAAATTTGTCCTTTTAAAGGAAAATGGAATAAAAGTCTCTAGATCCATTGTGGAAATACTGAGTCTGAGTGCAATAGAGAGCTTGAGCAATGTAGATACAAGTACCATTGGATGGTTGGCATTACAAGTGCCGAGAGAATGACAACAATAAAAAAGAGATGACACAGGACAAGAAATATATTAATACAGAATGCTTATTTACTTTGATCTGATGTACATGGTGATACCAAACTTTACGATGTAATGAAATGATATAAAACTATCGAACTAATGAACAGATATCTAATTTCAAATCACACGTGTATGAATAATCAATTGTTTGAAAAATATGTTGGCCTTTACGATTGACGTGACAAGTTAAAGTATACTTTAATGGCTCATTACAGAGGAGCGATATCTGATCCATATAATGACCAACGATACCTTAACAACCACAAAAACCTTAAACCTTGCTAATACTATACTGTAGTCTATGGAAAAGTGTTTACAAATATATGTTAAATGATCAAAGTCTAATCCATTGGGGAAATAAAAACTGATTTCCCTTGTAACAATTAACAACCCACTTTTCCATTTTATATTTTTAACCTCACTCTAATACCAAATGTGAAATTCGGTCGAGCTTTAAGAAAAAACTATGATAACAAAAAGATAAACAACTAGCACTTATCAACTCGGCTGTTGTATTCGCATGATGATGCGATTTTGTATTGTATTTGTATGCAAATCTAATAGAAAACACTTCTCCAACATTTTACAGACTCATTTGATACATTTTGTAGCTATATTTTGCATAAATTTATGTTTTTAAAAGAAATTTGTCTATTTTTAAGTTGCTGAATATTCCCGAATATTTGCCGAGTCTTGCAGAGTTTTAGCTAAGTCAATTTTTTTCAATTTGCTGAATATTTGCCGAATACGAGTATGCAACCTATGATATATATGATTCCCTTGTTTGAATTTCGACACTTAGTGACACTAAAGGCCGACCCAAACTATGAAATAAGGATTAGAAAAGACCCAAAGTCAAGTACCAAATGACAATTTAGAAAATGAAAGAGAGTGGACAAAAATGCCCAAAAGGGACACTAGAGCCCGAGCGGTAGTGTCCTTCTGGCAAAAGGATTCTTATCCCAACCGACTCCCAAGGCCAAGAAATAGAAACAGGGACAAAGGTCCTTATGACTTGACCAAAAGATGTAAATTCAAAAATTATAAGACAATGTCACAATCAAAACCAATCAAAAGCAATAAAAGGACTAGGAAAGGGTGTCATCAGTGTCTAATCTTCGTACTTAGAAATCATGTATACAACAACATATTAGAGGCGTGATGTAATAGTAATAAGTGCATAATTTTTGTATAACAACATTTTTGTCTATGGGAGGCTGGATCACAGACTTCTTCCTCCAGTTGACATCGATGCTGCTCTCTTTCCGGTTCACTCTGTTGTTGACAACCTGAACGATCTTAGAGACCGTGCAGGTGCGGCCTTCAGGCTTCTTCTCAGGGAAGCCAATAACCGTGCGGGTACACAATTCGGTTGATCTCCTGTTCTCGCTGCTAGTTCGGTTTGGGTGTCATGGAGCTTTCGTCGTCCCTCTTTGCTCTGTTCAGCTTTCGGGCTTTCTGTTTTTAGTTCCTCTCTTCACCTTCTTTTTCTTCTATTTCCTTCCTCCGAATGGTTCTTCTCTTCTCTTCTTCTCCTTCCTTCCTTCATTGTTCTTTCTTCTTTGTTGGGTTGGGGCCCTTTCCCCTCCGGTTCATAGCCCCGGTCAAAAGCGTTTAACCATAAAAATAAAAATAAGTGCACAATTTTGTGTCTACACCCACAAAATCCATGCCCTATTGTTTGAACAATTCCTAGGGTTGTAAAGGCGATATAGTATAGGGGCATAAAATCCCCTTTAAAGTTTTTCATGTTCTTTGACATGCATCACACTTGAGAATCCATTCTTTGGCATCAAGATGTAGTGGCCTCCAACCGGTCCTTTGTGAGCTTCTAAGAGTGTACATCTTCAATTTCCTTCTTGATAATACACACAATCACATGATATGGTCCAAACCAATCTTGTATAACAATACATTTATCAATTTGAACGTTTAGGCCGTTAGTGCCGATTTCCTCCTCTCAATAGGCTACATATCCTTTAAAAAGGATGTCGAAAATAAATAGTCCCTAATATTCTCATACCACATTGGTACAAAGTGGCAATTTAGAATAGACGAGCATTTGGGAAATCTTTGTTGACACCCTCTGTAGTTCTTTTGATTTAATCCTAAAGAGGGTCGACAATTACATGTCTCTTGTTGGGTTTGACGTTGATTTGGAATATGAACACTTGTAACAACATCATTCATGTACTTATCCTACCTTTGGTAATGGGCATGTTGACTAAGTACAATAGTGCTTGTTGTCACCCAGAAGTGCACCCTGATAGAGAATGGTGTGTACTCTCTCTCCTGTTGACAAAATTGGAACACCTCAAGGTTGTGGGTAACCTATGACTGAGGTGAACCTCCAGAGTGGGCTGGTTCCCTTGTGAATCACCTAAAACTAATAAAATTGACAAGGAAAAGGGAGAAGGAATGCGGGAAATATAAAATTGAGGTGATACACCAATGATTTGACACACACATGTACTACTGCATACAAAAATATAGAGATCCACACACATGCACAACTCTAGGCTAATTTGCAAAATTAATTCAAAGGTTTAGGTAAGGGACAGCAATATAGGGAAGAAATTCCACAACAAAGCAAGACAATACCCTGATAAACACGATGAATACTTAGAAAACCAGCGATGTGAGAAGGCAAAAATGAAGCTTTTCTATTCAGAGATGCAAGTACAAGCTAGGACTACCAATGTAGAACAGCTGAAAGAGTGTGTATGACTGATTTCTTCACCAAAATCAGACTTTAAGGCCTGCTGCCATCTATTTTCAGATCTTGCTTGCATGCCAAGTAAAATATAATGTTTTATTCACCCCTTACACCCCTTGGAAGCATGCAAGTGCTTTCAACGGATAAGTAAAAGACAGTTTTACCCCTGCTGCGTTGAAAATAGCCTCTGCTGCGTTGAAAATATCATGCAAAAAGTGTTGTATTAACAGCTAACTCTGCCCCTGACCTGTGTGGAAATCTGAGCATGCTTTTAGCATGAAAAGGTATCTAAAAACAACTAATTGTACCCCTTGAGTGCTGCGTGGATTTAAGACATGCAAGTGTAGTTAAAAATAGCAAAAACTGCCCCCTTTGACTGCTGCGTGGACTGCTTTTGCTTTTACCTTTTTGGCTTTTGTCTCATGTGCCTTTTGATTAAAAATAGACCTAGCTGTTTTGCTAGTTTTAGCATGATACTCATGCTCTTTTCCACCTATTTCTAGCGCCAAAATCCACTATCCTTGCATGCTATTTCTAGCATACTTTTCACTATTTTTAGAGATGCCTTTTGTGCATGCAATTGCACTCTATTTTGGAAACTCGCTATTTTTAGCGAATGCTAAAAATAGCAATTCTTACCATCCACCCAATTTCCATTTAGAACACTTTATTTTTGGCGAATGCTAAAAATAGCAAAATGCTAAAAATAGACTTTTTTTCCCAAAATAGCCAACTTCTTAAAAATACTTTCGTTCTTGCATGGAAAAATATGGTAACAATGTGCTCGATGGTCCACAAAATATGAAGGGAGTCACCGATAAGTAATGCCAAAACTATTTTACTATGTACACCATATCGAGAGTTTCACGTTTCATGGTGCTATAGTTTTTATCAGCATTGGACAAAAGTCTGCTTGCCAATGTTGCCCTAATAGCATAATTGGAAGCGTGTACATGGAAATGAAACTCCTTGTCCCAATATGAGTATATGAGGATAGGTGAACTGATCAATTGAACCTTTATTCCTTCAATGCATTCTCTTGTTCATTGGACCATAGGATTGATGTCCCCTTTCTTGTTAGAACATCCAATGGGTGAAAGACATGCCAAAGCTCTTTATGAATCATTAGTAGTACTTGACATGTCCCAAGAATGTTTTTACCACGATGATGTCTTTAAGTGCTTCCATTTCCGCGATTGCTTGCATTTTGTCCCAATCAATCTTCAATCCAACCTCAGCACACTATGTGACCAAGAAGCTTGCCTTATGGAACCATGGACCGACACTTCTTTGGATCGGGGCAATTTTACTGTTTCGCACCGTCTTATGCACTCTGTTAGGTCTCGCATATAAGATTCTTGTCTCATCAGATTGACTAGTCATTTAAGAAGGCTTTGGAGTTATTTGTCGCCATCTTTTCAAAATGTTTAGGACGTTTCGTTGGAAGGTAAGTAGAGCATTCCAAAGTCCGAATGACATCCACTCATATGCATAGATTCCATCTTCCACTATAAAAGTAGTCTTCAATCTATCTTCTTCCGTGATACTCTGGTTGTACCTCGAGAATCCATCCACGAAGGAGTATATCTCGTGGCCTTGTACTACTTGTAGAATGAAGTTTGTAAATGGGATTGGGAATGGGTCCTTGATAGTAACCACATTCAGATTCATGAAGTCGATACATATCGTTATATGGGTTGACTCCTTTAGATTGATCACTATCGTGACACCCATTTTCTCATCTCCACCGAAGATTATACATTCCTCAAGCATCTTCCCAATTTCTTCTTGGTAGTTTTGATTCATTCTATGGGCTTTTCTGTCCACATTCAGATTCATGAAGTCGATACATATCCTTATATGGGTTGACTCCTTTAGATTGATCACTATCGGGACACCCATTTTCTCATCTCCACTAAAGATTAGACTTTCCTCAAGTATCTTCCCAATTTCTTCTTGGTAATTTTAATTCATTCTATAGGCTTTTCTGTGCATTGGACGAGCTCCTGGGACTAAAGGGATTCCAGGTACACACATCTCTAGTGGTTCTCCTTTCAAGTCTTTGTAGGTGTAAGTAAACACATCCTTGTATTCCATGAAGATCTAGAATGTTGCAGCCTTCAACACAAGGTCCTAGTCATCCCCATCATGATCATTGGACGCTTTTTATTGGATCCTAGGTTAACCTTGACGGTAGTAGTTTCTTTTTACCTCTTGTTTGACACCTCCGAACTAGTTTTAAGGGTTTTCATGAATCTTTGCATCACCTACTCAGTATTTAGTGTTCTTTGAAGGGTATGTTGGACAAGAAGATGATAATTCTGCCACATTAGAGGCTACAAACTTCAGTTTTTTTAACTCATGCTGCTCCACCCACAGTTCAGAAGTGCCTGCTGTCTTATGCTCCTCTCTTCTTGAGCCTACACATTCTTTTCTCTCGATGATCTCCACAAAATTACACCTGGGTTGGAAAACGTTTTAGTCCTCTGTTTGCCAAAATTATTTTCAATTAGTGCACCAAATGTCCTTTCCTTCTTCCTTGTCTTTTTGAGTTCTCTCATCATTCAGACCATGACCTTTTAAAGAGCTCGTATAGACCCTAGTTCATTGTCACTGGAATTGGACTCCTCTTCTTCATTCCATATTTTTGTGTGTGAGGTTGTTTTATTCTTGTTTTATTCTTGCATAGGCATCCTTGTATGACATGGTGGAACCACCTTCATCCCTTTTTCTCAAAAGGGAACCAACCCTTCAATAAACCATCTCTTTCTCAGACCATTGGCTGGCTCCTCCTCGAGTTTCCCAAACAACTCCTTGAGTCTTTTGTTGTAAGCCATGCCATCTTGTTTTTACCTTACCTAATATTGTAATTTTTGACAAGAATCTCATTGTCGTCCCCCAAGAGTTTGAATTCTTTCTCAAAGGCTAGCTTGAGTGTTTTCCATGTTGTTTTGTCCATGATTAATGCTTAGGTGAACCACTCAATAGCCATTCCTTATAGGGTGGTTGGGAAAAATCTTAACCACATATGTTCATCAGTTTTCCCACTGGTAGTCCAAATAGTGATGCACATTCTTCAGTGTCGCACTAGATCTTTAGAACTATTGCCAGTGAATTTCGACAACTTTTGTTTATCAAGTGATAGGTTGGGGTTCCCATGGTTGTGGGTTTTGGGGTCTCCTGAGGTGGCCAGCTGAATACTACTTCCTCCTTAGGACGATATCTACTGGATACATTTTTATACTCGACCCATCCCTCAACAGTTATCTGTACTCTATCTTTCTCATCTTCAGGTTTCCTTTTTTGAGCTATTGCCCCAACTTTGCCATTGAGACTGTTCTGGCTGCCCTTGTGTGCATGGCACTGGACCTTTCTCTCAATGATTCTTAGACCCCATAGATATTTGATTTGCATGCAGCGTGTTCTTCGTTTGTGAGGAGATTGTTTTAATATCTCTATTAGAAGGAAGACTTCTCTCAGAAGGAGGGGTTGAGTCCTGTCCTCACTGGATTCAGTTGAAACCACTGTGGGGATTTCCGATCGTATCGTGAAGGGAAAATACCTATCAATCTCTTTCTATTGTGTGAGTGAGAATGGTGTAGGGTGTTTAGTTACTTGTTTTGGGCTCTTGCGTATGCCTTGGGTTGTGCTTGGGCCTCGGCCTCTGCTTGGGATTGGGTTATTGATTTCTCGCCCTTTGTTTCTTCAGGCTGTTGCTTCTTGCAACCTCCATATTTTCTCTTGTTGTTCTAAGAGTCTAGTAGATCTTCAAATTTCTATGTCATTTATCCTACCTCTGTTTTCGTTGACCATCTTTATTCGGTTCTAATGGCATTGACATCATTTTTCTAATCTTTTCTCCTCATCACGACTTTGCCTTTCTTTGTACCTTTGTAAGATTTGTTGCCTCTGATTCTCTTGGTCATGTTCAGCCTGGCGTTTAGAAAAATAATATAGTGCCTGCCAATGAGTCGTGGTAGGTGATATGTTACTGCCATGTTGCACTAGAAGAATTTTTTTGGCACTTGGGTTCTTCTTGCTAATTCCTTGACATTCCCCCATGTAGAAAGTTACCATAGATATTGGAAATATTTTGTATTTTCTTTATGTTGTTGATTGGATTCAACTGTTTCTTTGATTGATTGACTTGTTAATTCTCCATGTTGTCGTCAATAGAATTGTTGACTGATGTTACTTCCCGAACTAAGTTTGATTTGTTCCTTGTTCTTCTTAAGGCAATGACGCCAAAGTCTAGAATGATTAATGTCTACTAAGATACTAGACATATGTTGCTGGTTATTTTTCCTCATTCCATCTCTGGGTGGAAGGATAAGAGCCCAAGGAATCCTTGTGCTTAGACTCAGACTTTGTTGACTACAAGTAGAGTAGTTCACTACTTATGTCGGCCCATTCAACCACGCATGAATGCATAGAGGTCTAACATGAAACGTAAGTGAGAGATCATTGTGAACCTTGTAAAAAAGCGATGTGACAACAATGATCATGCATTGCAATGTAGCTAAATCAAACCATAACTTAACACACCTTAAGGAAATTAACAATTAGCCTACAAACCATTGTTCTAAAACTCGCAGAGTAATCACAAGAAGTCGCTGCTTTTTTGGCAAACAAGCAACCATCCCTTCAGACTCGCAAGTAATTACTCATGATTTAATTGGCATTACTCGGCTACTCCGCATTACTTGCATTGCACAACATTGATTGGCATTACTCGGTTGCCCGTAATTGTCTATGACAATTGTAGTTTGTACTCGTTTTTGGTCTAAAACTGGACATTATACTCTTTTTTGGTCAAAATTTAACAGAAAATATGTTTATGCATTCTCTACATTCATTCCTCATGTCATTTAACAATTATACATGTTATTTAAGTTTTTTTAATGGATTTATATATTTCTAAAGTAGCGATAAGGCTACCAAGAATTTCTCAGTACGAGTTTTAAAACTATGCTACAAACCATCATGAGAACATGATCATAACATCATCAACATATACAAAATGTACTACAACATCCATGAATGCATATACAGATCATTAAAACCCTGAACATGATATACAATGTGGATACGCACAATGAACTACTCAGAACCACACTTCTCATATATTGATTAAAAGCTCAATTGCATTAGTACAATAACATGCACCTTGTGCCATACAATACAATAAACTGAATACAGAGCTATAAATACTGCTGCCAAAACGAGCCTCCTGCTCTATTTTGTGCTACTGAGCTACATATCCCTTGTTTTCTCACATTTTCAAGAGCTTTAACATCATTTTTTGGGTGTTTGCAGTCTGCAGATCTTTTGTCATCTTGTAGCAAGAGTTTGGAAGGGGTTTGAGCATGGAACAATGTTATCCCCGTCAGTGTTCATCCATTCAATGTTCCATCCTATTTTTCCATCTTTTCTCTTCTTTGCAGTCGGTTTTGGGGGTAAATCTGGGCTTTACATGTATTCACAGTCTGGCCTGAGCTGGATTTGAGCTCCAATTTTGATTTGCAATCGGCTGCCCATGTCATACTCTCATGTTATAGCTGCACAGATCTCACTTGCATTCAGACATGGCGACTGTATTTGTTTTTGACATCAGGTATTAATCTCACGTTCACCAAGGAGAGGGCCGTGAGAACCTTTAAATGCAAAAGCACTTCTAATACTAAGTGGAGCAATGAACTCCATGGACTTAATGTCCCTTTTGGCGAAGTGGATAAGTGTTCGGTTGGTGAGAAACAAAGAAAATTGGCTAAGGCATGGGTTCGAGTTAAAAGCCGAATGGATGACATGTGTCATGATCCTTGGCCTTGACCTCAAGCGAAAATCGATTGAGGCATGAAAAGAAGCCCAAAGGCAGGAAAATCGGGATTGAGCCACATGGCATGATTTTGGGAAGTTGGGCACTTAGAAGGTTTAGTTTGAGTGATGGTAAGCTGAATATGTGGACACACGAATGAGTGCCACGTGGCACAAAGTCAGGCCCCAAAAACAACTTAACAGAGTTGGCATAGTTCGAAAGCCGGATTGCACCACGTGGTTGGATCCCATGTGGTCGTGTGTCGAAAAAAGCGATATTTGAGCGGCGGTCGGCTGAATAGGTGAGCAGAAAATCAAGTGCCATGTGGCACAAAGTCAGGTGCTAAAGCCCACAAAGTTAGCATAGAGTGGAGGCTCGAATGGGCAACATATGGCCTTGAGCTTGGTGGAATCAATTAAGGCAAGAAAACTAGGATTGTGCCGCAAGGCGCGATCATGTGGAGTCACACAATCGGGAAGATAGTGGAGAATGGAGACAAGGTGGAGAAGCAAACTGGAGCTTGAGGCAATCATGGCCTGCCATGTGGCACTGAATAGGAAACCAATCAGAGTTTGCCATGTGGCCCAATGAGGAAAAAAAGGGACATGACTATAGTTTAAAACTCAAAATTTCCTCCACGTGGCATGAATTCAACTGTTTGGAGCCCACAAAGTTGGCATAGTGTAGAGGCCCGAATGGGTGACACATGGCCCCAAGCTTGACGAAATCTATTAAGGGAAGAAAATCGGGATTGCGGCATGAGGCACAATCCTATGGAGACGAACAAACTGAAGATAGATGAGAATGGAGACAATGGAGAAGCAAACCCGAGCTCAAGGCAATCATGGCTTGCCATGTGGCACCGAAAAGGAAACCAATCATAGTCTATCACGTGGTCCAATGAGGAAAAGAGGAACATGACTATGGTTTAAAAATCAAGTGTTTCCTCCTCGTGGCACAAAGTTAGGTACCGAATCCCACGAGTTGACATAGTGCGGAGGCCCGAATGGGCAACATGTGGTCCCGAGTTTGGCGAAATCAAATAAGACAGAAAGCTAGGATTGCGCCATATGGCACGATCACGTGGAGTTGGGCAACATGGATGATATAGGAGAATAGGGTTAGAGCAGAGAAGTGAACTGGAACTCGAGGAAATCACGGCTTGCAATATGGCAGCGAATAGGAAACCAATCAAAGTTTGCCACATGGTCCAATGAGGAAAAGGGGGACCCGACTATAGTTTAAAAATCAAAATTTCCCTCCAAGTTTTAGTGGCGTGGATGGGTGGTAGAAATCTGGTTTTTGGGCCATATCTTTTGATTTTGGGCACCAAATCACGCAAGAGTGGATTCATTGGAGAGCTCTCGAAGATGCCATTAAATATAATAGGTCTTGGGCCCTAAACCCCTGTGTTTTTACGAGTGGTATGGAATCAAAGTTCTTGTGGCTGTTTTTCTCATTTAATGCAAGTTAGGCAGATTCAAAACTTGATGGAGTTCATTTCTTGAGCCCAACACTTCAATGTTTCATGCAGACCTGTTCTCCATCAATGCACCACCCAGTTTTAGAAGATTTGAGGTCTGACATTCTTCTGCATAACATTTTACAGTTAGGAGTCAGATTTGGGTGATTTATTGTCCACAACCACATATTGGGTGGATTTTTGGCCTCCAAGTTTCAAATTTTCTCTCTTCTCCGCTGTTATAAACGTAAAAATATTCTTTGTAAGTTGGTTGGTTCCTCTCCTTTGGGTGCATAGTTATTCTGCCCTTTTGAGTGAGTAGCATTCCTTTGTGTCCAAACCTCTGTATTCTAATCTCTGTAATGCGTCCAACGCTTCTCTCACCTCTCAGTAACAAATTGTGCATTCTTCTAAACTTAATATAAGGTTGATTGTGGCTTGTATCTGCCCTTTAACATTGTCTATTGTCTCTTACCTTTTGTTTCTCTTGTGATACACTGGGTGTGGATTATAGTTGCAGGATTTTGTGCATTGTGTCAATAGGAGCAGGGAAGGAGTGATCCCCTTCTATTTTGGTTCAATCACACCCTTATTTTAGTTTTTCCTCCCTTTTCCCCTTCTAGAATCTTAAGTTTAGGATTAGTTTAGTGCTACGCATTAGAGTAGTTTAGGGAACGTACAGATTTCTCCAGAAGTTTGCCTCAAAGGAGTTGAGGTCCCACACCTTAGGAGGCATTTCCAAACTGCTTGTCCTTGGGCAGTACATTTCTGGGGACAACAAATAATTTTGTGGAGAACTAGTGGATGGAGCTTGACACTCCATGAACTTGCACAAAACTAGCTTTTCTCCTTTATTGCTTCAACATTACCCCTTTCCCACCATTAGAAATGAGGAGCCCAAGGAGGGTGCTTATTTGGTCTTGCCCGATTGGCAAGACCGTATACATTGATACTTGCTGGATACCTTAGAAGAAGTTTGGTTGGTAGTGAACTATTATGCACTCCGGTATCCAAAACCTTCCTCACGCGTTTTCTATTATTCTTCTCCACATCTCAATCCCATGCCATCTCGCAAACCCACACTAGTTTTTGCACGTGTTTGGTTGTGCACCGTTGATTCACATGCGTTTGTTTATGGGATTTTAATTCTACCGACACATCCGCAATCCATTTGCATTAGGTCTGCGACTAGCTCATACAAGACCTCTGCTTGTTCTTGTTTGTGTGCATGACAAAGTCTTATGATCTCGCACATATCACTTGTGCAATGTGTACACTTGGATCTCTATGTCAGAAATGACTTAGTGCCTTTTCCTAGGGTCAACATGTCCCCATACCAAAATTCTTGTTTTTCCTCAGACAAGGCATCTCCTTACTCATGGCACTTCAATTGGTCTCCTTCACACGTCATCTACCTTCTCGCGTAGGTCATTTGTAAACAACTCCCTTTGACATCGGGCTGCCGTCACCAACATCTTTAACCCTCGCATCTTTTCATTTAGGTCATCTGGGACCCTCACATCTTCAATCTATGTTGATTTCTTTGACAAGCTCCTCCATTCTAGGTCACACAATTTGTACCTATCTTGTACATAATTACATCCTCCATTATTACGTTTTCCTTGAAGTTCTCGAATACCTCCCTTACTTTTGCACATCTTTTAGTCTCTTTGATTACACGGTCAATTGTATTTTCTCAATTCCATCCTCTTCGCATCAACGCATGCAACTACCTCCCACGATACATCTTCATCTCGCCTTAGTGCGCTATGTGATGAAGTCCTCCATCAACCAGTGATCACACACTTCTGCGGCTTCCTCGGCTTCCTCTTACTGACATATTGATCTTTGATGCTACCTCTTTCATGCTCTCATTGCTTTGGCCAATCTCTTCTTTTGGAACTCTTCCTTAATATCTTACTTTGTGGGCTTTTCTTTTGCAAGCGCCTACAACTAGCTCTAGCTTTGCAATTGGTTCTTGGTCTTCCGTGTTTGTGTCATCCCATACTTGTTTTTTTATTGTTTTATCTTCCAAACTATCCCCTTGATCTTCCTTTGTAGTGTGGTCATCTTTGCTTTGCCTCTCTTTTCTTGATTTGCTTCTTTGTACACTCAACCTCACACCCTTACTTTCTTCTTATCGGCCTCCACACATTTTTTTGACAACACCAAGAATTCGGTCGCTACTATGATCGTCAACTAACCTCTTTGACATCCCTATAGGATTCCCTACACATATTCCTAAATCATGTTCCCTTTCTTGGGTTGTATCTTCCCCTTTTGGGGGTGCGTGTTCCGAATCCTATGAGGAAGTTCGAACCTTGGGTTTCTTTATATACTACCGAGAACATATTATTCACCACTCCTCGTAAATGGCCCCTCACTTTATCTACAAAAATTTGTAGTCTTCCTATCATTCTTCTCTTAGAGTCCCTAGACCCAATTCAAAACTTTCCACCATCTTCTTTATTTTCTTCCTCAATTCCTCTCAGTGGCCACCAAATCATCTCCAATAGGTCCCTCATCACCTATCGAGTCTTCCAAATCTGTATTGTGTGGTCCTCTTCTTGCATTTCCTTTTCGATCTTTGCATCCTATCGCAACATGCCCAAATTCTTTTATGCCTTTGCATCCCTCTACACTCAAGAACAAACTCTTCCCGTACCTCATCGATTTTTTTGAGGTATCTCCTTTCCTCCTGTTAGCCGCTGCATCCTTTTGCATACTCTCTTCCATTTTGGTGGCTTCCGTTCCCTTGCACACCATTTTTCACTTGTTTCCTCGAGTTTTAGTTTTTGCTAGAACTATTATGTATCATTGGATTGTTTTGGTTGCGCTTGATGTGTTAAATTCCACGGGTTGAGTACCTTGGCTCGGAGTGACCACACCTTGCCTTGCTCAACTTGTCTTTATTCTACACTCCTTTGTGTCCCTGGTCCTATGTATGTTCCACTCTCATGACTGTCCTCCCAATGCACTCATCTTCCTTACTAATTATTCCCTACGTTGAGCATCTACCCTCTTAGGAACTATCGTTGGAGCCCTTTAATACCTCGTATCTATCCTTGTGTAATGATAGGGGACCTTCTTCTTGGGTGTCTTATCCACCACTTTCTCCTTCCTTAACCTTCGCATGAAGTAAAGCACCCACTTTTGTGCAACCGTTCTTGTGTCAACTCTTTGTTGATTTTGAACTCGCCAACAAACAACAAAGTGTAGTTGTAGTTTCTTTACCCGGGATCTTCACTAGGGTATCCTCAAGTGTTTTCCTGGCTTGGCTTGAACGTACGAGCTAACATAACCGGTTTGCTAGCCTCCACGATATCAATTGGCAGATCTATCTCCTGCTTCTTGTCATCCGACTCATCATAAACATCTCTAATGCTTCTTCCTCTACCATACAATGCTATTCAATAACATTGGGGCATCAACGAGTTCTACATTCACCTTCATGTGTTCCATGACTATCAATCAGTCCAAATCCCGTTCCAAATAATTGGCCATTACCATGTAAGGCAACCTAGCCCCAACCAATTATGCTACACTTCCACCAATACGCAGGATCAAAGTGTAGTGTGCGTCACTTTAAACATTGCATAATATTTGTATATCATAGGCATATGTGGTAGAATCCTGTATTCATCTTCAATCATCACTAACACTTGTCTATACCACCTCTCCTCCACTTGTCAGTGATCCACTATAGTACTCCACAACTAAATTTTTGGAACATCATTGCGCCGCTTATGCATCTTGCACTTAATTTTGTGAATCTTTTCTCCTTTGTACTCCAAACTCATGAAGCAAGACCATGATCAAGTATGCGCCGTATTGAAAATCCTTCCCTTTATTTGCCTCATCAATTGTGCGATTCAAGTCCTACGTGACATACTTGGTCAAATTTTTACTTCATCCTGAATGCGCTAATGGCATAAGCAAGGGTTAGAGTGTGGCGATCAATGAGAATCCAACTCCTTGTTGTAAATTTCGTTGTTAATATTCTTGACACTCTTGCTCTAATTGCCCATCTTCATAGATTTTGCCACAACCGTGTGTTAATTCCTATTTAACATTATTTTGAGTGTTGTTCTCCCAAGTCTCTTGATGCTTGAGTGTAAGTGCTAAATCCCCCTCATTCGGAAATCCTATTATATTGGCCATTTAGTGCGGGAGTCCATCTTATCCCCTTGCACTGATATACAATCCTCCTTCACGCACTCGTGATAGTAACACCACCAATTTCTCGTCCTCAAATTATGGGAGTTCATACACCTTCAAGAATTTAGGCTTTGTCAACCATTCTCTTGTTGTCTCTCCTCCCTTTCTAGGAAAATTGACATCTTTTGAAATCTAGAAATAATACTTTCCTATCTATGGTTTAAACTCTACAATGCCGGGCATATGATAAAGTGCTCAATTCTCCGTTATGACAACTTCCTTAGGATATGACATCAATGCAGCTTTCACTTTGGCTTGGTCTCCCGAGCCACCCTTTCCTTATCCTGTAACTCCTCTCTCTCTCGTTAAGCCTTCTTCTTAGCTTGATCCAATTTTCCTTTGCACTTATAGATGGGCTTCTTTGACTAAACTTCTCTTAGTTTCCTTAAGCATCCTCCGATAGACAAATGTGTCCATCTACATGCTTGGTTTGGCTTTGATTCTCTTATCTAGTTTTGTGTTTGTCCCCATTGTAGTGTTTTTCCTTGAATTATCACCCCTTAACTTCTTTGTCATTGCCATCCATCTACAAGAACCCCTTAGCTAATTCTTCATTCTCAAGGGAATCTTCTTCACCAATCCTATGTTTTCAACCTATAAAAACCCCTTCTCTCAATTCTATCAGTCATGCCCTAACTCATCCAACTTTCTCTCTCCTTGCCTTTCGACTCAAGCCTCCTCACCACTTGGATTGCGCTAAAATGTTTTTCAAATGGATTTTTGAAATGCCTTTGTTGGCTAGATTTTCTGCATAGCTGAAAACCTAGGCAATCGTGAGATAAATCTCCCTCATTTACCGGTGAGGCTCCCATGTAAGATTTGTCAATTAAATATGCTAGTATCTATTTGTGGGTATTACTTTAACCATGCAGCTCATGAACCATAATTGCATAGCTTTCATGCAAAGTAAGTAAGCAGTTGTTAAAGAAAGGAAATATCTAAAGATGAAGGAAATAATAAAAACACAGAAAGAAAGAGGGAAGATGTGCAACCCAATCAATAGATTACAAAGTTGATTGCATGCACATAGACAGAACCAATAGATATTAACACACATAATTATAAGCAAAGGCAACTTTCAAATCTAGATCTAGAATAACACAAAGTTTATAAGTAGATCTAAGACAAAAAGTTAGAAACAAAATGCACTGTGACACAAAGTTCTCCGGAAATCTGCTCCTTTCTATTCCTTTGCTTCAAATAGCTATCGGGGTTTCAGCACAAAGTCTAGAACACAAGAATGCTACTTACAAATTCTCATCTTTAACTCGAAGGTTCTTCCTCTACTTATAGCATGTAGAGGGGAAATTACAAATAGGAAGCTTTTAGTGAACTGACACATGTGGAAGTTGTCAAGGAAACAACTGACAATCTCCCTCCTGGAATTCCTCTTTGCATGACATGCATGATTTGCAACTGAAGATATAACCTTCTATTTTGCATGTCTGCCACCTATTTCCAAGTAGTTGAATTCTTCAAGTAATGGCTTTTAAACCAATCACTTAAGTTTTATAATTTAATTGATCGCTCAATTACTTTGTCGGAGGAAATAAGAGAAAGAAGAAGAAAGAGGAAAGTTGCAGTCTTGTTCTTTTTCATATTCTCATGCAGTTGATTCTTTTGCCTTTGATTCTCACCAAACTGGATTTGGAAGCAACTGGATCTGGAAGCGGTTGGATCTGGAAGCAAGTGACTATGATTTGCTTGCGGGTATTGCCTTTGACTTGTCTTTCTTCTTATCCTTGAAGCTTTTGTAGCTTTTCTTCAGTACATGCATCAATGCAATGTTTTGCCGTAAATAACTCATCATTTTTATTTTTAATTGCATATGAGCAATTAAAAATTTTGGAAAGCACTCGGTGAATGCAAATTCAATGAAGGCTTCAACTGGAAGATTGGGAGCACATGCACAAGATCCTGGAAGGAATTTTTCATGCATTGACTTCTACACGGGCTGCGTCAGAAACAAGAGGATGAATTTTTGCGGAAGCCTTTGCAATTATGAGATCTGGATCTGATCTGGATATGGGCCTATTGACTTCAACAAATCTGGAAGCTATGCATGATTCCGCAGAGCCTACCCTTTCATCCCGCTTTGCCATGGCTGGAGCAATCTTTGTCTGAGCAACTCTTTTTCTTTTAATTATGCCGAATTCTTTGCAATTGGTGCAGATCTGGCAATTTCTTCAGATTTGGAGGACATATTCAATGTACCTGACATTGATTTGCACTCTCTTTCACTTATATGAGCACCTGTAATGAATACCTGCAATTAATTCAGACAAAGACGGATTCCAGAGCATGAACACTTGATTTTTATCACAAAAATCTGCATATTAAGCCCGCTGCCCTAAAATTTGAGGCTTTGCTTGCATGCAAAGCAAGCATAAATATTTTTAACTTCACCTGGGCACTCATACCAACATGCGATAATTACACAGCATAAATTAAGCTCCTCCAATCCTAGGCGCCAAACTTTGAAGCTTCCCAGCAGTGGAAAATACCTTTTTCTGAGCAAAATTCCTCCTTTGGGCACCAAAATTGCTTGGGCTGCACTCCTTTGCTAAAGAATTAATAACTCCATTAATATGGCAGCCCATGCTTATATAACCTTCATCATTCTATAATTAATAATTGCCCTTCCTATTTCCGGCAATTAATTAATTAAAAATCATGCTTTTCTCTTTAAACTTGGGCGCCAAAATTTGCATGCTTTGGGGCTGCATTAAATAAATTAAATTTATTTAATTTTAGCTTTCTTCCTTCAGTCTTCCTTGACTTCACACTATGCTTTGACCTCATGCGCCAAAAATAGGAATTAATTCCATCAATAAATACTTTAAAAAGTATTATTTCTCCTCTAGGTGGGTCGCACTTTTTTGCATGATATAGGGCTGCATTAAATAAATTAAATTTATTTAATTTTAGCATTCTATTTCCAATCTTCTTTATCCTTTCATCATGCGTTGACTTTTCCTCATGCTTGGGCGCCAATTTTAGGAATAGAAACAATTAATTAATACTTTAAAAAGTATTATTCTTCCTCTAGGTGGGTCGTACTTTTTGCCATGGCTGATTTCTATTTTTAAAAGTCACTTTTTGATGGGAATAATCACCCTGCACTGCAGCTCCAAAAATCCCATGGTCCACTTAAGTTGTTTGACTTTCATAATGAGATTTTTACCCTGCAAGGTAGGTAAGAAATTCCCATCAATGCCTTAAGTGATTTTCTTTTATTTTATAATGGGAATTTTCACCCTGCAAGGTAGGTAAGAAATTCTTGCCTACCTGCTGCCTCTAATTTTCCCATCATGACTTAAGTGACTTTGCTTCCATGGGAAAAAGTACCCCAGGCAGGTACAAAATTCCCACCCCATCATGACTTAAGTGCTTTGCTTCCATGGGAAAAACTACCAAAATTCCATTGCAGCTTAAAACCTTCCTTTCCCAAAAATGTGACTTGCCCAGAAGAGGCCTTTTTTGTGCATGACTTCATCTTTTTAGAGAGAACCAGACTTCCTGTGGCAAATTCCTTCTGGCATGACGTTTGTAGATGATTTCCAGATACTCCAGGCAAGAAAACAGACTGAATTGGCAAAGGAATTGACCTAGGGGAATTTCATAGAGAAAAACATGCAAAAAACACACAAACGAAAAACGTTGCCAGAAGTCACAGACAATGCCCAGGATTCATTCTGGTGGAAACCCTATTGGTATATGGGAATATTGACATGTAAAACCTCAACAGGGTTAAACCGAGCACAATTTACCTCAAACGGGGCTTAAAATAATTAAATAAAATTTCCTGCAGGCAAACCCCAACGACAAGATATATAACGAGTTTGGGCATTTGGGTATTTGTCGAAATTGGCTTATATGACTCTCTGGGAATATCTTGACGCAATACAGACATTTTCTGGCAATAAAAACACAAAACGACCCATTATTTTAAAAGTACGATTTTTTTAACATGGGGTAGTCTCAGATTTCAGAGTGAAATCTAGGGACACCACCTTGCTTTCCTTGTATACTCTTCGAGGCATTGACAACTTACCAACTCATTCATTTGCAAACTAATCCATTTTCCGCTCCTTGAATGGTCATGTGATATCATGTCCTTGCTTGTGCAAACTTTCGTCTCCTTCTACGTGTGTGCCACAAGTTTTTTTCTCACACACCACATAACTCATTCTCTCTCCTTCTAAACACTAATTTGCACTATGTCCTCATGTGTACTTAACCTTTCTAGTCACAAAATTGTTGAAGATTCTTTGTTAATACCTTTTCTTCCTTTCCTATTGTGCAACCAAACTTGTCTTTCATATGCATACTTGTACCTCTAGGTCAACACCATTCGCAAGGTATCTCCAAGAGAGTTAGCCCGGATACGAGTATTATCTTAGAACTTAGACATCTAGCATGCAAAACCCTTTAACATCTCACTCGACTAGATTTACAAACTCATGTTGTAAACTCCTATTAACCTTATGCACACATATCCTTCTTTTGATACAACACTTTCTTGACTTTCCGTTTAAATTGCATGATTATGTGATTCACATTTATAGTTACAACTTGGGGCAATAGCTCATTTATTTTGCATAAAGCAATTTACAACAAAAATGCAAAATCAAAACTATCCTAGAAAGCAAGGAAATATTACTTTGGGTGGCAATTTCTGGTTGTTGGACTTATTATAGCTCTCCTTAATTAAAAATTGAAAACTTGGTACTCCACTTGTGTCCAATCTTGTGGGTAGGCCTTCTCTGGGAGGCCATATGTATTCTTTGGGATCCAACGTGGTTACCAATCCGACGTGTGTCTTGTGCGGTGCATCATTGGGTTTCGGTGGTGCAACCCTCCTTTGCTCTTTCTATGGTTCTTTTCCAAGGCAGTGTGGTCAACCATTCTTTTGTGGCCTATGCGCAGTTTAGTCTCTTCAATCTCCATCGTTTCACCACTTTGCTCGATCTCTTCCTTGAATGTATACATATTCATTATCTCATCGAAATCTAGCCTCCTTTTCACCTTAGGGCTGGGTGTTAATGCCGACAACGCTATGTCATTCATTTTTGGCTCTCTTGACTTTGTGTGCTGCTTACTTCCTTTTGACCTAGCACATCACCCCACCAACTATTGTGGGACTCCTTACTCTCTCAATGCTAGGACCCATCATTGCATCTAAACCCGTGATGTATCACACTTCACCATTCCATTCCTTACCATGACTTTGAGTTGACTTCCTTTCCTTACCTCGACACAATTCCTTCCATTGATATCATACAATGATTGAATCCATCTTGTGCCTGCCAAATTTGAGGATTTTAGTTCCTCCTTTTCCCAATCAATGTCCTCATCTTCTTCCACGAGTTCTTTTGACTCATTTATTTCTGTGGATAATTTCATCGATTAGAATCTTCTTCTTGTATGCCTACACTCCCCACATACATAGAGCTGAACTTCTCATCCAAGGGTATCCCCACCTTTTGTTCATCGTTTTCAAAGTTCATGAATCTTTGCTTGAACCACATCTCTCCCCCATTTGCATAACACCATGACTGAGATAACAATGCTGGATTATTGTCCCCTTTGGCCATCTTGATGACCTAAAAGTCAGATATGAATGGTACACCTAAAATCTCTAGTTGTGCATTATTCAATGTAACTATGGTCTTTGCTTTTGTCTTGTTTGCCATATACATGAAATTCTTGGAATAAACTAATGTGGGCTTTCCCCTTGCACATCTTTAGTCAGAATGTTAACCTCTGTGGCAGTATCAATGAAGATATTTTCCATATCATAATCACTGATTTTCCCATTGACTAGCTATTCTTGGTCATATGCAGGGCTATGAGCTGCACATGTCCCTTTTGCTTTCAGTTTTTCTTTTTCTGTTGTCTTGGATTTCCCATACCTTATTTGAGTTGTCTTTTGAGAAGAGGCAACAATCCTCCAATGAACCCACTGGGCATGCTGCAATGGGTCTATTATGTAAGAAATCTTCAAAAGAAGGGTCTCAAATTGCGCATGGTATGCACTACACCATATGTAATTTGCTGCTTTACCTCCCTAAGCGCAACTCTACTTCTCAAACTCCGGTATGTGAAACTCCTTTCAAATGTGGTCTTCAAAGCATCAAAATCAACCACTACTTGGTTAGGATCTAACTTCCTTTACCAAGTGTGAGCTTGGCCCATTAGTGTTGTCGCAAAACAATTTGGACTTCTATTCTAGAGACACCATTCCTTTTGCGTGCCAAGCTATCCCGCATTTGTGGAGATGCTCTGTTGTGTCTTCAGTCCCACTGTACTCTAGTAACTTGGTCATATCATAATACAACTGCTGTTGCGGTACCAATTGAGGTTGTGCTTGCATAACAGTTCCACCATTTCCTATAGGTACATGACCACTTGAAGTAGTCCCCACATTTGCTGCAGTCTGGGTTGCGGTAGCTATGGTTGGTGTGGTTGTAGTAGTACTTGTAGTCAGTATTACTACCCTTTTTGTGCAACGCTAGTACTTGGCACAATAGTAACTACCTATGTAGATCAACTCGCGCTACTTCCTACCAACATAGAAGTCGCCAACACCATTGCTGGTGCTTACCCAAATCCTGGAACCCATCGGTGTTTCCGGTTGGCAAGAGAATATACTTTTATACGCTCCGGAGACCTTGGAGGATGTTTGGTTGGCGCTAAGCTATCACACACTACAGGTATCAAGAAGCTTCCCCACGTGCTTCTTGTTCTTCTCCACCGCCTCAATCCCATGCCATATGCCGCTCCACACTAGTTTGTGACATGTGTTTGCTTGTGCACCATTGATCAGCACGCCTTTGTTTCTGGGAATTTTCTTCCACCGACATGCCCACAATCCATTTGCCTTAGGTTTACAACTAGGTCATGCAAGACCTCTGCTTGTGCCTGTTTGTGCGCATGACCAAGTTTTAGGATCTTGCACATCTCATTGCACGGCGTGTTCACTTGGACCTCTGCGCGGGAAAGGGCTTAGTGCCTTTTCTTGGGGTCCACACTTTATCAATAGGGCTTAGTGGTCTTTCTAAATCTCAGAGTCTATTGATAAGTTATTGAACAATCATTGCAGCTTGGCTCTCAGCCTCCTCAGTTGGGGTGAGATGCAACGTGTTTCTGTCTTCTGTAACAATGATTTGTGTAGTACAAATATTTTATATGCTTGGATCCTAAATTTCTTAGAGAAGTTCATTTTGATAAAATGACTCATGTTTTTAATTCAGGCTGTGGCCCCTCGTTATGGGGATTATCATGAAGGTACCGACATGGGAATTCAGAAGAGATATAAGATAGATGGGCAGGTATATAATTCTAAGTTTTGCAGTCGTTTGATTACAAATTCCAAGTAAACATGATATAATAGACTCTGTAGATTTAGTAAGATCCATTATGTTTTATGAGGAATGCCAACCGTTTTATTTATTTCTTGCAGGATATGGAAGTTCGCTATTACCAAACTTACATTGATGGTGTGGATTTTGTATTTATCAACAGTCCCATATTTCGTGGGTTTAACAACAACATCTATGGGGAAGTCGTGAGGTGAAATGAAATCACGTTGTTTTTTTCTCTTTATTTTCCTCCCTTATACTGTTATTTCACATTTCCATATGTTTTGTCCGTGTTACTGCATGCTTTTATACTTGTTAGTATGGTATAAGGGAATTTTAAGAAAACCCCTTTTAAAGTTTTTTTTTCGTCAGCAATGCAGTTTAGAAAATATGGATGTTCCGATGTATTTATAGGCTGAATGGACAACAGTTGCATGTTTCTGAGTTATTGAACAATTGTTTTGTCACGTATGATTTTGTGATTTAGTATTTGTTGCCTGAAAACATTTTCAAAACACGACTCTTTTTGTTTACATGTATTGTGTTCTCTGTCATATTTTTGACTCTCATGGTTTTGTATTAACTAATGCCGATTTTTGCTTATACAAATGCAGGATATTTTGAAGCGTATGGTCCTTTTTTGCAAAGCTGCAGTTGAGGTGTGGCATCTATCTTGGGCTTTAGAATGTCATTTCTTATCTTGAATTTTGCCTTTTAGTTCTTGAAGCAGCACTCGTACTGTTGTGCTTCAAAGATAATGGAATAGATAAACTATCTTTGTGATAAGTCAAACAGGGAGTAGACTGAACATGTGTTGCCTTTGAAAATGTTGGCCATTTTATACCTGTGACTAACAATTTAAGTTTAACCTCAGCTAGAAACTAATGAACTAATAGAAGCATGCAAATTAGACAGACAGAAACCACTAATGGGTGTTGAAAATGCATAAAATCTGTCAAAAATTGGAGTCACTTTGAAGTGTTGAAAATGATCACTTGGACGGAATTCGCCTGCATGCTATCTCAAATTCAACCCTGCACTTCTTGAAGTGTACATTAAGGAAATTGTTTATAATAGATCATACTCTGTTATGAAACCTGAAGATTATGCGCTATTTCCAGCCAAGGAAAAGAATGATTAGTGTAAAATGGGAAAGATCCTAGCTTGTATTAGAATGGCTAGCATAAGTTTTAGAAGTAATTAAAAGTTATATGAAAGTCTGATGATAAGAAACTTTAGGAATATTATTTTATGTCTCTAAAATAGTATTCTTATCTGTTCTAGATTAGTATTCTTACATTCTCTAAAATAGTATTTTAATCTTCTTTAGGATTATTCTTAGAATTGTTCTTACCCTATTCCTATTGTTATCTTGACCAATTATGTTGGAATAAAATTTTATTGAGAAACACTGGTACCATGGTTTGGAAACAAAGAAGTTTTATGGAGAATCCATGCTACAGGTGGTCTATTAGAGACTATTCTTCATGGCTATGTTACCAGGTACTGTCCTGGAGGTCCCCATACCTGAACTGATACAGTTCTGGTACTGGTATTGGTTTGGGTACCTCGTGGGTTCTTCTATTATCCTGGGTACTAGACTGTCATATTAAAAACAAAAACAATAAAGATTAAAAAAAAGAAAAAACGCAGTAAGGAACATACACAACTAACTAAAGTGCTGGTTTCTCTACTGCATCTAGGTCTACCAAACCAATTGGTGATTTGGATGAAGAGTAATATGATGATCTGTTCACATAGTTCTTGAGGACTGTACTGGAAGCCCTGTACCTGAACTGTTACAATTCTGGTACTGGTATTGGCCAAGGTACCTCTTGGGTGCTTCTATTATCCTGTGTACTGAGTTCCTTCTAAGTGATTGCTACATTAAAGAGAGATTTTAGTAGAGTAAATGACCATAAACAAAGGAAAAAGTAGACATGGTAGCGATGCTCGACAGAAGTTTAATCAGGGTGAGACATGTTACTTCTGTGGATCTTAGATGGTTCTGGGCAGCATTAATAATTGCTGTTTGCTTCACCGGACCATATATAAATGAGATATATCATATTTCTATTGCAAGTGAAAAATAGAAGGAAATCAATCATTGTGTATGAAGTAGTTGAAGGGTAGGAGGCGGACGTGCTGGGATATAATGTGGATTTACATAGACAAGTGCTGGCAAATTTTAGAGTAGAAAATTGAAGGGTAGGAGGGGGATGCGTTGGGATATAATGTGGATTTTAAATAGACAAGTGCTGGCGAATTTTAGAGTAGAAAATGGAGTGGATGAAAATTGAATTGACTGTAGACAAGGTTCTCGACCTTCTTTGACCCTAGTCGGTTCATCTTCACTGAATAAATGAAACCATAAGTACTCCAATTCCTTTCACAAGATGAAGAACTAGGTACTTGTGAGAGTAATCATATTGCAAATGATTGCAATTCATGTGCTTCATGGCCATGGTTCCACCACTAGTCTATTGGGTCCTGTGAACGCTTATCACAGAGAGTCTCCATTGTAGAAAATTGACCGTAACCATGTGAAAACATATTCTACTAAGTCCCGAAAATAAAAACCTCCTTTCCTCAACCATAAATGTTTTTCACCACAACCCAAATTTCTTTCATCACTTCTGTCTTCATATGAAGCCCTCTTATTGGCGACTTTTGTATCATACAACTTTGAATTTAAAGCTAATCTACACACTGTAGAGGTGTGTTAATTTTGTTTCATTTTTCATGTACCTTTTCCTTAATAAACAAATATAAAGAAAGATCCCTTAAGTCTCTGATTTTTCTTATTCTTTCACACACAAAATTGATTTTTTCATAAACCTCCCTAGACATGGCTTGTCAAAACCAGGAGAACGGATTACCTCACAAATGGGCTGAATGAAGTCAACATAAATTTTACGCCTAAAAAGGTCATTAAGGACCATCTTCTTCACCTCAACCGTAGTTTTTGATGTAGATTGTCTCCAATCTGCTCATGCAATACTAACTACGATGGAACATAAGGCCCCTTTGACAACATAAAGATGGTCAAGAAGTATGAAAAAGAAGCAAACCGTGTGTCTGCAGGTTTGAGAAGCTCCACCTTTGTAAATCTCCGATAAATAGGTTGCATGTAGTGATGAATGTATATAAACATTTGTATTTTCAAACCCTTTTCAATAAGAGCTCAGAAATCCACTGAAAACTGGCAATGTCTTCAAGCGTATTATTCAAGGCATGCACACAATATGGTGTCCAAAATATATTATTATTTTTTGCATCAACAAGCCATCTGCTTTACAAATTGGGGCAACATTTGTAATAACTTTGGACAACATGTGATGCCCCCACCTCATCAATTGCATCACATAGCTAGTTCTAAAAGAATTTTGCATTTTTCTCTTGCCCTGAGCAATTGATTACTTTTTAAAAATAAGGGGCTTTGGAGCAATTTACCATAATATCAAGAAGTGGACAGTCTCTAGTTTCAGTCCACCCATTCATGAAAAAGTTGATTTCTTTTGTAGACCCCACTCTTTTGATTGGCCTGGTTTGTTGTTCTATCCTTGTTTTCTCTTTCTCAATGAGAGTCATGTGAAGCTTCTTACATCTAGGCGATTTATACCCGATGACCCATTGTCGATTACATGAACAATCTCTTTATAATAAGGTGAGTGAGCGAGTGATATTCCATTCACATCGAAGAAGTGCGCAATCGTTGCATCAATTGCTTTGTGACCATGGACATCAAACATGTTCCAATGAGGTTCAAATTGCCACGTGTGGTCTCTTACGAGAAGGCCCTGCACTCTCTGCTACATGTTTGGAAGACAAATCTAGCTGGGATTCTATTTCCCTGTTTGCTCTTATAGGATGACTTTGTGTGCGATTTGTTTTGAAGCATGAGAACTTGAAGGAGTCACTTTTCCTTTAGTGCTTTTTTGTTTTCTCATAGCTTCATACCTCTCTACCTCATTCGGACAAGGGTCAACCCTTTTCCTAGTCTATGAAGAAAGGGCTTTCATTCTTATGTCGTGCCTAAAAGGACTTACACAAATTTTACAGGGGATCTTTGTTGTTCCACCGTTGTCTTTGCGAATGTGATCGCAGTTCTTCCAAAGTGGATATGGTCCTTTCCTTCCTCGTGACATGTTGACAAAAAATATATTAAATAACAAATTTATAATAATAAAAAATTAAATATTATAAATATTTTTAATAATTTAATATTATTAAAATAAATACTAAAACATCAAAAATTAAAAGTTAAAAGAAATTAACTATTAAACATTGAAAAGCTAAAACTAAAATTTAATATTAAAAAAATAAAAATAAAAATTATTTGAAATAAAAACTAGAAGTTTTAATTTAAAACTCAAGTTAAAACTAAAAGTTAAAAAATAAAACCATATTAATTAAATTAATGTTAAAACTTAAATTAAAACTATATTTTTGAATTTTTTTAAAGTGGGCATTGCCATGGAAGGGAAATGCCATGAAAAAACCCATTATTTTGTAATAGTAAAACTGAAATGAAAGAGAATATTATGTGGGTATTATGGCATACCTTGTACATGAATTTGCCGATTGTTAACACTCCAACGACCGCCATCAAGAATCTGGTAATTGCCAACACAAATCCGCAAACCGAATCTGAAAACTGTCCAGCTGAATTCGCACAAATGTCTTCAACTCAGAGCATCGACGATCAAATGAATTGATTGCAGTGCTATTTAAAAGCAAAATGACACATTTATGGTTTTTTGAAACTATGTTCAGGGTTTTTGTGTAGGAAATGAAGCAATTTTCGAAGGAAGACACCCAAGAGACGTTGAATATTTCTGGGTATGGGAGATGTTTTAATTTAAAACTCTAGTTCAAACTCAAGTTAAAACTAAGAGTAAAAAAGTAAAACAATATTAATTAAATTTATGTTAAAACTTAAATTAAAACTATATTTTTGAATTTTTTTAAAGGGGGTATTGCCGTGGAGGAAATGCCATGAAAAAGCCCCACTATTTTGTAATACTAAGACTGATATGAAAGAGAAAATTACGTGGGTATTATGGCACACCTTGTACATGAATTTGACAACTGCTAACACTCCAATGACTGTTATCAAGAATTTGGCAATTGTCAACACAAATCTGCTAACGCAAATCTGACGACTATCAAGCTGAATTCGGTACAAATCTCTTCAACTCAGAGCATTGATGATCAAATGAACTGATTGCAGTGTATTTTATAATCAAAATGACACATTTACGATTTGTTTGAAACTATGTTTAGGGTTTTTGTGTAGGAAATGAAGCAATTTTTGAAGGAAGACACCCAAGAGATGTTGAATGTTTCTGGGTATGGGAGATGACTTGAACCCTTCTCCCATATCGAAGATGCGTACTGGCGTCCTAGAGACATGTCCCTAGGTGGTGGGGGCGCGTCTTCTTGCATCACTGCCAAATTCCCATAGTTTAGGATTATACGTTGAACCCTTCTCTTGTACCGAAGATGCGTACCCATACCAGAGATGTGTCCCTAGGTGGTGGGGGATGTGTCTTCTTGCACGACTACCAAATTCCCATAGTTTAGGATTATACGTTTAATTCCTCAAGTCATAGTCGAGAATGATAGATTGTGTATAGGTATGTGGGGCGACTTTGATGAGAAAATATTGCTTGTCACTATTTTTTGGTTCTTTCCCTAGGTTCACGTTTGTTTTAGGATTAATACAGTGAAACTTAGTACTACACTGTAAAAGTGCATAATTGGCTAATATTTTTCATTTTCTGGCTTCCATAAAAGTTCAGGATGCATGTGGACGAGAATATACGTAATTTTAGAATTGTTATATACCGAATACAAAATATTGTACTAGGATACATCTATTGTGTATCAAAACACACCCCTTTTAGATGTCTGAAAAGACACCCTTTTTGTCATTATATTTTACAATGTAAATGAGATTTTTTAATAAAGTTCATATTTTATATAGTGTTGGTTTTGAATAAGTAGCTTGCTCGACGAACTACCTTTTAGAATGTTCTAATTAGTGGTAGTAGGCGGAAACCACTATTTTTGTGAAACTATGAGTGAAATACCACTATGGTTTAGGGTTTTAAAAGTTACTTATTTTTTTAATAAATTAGAAGTTTACCCTCTCTGTGTAACAAATCGATTTTAATATCAATATAATCTTATATGTTTATCCCATTTTGATTTGGAGAAGTTTTCTTCCATTATTGTTTTGGATTTGCAGGTGCACTCCACTTATTTGGTGTGCAAGTGCCCCCATACTTTTAAATTTCGTGTAGATGTGCCTCTTGTGTTTGCAGATATATTACATGTAGTAACAAAGCTGGTTTCAAATTTATAGTTTTTAACAAATTTGTTTATGTAGAGGCCATAACTTTCTACTCAAGAGTCAAATCGAGACATTGTTTTTGGTTAGAAGGTAGACTTGAAGGCATTTCCAGTAAGTATAAATTCATCAAGTTTGGAGCAGTATTTAGGAGACATATCAATCGTAAGTAGTTGTTTTGAAATAGCCTAGAAAAAACAACAATTTCTGGTAACATGATTTTAACAGAGTATAACTTATGATTCAGGGGCCCAATTGATGTGCCATTTTGTTTGAAAGTAGACCTAGTAAGCTTTCAAATGTTTGTTTTCTTATGATCTTTTCTGGAGAATGAAGAGAAAGATATGAAAGTTGACTAATTTATCCTCAAAACCATAGCCTAGAAAAGAATGTTAAAAAGAAATAACATATATATTTCAAGCAAGGTATGCATTCAGTTGTGAAAGGAATTTTAAAAGCATTTGATAGTACCTTTGATAATCGTACTATTCATTTATATGTGAAATTAGAGTACGTAAAGGAAGAAGATGCATGGCTAGATTTGGAGGATAAATAGAATGGTATGAGGACTTCTTTTAGTTGAATGAGAGTAATTTGTTTTGGATTCTCTTTGAAGATTTTGTCATATGTGATATTTTTTTGTTGTCAGTCTATGTTTTGTAATTCTTCTCCTTGGTATAATGATGTTACTAATGAGTGATGTAGAAGAGGTGAATGAAATCCTCAAATTTATTTATTAATGAATCACCTTTCTTCCAAACTGATTCTTATAATGAGGGAAATGCATTGCAAAAAATGTTAAGCAATCATTGAGAGTGGTCACACTAATGTAGAAAAAGTTTCTCTTCATCTCAAAACTCATTCTTTTGAGGATGGGAATTATGATTCAATAGATGATTTCTTTGGTCTTACATTGCTTATGCATGATTTTCCACAAATGTTATTTCCATCAACACAACTAGCATTGGGCATGTTTAGAGGTGATAGTTTTGATCACATATGTGCAAGGGTTGATATTTCTTTGGTTTAACACTATATTGATCCATGCCACCTTTGAGTATCAACATCAGCATGATGTGAATGATTTCATCAAGATAGGTCATTGTCAAAGCTTTTACCTATTCATGTGGTGTCATGTTCTCATCTTAAAGAAAAGGAAGAAGCGGAAGAATAAGAAAATGCACGAGCGAGCTTTGATTTGGTCTTCAAGATTTGGGCACAAAGCTTCCCAAGGTGGAGGGCATGTTGTGTACCAAAACACAACCCATTTTTGGCATTATGATTTTTAATATAAATGAGTTATTTTGTTATGAAGCGCATATTCTATGCACTGTTGGGTTTGAATATGTAGCTTTCCCCAAAAGCTATCTAAGTTCAATGTTTCTAGACATGTTAGGTTCTAGCTAATAGCTTGCTCCAAAAGTTGCTTATTAGAATTTTCTAGTTAGTGACAGTAGGTGGAAACCACTCTTTTTGTGAAACTATGGGTGGAATACCACTATGGTTTAGGGTATTAGAAGTTACTCATTTTTTTATAAATAAGAGGTTTACCCTCTCTATGTAATCAATCTATTTTCATATCAATATAATCTTATGTGTTTTATCACATTTTAATTTGGAGAAGTCATTCCCCATTATTGTTTTGGATTTGCAAGTGCAATCCATTTATTGGGGTGTGTAGGTGCCCCCATACTTTTATATTTTGTGTAGACATGCCTCTTGTGTTTGCAGGTATGCTACATCATCTATTACACATGCAAACTAGAGAAGATAGATGCACATGAATTATAGTGGTGAGAAAGGGTCTCAGTCTATGTAATGGAATGGAATGGAAAATTATATTACAGAGAGAAATTCCTATGTAAGCAAGTGATTACTTTCTCTTCATTATAATAAGTTATCTTTCTAGTCAAGAGGATGATTCAACTTAACCTAGATATAATGTTACTAGGTATGTTAAGGAAATTGTAAGAGGTCATTATACTTCTCCGCAAGCAATGATTTTGAGCCCGTGTTATGCTTAGCTGACGTGCTTGTCATATCAATATTGGATAATAGGTGTATCATAAAGGACACAAGAAATTGAGGTTGGAACACTTAAGTAGCCAAAGTGGTCAATGGGATGAAAATCAAAGTGCTTGCAACATCTTCCAAAGTATGATGTTAAATCTGTATAAACATGATCAAACTATGTAAATGGGGTACAAAATACAATATCCACTTTGTTTTTGTGAAATTATGGGTAGAATACCACTATGGTTTAGGGTATTAAAAGTTACTCATTTATATAAAAGTTACTCATTTGTTTATAAATAAGTGCAAGGAGCAAACATGGAGGATGCTTGACAAAGATATTGATATGGAAATAATCGAGTTATAGAATATGGAGCTGCAATCCTTATATGCATTGGACAAGTGATTACAGACAAACATGTGGTTGCACAGGTGCAACAATAATCCTCACTAATAAACCATAAACTATACGGGAGTGCAATAATATAAATATTGTTATAAAACAATATAACAACCATGTAATAACTATTCACCCAACTAACCATCGTAATAAACTAACTACCATAGTAACAATGAATTACCTATCAGTAAATAGTAAAACTAAATACAATGTAAAATTACCTAATCAAGGTTTTACTTTTACCTAACATTCCCCCCTTTAGTTTTGCATTGCCTCAAGAAAAGAGGAGAGGAACTCTCTGAACAACTCAAATTTGTCACGTGCAAGTGACTTTGTGAAAACATCTTCTCGTTTTTCAGCTGTTGGGCAAAACTGAAGTTGTATATTGTGTTTCAAAACATGCTCACGAATGAAATGAACTTGTACCTCAATGTGCTTCATTCTCTCATGAAACATTGGATTGTGAACAAGTTTGAGAACACCCTCATTGTTAACATACAAGGTAGTGGATTTCTCATGTGATACTCCAAGACCCTCAAGTATGCAATGTAGTTATATCGCTTCACGATAACTACACTTGCAACATGATATTCGGCCTCTGTGGAAGATCGAGATTTTTTTTTGTTTCTTTGCTTCCTATGATATGGGTCCGTTCCAAAAAGAAAACATATCCATAAGTGGATTTCCTATCATCAATGTTACCTACATGATCTAAATCTGAATATCTAGTCAAGAACTGGTCATTCTTCTTGTACTCTAGACCAAGATCCATAGTGCCCTTGAGATATCTCAAGATCCGCCTTGCTTTTCAATGACAAACTCGGGTTCTTGCATGAACCGTGAAAGATAGCTAATTGCAAAGTTGATATCTGGTGTAGTATATGTCAAGTAAATGAGACTCCCAATCAATTGTCGATAGAGAGTTGTATTTACCAGAGGAGATGGATTTGTACGAGATAAGTCTCTCTCTCACGGGTGTAAGAATCGGTGTGAAATCCATCATACTTGAATTTCTCGAGTGTTGTCTTGGTATATTTCAACTGAGAAACAAAGATATGATTCTTCTTCTACCATACTTCCAATCCAAGACAATAGTGCATAAGCTCGAGATTTGTCATGTCAAACAATCTATTAAGATCTTTCTTCATTGCATCAATCATCTTCACTATGTTGCCAGTGATGACTAGATCGTCGACATTTACAAGATGTTGGCTAGATTTTCTGCATAGCATCAAACCTAGGCAGTCATGAGATAAATCTCCCTCATTTAACCGGTGAGGCTCCCGTGTCAGATTTGTCAATATAAATGTGTTTTTATCTATCAGGGGTTTTACTTTAACCACTTAGTTCATGAACCATAACTAAGAAGTTCTGCAGCAAGTAAGCAGCTGTTTAAGAAAGGAAAATTATAGAAGAAGGAAGTAGAGGAATTACAGAGAAGAAATAAGGAAGATGTGCATCCCAATTAGTAGATAGCAGAGCTAATTGCATGCACATAGAAGAAACTTAATAGATTTGAACACACAGAATTCTAAAGCAAAGGCAGTTCTAGATCCAGATCTAAAATAACACAAAGTTTACTTTAAAGATCTAAGATTTAAAAGCAAGAAACACAGTACGCCGTGACACAAAGTTCTCCGGAAACCTGCTTCTTTGTATTCCTCTGCAACAAGTGGCTCTCAGGGGTTCAGCACAAAGTCTAGAACACAAGATTGCTTCTTACAAATTCTGATCGATGATTAACCCGAAGGTTCTTCCTCTACTTATAGAATGTAGAGGGGCAATTACAAGTTGGAAGCTTTAGTTGAACTGGCACATGTGGAAGTCGAAAAAGAAACAACTGGCAATCTCCTTCCTGGAATTCCTCTTTGCATGACATGTATGATTTGCAACTGAAAATAGAAGCTTCTATTTTGCATGTCCGCCACCTATCTCCAAGTAATTGACTTCTTCAAGTAATGGCTTTTAAACCAATCACTTAAGTTGTATAATTGAATTGATCGCTCAATTACTTTGTCGTAGGAAAGAAGAAGGAAGAGGAAAGCTGACTTTGTCGGATGAAAGAAGAAGGAAGAGGAAAGCTGACTTTATCCTTTTTCATGTCTGCATGCGGCCAATTCAAATCGGATCTCAAGCACTGGATCTGAAAACAAGCTGGAATTGCAAGCAGTTGGAATTGGAAGCAAGCTGGAATTTTGCCTTCGCATTGTCTTCTCTATGGGCTGCATTCGAAACAAGAGGATGAAGCCTTTGTGCTAGAAGCTTTTGCAACTATAAGATCTGGATCTGGATCTGCATATGGATTTGCATCAGCATCTGCATCTGGATATGGATCTGCACCTGCATAACAAGTTCTGGCAACTGGGCTATGGATTGAAAAGCTGCAGCTCGAATAATTCCACCGCTTTTAATCTGCACGCATGAGTGAAGTTTCTCCTGCACTGGATTTGTCTATCAATTCAGCAAGAGGTTCCGAGCCTAGATCCGTGTTTCCAATATCTGCAAATTTAGAAGTGATGCATGACTCCGTTGTGCTTTCTTTTTCATCTTTCTTTGCCATAGCTTTGTCTATCTTTGTCTGAATGTCTTTTTCTTCTTATTTGACTGGAATTCTTCAAAATTGGTGCAGATCTGGACAATTCTTCAGATTCGGAGGATATATGCAATGTATTGGACATTGATAAAAACTCCTTTTCCTTTGTAAAGCACCTGTAATGAATTCCTGCAATTTATTCAGACAAAAATGGCCACCAGAGCATGAATAGTGAATTTTAATTGTAAAAATCTGCACTTTTCAAGCCTGCTGCCCCAAAAAATGGTGTTTAATTTGCACATAAAGAGAGCATGAATCCTTTCAACAACACTTGAGCTCCTGTAACACCTGTGCAAACAATTATGCAGACAAAGATCAACCTCCTTCAAAGCATGCGCCAAATCTGGAAGCTTTTAGCCTTGTTTCCACCTTGCATGAGCAAAATCCTTCTTCAAATGGGGCGCACTTTTCCTCTTGGCTGCAATTCTTTACCTGTGAATTAAATAATTCACCCATATGGCTGCCCATGCTTATATAACCTTCACAATTCTATAATTAATAATTGCCCTAATAATTAAAGGCAATTAATTAATTAAAAATCATGCTCTTCTCTTTTAAAAATAACATGTTTAAGGACAGCCATCCAATAAATTAAATTAATCCAATTTAATCCTTCACACATCACTTCACTTAAGCTTCACAGTGTGCTTTGACCATAGCCACTGAAAATAGAATTTAATATAATCTTTTAATACTTTAAAAAGTATTAATTCCTTCTCAAAAGGGGCTGCATTAAATAAATTAAATTTATTTAATTTTAGAATTCTATTTCCAATTGATTTATTCCCCTTTGCTTTTGTTGACTTTTCCACAAGCCTGGGTGCCAAAATTGGGTGAATAAATATTAACAAATATTTATTTAATGCATTATTATTCACCCAAGGTGGGTCGCACTTTTTTGCATAATAGAATTCTATTTTTAAGAATTTCTGACAATGGGATTTTTACCTGCAAGGCAGCCTCGAAATCCCATGATCCACTTAAGTGATTTGACTTTGACAATGGGATTATTTACCCTGCAAGGCAGTGCAATAAAATCCCGTGATTTCACTTAAGTCACTTTTCTTTTATTTCATCATGGGAATTTTTACCTGCAAGGCAGGCAATAAATTCCCCCCTGCATGAAGCCTCTAACTTTCCCACTGCAGCTTAAGTGAATTTTATATCACGGGAAAAAGTACCTTCTTAGCAAGTACAAAATTCCCACCGCTTTCTTGCTTCTAATTTTCCCACTGCAGCTTAAGTGAATTTTATAACATGGGAAAAAGTACCCTGCAAGGCGGAATAAAATCCCACACTGCTGCTGCTTCTATTTTCCCACTTTGTAGCTTAAGTGAATTTTATAACATGGGAAAAGTACCTGCAAGGCGAGCAATAAAAATCCCACCCACCCTCTGCTGCTTCTATTTTTCCCATCGCAGCTTAAATCCTTTGTTTTCCAAAAATGCGCCCCATCCCCGCAGGGGCTTTTCTGTGCACGACTTCGCTTTTTCCCAGTGATCCAGACCTCCGATGGCGACTTCCTCCGGGCACAATGTGCGTATATGTTTTCTAGCTGCTCCAGGCCAAAAATCGGGCTTACCCGGCGAAGGAGTTGTTCCAGAGAAATTTTACAGAAAACAGAACGGGACACCACAAAAACACGAAAAATTGCCAAAAGTTACAAATAAAGCCCAAAACTTAAAATAAGTTAAAATCCTTCTGGTATATAGGAATAATAACATATTCGCTCATAACAGAGTTGAAACGGAGCGCAAATAGCCTCATACGGGGCTCAAAATAATTAAATACAAATTTCCCGCAGACAAATCCCGACGACAGAATAAAACAATTTTGGGCATCTGGGTATTTGGCGAAAAGGGCTAATATGGCTCTTTGGGATTATCTTGACGCAATACAAGAACTTTCAGGCAATAAAAACAACAAATGACCCATTATTTTAAAAGTACGAAATTTTTTCGGATTGGGTAGTCGCAGATTTCAGGGTGAAATCTGAGTGACACCACAAGAACTATTACAATCTCTCCTCCTTTCCTCTTGAGTTAGAGATTGGGATCATATAGGTTTCTCACAAATCCATGCCGAGTGGGATGCTCATCAATTTTGATGTACCATGCCCGAGGTGCCTGTTTAAGGCCATACAAAGATTTGATGAGTCTATATACCTTTGTATCTTCTCCGGGTATGACAAAACCCTCGGGTTGAATCATGTAGACTTTTTCTTGTAGATCTCTATTCGAAAGGCACTTTTCATGTCCATCTGATGGACTTTCCATCCAAATTGTGTAGCTAGAGCAAAGATCATCCTGATCGTTTTGATCTTAGTTTTGTGGGGAACAAATCTCTCCTCATAGTCTATGCCTTTATGCCTTTCTTACATGCATACCCTTTCTCTATGAGTCTCACTTTGTACTTGTCAATAGTCCCATCTACTTTGTACTTTGTTTTGAATATCCATTTGCAACCAATGGGCTTCTTCCCTGGTGGAAGATTGAAAAGCTGTCAAGGTGTTTTTCATTACTCACTGATACTCATAATCCATGGCATCTTTCCAAGCTTTTGATTGTAGGGCTTCCTGGACAGTAGAGGGCTCAACAAATTCAAAACTCTACTCATCAAAACAAAATTTACCTCTTCACGAGCTTTATTGCAAGTCCGTGGTCCAGTGGTGGATGTGTCGGAGGAGCATCCAACTTTGCATCTCGAATCATGTTTGTATACCACTTGGGCATACATTGTATTTGTTCTCGTGGGTTGTGGTCCTGTCTGATCATCACCATCATCCCCGTCATCATTAGTGGGAACATCTGCTTCTATTTTCACAACAGTGTGCTATCTATGTCGGTGAGTCTGTGGAAGGAGCCTCAACTTCCTTCTTCTCAAAGAACTCAACATCTTTGTTGGTGTAGACTTTTCTGGTCTTCGGATCCATCAGTTTGTACCCAAGAGCTTCATTGTAGCCAATGAAGATGAGTTTCTTTGATTTCATATCCAACTTCTTTCTCTTTTTCTTGGGTATGTGCATGCTTTGGATTTGCACCCCAAATACTCTGAGGTGTGCAATGGATGGCTTCCGATTTGACCATGCCTCATGTGGAGTTACTTCGTCAAGAGAAACTGTGGGCACTCTGTTCAACAAATACACTGCAGTTTTCACCGCTTCTCGCCCGAGAATGTCTTCGCCCGTGTTGAATCATTGATTATACAACACACCATCTCCATGATAATACGGTTCCTTCTCTTAACAACACCATTTTTCTCGGTGTGTGTGGAGGAGGCATCTGTCGACGAATCCCGTGAGCTTCCAGATAGGCTTTGAACTCATTACTGGTGAATTCCCCCTCGATCTGAGTGGAGAGATCTGATTTTGCGACCAGTCTTGTTCTCAACAACCACTTTGAACTTCTTGAAGTTCTCAAAGCTTCACTTTTGTTATGAAGACAAAAAATCCACATTTTTCTTGAATAATCATCAACACAAAGCATAAAATACTGAAATCCAGAATGACTAGGTTGCATCGGACCGCAAAGATTGGTGTGCACCAAATCAAGCTTAGCAGAGCTCGATATGTACTCTTTTGGAATGAGGCTTTGTGTTGTTTTCCTGCGAGGTAGTTAGGACACTTGTCTGTATCCTTCTTGAGAGATGGCAAACCTCTCACCATATTGTACCGGCGAAGTGTATCGAGATATCCAAAACTGATGTGACCAAGTCTCCGATGCCACAACTGTGTAGAAGAAGTATTCTTAGCCACTAGTGCCTGATCATCTCTGTGGACAAAATCAAGCTGGAACATCCGTCCCACATTTGAAGCTCTTGTAACAATTTTCGAGCTTTTGGATTTATCTCGAATCAAACATACTTTCTTACCGGAATGACTATCAAAATCAATCTTGATTATGATCTAGAAGTTGACTAACTGATAGTAAGTTCTTTGTCAAACCAGGGACATACAAGACATCTGATAACCTACAATTTCGTGAACCAAGAGGTAGAGTAATGTTCCCAATACCTTGGATTGTGTAGGAAGAGTCATCCCCCAATGAAACATGATTTTTGGAGGGTGTGTCTTGTATTGTGGAGAACCAATCTCTGTGTCCGGTCATGTGTTGAGTGGCTCCCAAATCAACGTACCAGATTGCACTAGATGACGTGGTTGCTTCACTAGAATGGGCAGTGTACAAGAAGTCCTCATCATCCGAATGGTCTTCTTGCTCAGCTACATTGCCTTGTTGATGGGGTTTTTTCTCCACTTCTCGTTCTTCCCTTGCTTGTAGTGTGACTGTCCCTGTTGTGATTGTTGATTGTGAGGTCCGAATTGCTCGATGACCCTTTCTTGTACGTGTTGTACCAACAATCTTTCAACTCATGTCCTCTTTTGCAGATAGGACACTTTTTCTTTTGCTTGTCCCCTTGCTGATGTTGTTTTTGGGACTTTGGGAAGATTGTGCTTTGTTCTTCCCTTTCTGATGAGAAGATAGTGTCTGCTCTTCTTCTTCATCCTTGTTGTAAAGTGACTCTTCTTGCTGCAACAAATTCACTAGCCTCTCAAAATTGATGGTTTGATCTGACAAGTTGATTCTCGTTACAAAATCCCTATATGAGGGAGGAAGTATCTGATATGTTCTCTCCCAGGGCTAGAAGTGAAGCCCTCAATGCTGTAACTTGACACAAGAAAGCCTCAACTTTCTCATTCGGCTTGAATTTTAGTGTATACAACTGACTCTGCAAATTCAGTATAATGTTCTTGTTTCTGGCCTCGAACACTGCTCAGCTTGTCCCATGCTTCTTTGGCTGTTTTGGCATCACGAATGTGGGGTTGCACGTCATTGGACACTACGAACAAGATAATCAACTTGGCCTTCTGATTGGCCCTATCAAACTGACACTACTGGGTTGCATCATCTGTTGATTTGGTTGCGGAACCATTTACAACCGCCAAATTTCTTCAAACTCGAGTTGAGTTCGAATTTTGGTCTTCCACGCGGCATAATTGTCACCAAGTAGTAGCTGTGAGTTAGGCAAGAAGAATTTGGGAGCATTGTTTGCCATAGTGGGTTGTTAGACTTTTCCCGACTAGAGGGCACATTAGCACAATATAATTCAAAAATACACTAAAAATACTTGATTACAGCCGCTTGTGCGGAAAAATTGAATGCCAAGCAATTTTTGTTTTGTTTTTGGGGCCAATTGCGCATTGGATGTATAATGAAAGAAATTGTATTTAAACTCTATTCACAGAGGACTTACCTTTCAAAGTGACGTGGCTAATGTGGAGAAGAACATGTGGCAGAGTGAGATGTAACGGTTTTAGGTATTCTGGAAATAAATCTGGGCTTGGTTTTGTATTGCTATGTATTGTAACTCCGCCGCTGTTTGGAATGGTTTGTCCACCGCTTGTTATTGTTTTTGGCCACTGCTTAGGAGACGCATGTGCAGGGTTTTCGTTGGAATGAGCTCGATAGGCAAGTTGCAGGGGTCTTCACCGTTTTTGCACTGTATTATTTGTTATGCCTCCACCGTTTGCAATGGTTTTCCACCATTTTGCATTGCAGGGATCGAATGTTGGCTTGGTTGATGATCTGGCCAATGTAGTGTTGGCGCGATGGATAGCCCCGATCCAAATGTTTGCATGGTGGACAAGGTATATGTGAACAACTCAGCCAATAGCTCGGAATCAACATTGAGTGGCTCGGTGGTAATGCAATGTTGGCTTACACAGCTTGGTGAAATAGGGTCAAGCTTGATGCCTAGCTTGATCCAAACATAACTCGCCAATGCATGGAATAGCCCGACCAATATGTAATGTAGATGTGACCCGACCAATGCAGATTCACAGCTTGGTGGAATACGTTTCAATGCAAGATTCAACCAATGTAACACACCGCTTAGCTCGATCTGCAGAGCTATGTAGCACAGACCGCCAAATGTAGCGGCACAACCAAAGTTAGCTATAGCTAAATGGTCCACTAAATTTAGTGGAAAAACCCCTATTGGGGACTTTTTTTTGAACCAGATTTTCTTGCAGAGCAACCTGGTGCAGGAGGCAGTGCCTGGGGACTCCTTGCCCAGTGCATAGCTAATTTTTGCAAACTGCTTGGAAACAGTAAATGCAAATTGTGGAGATGCAGTGGTGGGGTTGGGAAGCTGCTGGAGGTAGCACAGGCTCTCCAAGGGGGCAGATTTCTTCTCCAAACCTTCTCACGCTCTTCTGCACTCTCTCCTACAACTTTTGTTGCGTGTACAGGCTCCTAATCTGCTCTGATACCAAATGCAAGGAGAAAACAGAGAGGATGCCTGATAGTATATTGATATGGAAATAATCAAGTTACAGGATATGGAGCTGCAATGCTTATATGCATTGAACAGTTGATTACAGACAAACATGTGGTTACACAGGTGTAACAATAATCCTTTCTAATAAACCATAAAACTATACGGGAGTGCAATAATACAAATATTGTTATAAAACAATATAACCGCGTAATAACTATTCACCCAACTAACCATAGTAATAAACTAGCTACCATAGTAACAATGAATTACCTACGGTTGTCAGCAGCTCTGAAGAAGAGGAGGACAAGAATGATTGCAGCAAGGAGGGTATGCAGAATGTCCATCAGGTACCAACGCAGGCTATGGAAATCCAGAATCAGGGACCAAGTTCTAGAACCAGAAGCTGTAAGAAAAAGAAATGTTGGCAGACCGTGTGCTGACTGTTTCTTTCTTGTTGGTTGTCTTGTATCTTTGTTATAGCCGGCTTTATCTCTGGACTGTCTGTTTAAATAATATATATTATGTAGTGAAGGCTGTAAGTTCCTTGCCTCCTGTGGGGCTTTTGTGTTGGCCAAGCCTTTTTGTCCTATCATTGCCCTGGTTGGTTATGGGGTTGGTGTTCTCCCCTTGCTTCTCTGGTTCCTCTATGTACTGTGGGTTTTGGGTCCCCTCAAAACCAATTATTTACGTAATCAAATTTTTTTGTACCTACGGTAAATAGTAAAACTGAATACAATGTAAAATTACCTAATCAAGGTTTTAGTTTTTACCTAACAATAAGAGGTTTACCCCACTATGTAATGAATATTTTAATATCAATATAATCTTATGTGTTTTATCACATTTTGATTTGGAGAAGTCTTCCTCCATTATTGTTTTGGATTTGCAAGTGCAATATATTTATTTGGGTGTGTAGGTGCCCCCATACTTTTATATTTTGTGTAGTCGCTCCTCGTGTTTTATGTACACTACATCATCTATTGCATATGCAAACTAGAGACGATGATTGCAAATGAAGTGCAGTGGTGAGAAAGGGACTTGGTCTGTGTAATAGAATGGAAGGAGAAATTATATCGCAAGAGAGAAATTCCTATGTAGGCAAGTGATTACTTCCTCTTCAAAATAATAAGTTATCTTTCTAGTCAAGAGGGTGATGCAACTTAACCTAGATATGATGTTACCAGGCATGTCAAGGAAATTGTAAGAGAGGTCATGATACTTCTACGCAAGCAACGATTTTGAGCACATGTTATGCTTAGCTGATACAGTTTTCATATAAATATTAGATGATAGGTACATCATAGAGGGCACAGGAAATTGAGGTTGGAACATTAAGTAGCCAAAGTGGTTAATAGGACCGAAAGGCTTACATATACATCCACAGCCAGACTGCCTAGAGCATCTTCCAAAGTATGCCATTATATCAGGTTAAAATTGCTGCATGGTTGTGGTGTAATATATGAAAGGAGTTCGTGGGGCCTGCAATTTACATGTCTTCTCTTGGGAGGATTAATACAGTTACCAGGATACTCCAGTATAGGGATGCAGACCATGTCCTCGTCCCTGTCCCCACACCTACATTTTCCGGTGAATTGATTTATATGTAATATAGCCATACCCTCATTCATTTATGCACATACCCTCACTAGAATGGTGTCCCCATCTCTTTACTAGTACTTGTACCCCCATGTATCCAGGTGACTATGGGAGGATATCCCACATGCAATCAATCCATATTTACATGCAGTACAAGAGGACTAACTCTCAATACTTGGCATGACATTCAAGGCCCATTATTCTCATTGTTTCCAACTGTGAAATCACCTTAAATTGGAAGGACGATGCATGTTGTATTATCATCATCCATGAGTGTGAATAAATCAGTGATGTGGTCTATCTGTAAAATCCTTGCAGGTAACTAGCTACCTCACCTTGTTGCTCGAGATGCAAAACATGCAAGAGCGAGGAATGGTGAAATTTTCATCAGTTTAAGATACGATAAGAGGCTAATTTTTCAAGTATTTTCAACAAAGGAAAGGGAAAAGTTAGGTGTTCCCATTATCAGAAATACATCAGATCTTACAGTGAACATAGATGCTATTAGATATTAGCAAATGTGTGATATTTGGAATAAACTTTATCTGGTGGGTGTGAATATTCAATAGCATCTATCTGTTTTCCTTATCCCTTATTCAATTCAATTCCTAACTAGGGCAAACTTTTGAATTCATATCACTTATGATAACTAGCACTTTCATCTTTGAAATCCATTTCTTCAGACTACATTACAAAGTGTTTGTATTATATATAGGTACTCATAAGATTGGTGAATATAAAACCTGTCCTTTAGTGCTTTTCTATTCTTTCTATTTGCTTTTGGTTCTTCTTGGTAGAAATTTTCTGATTTTTTTGTAGTTTTATTCTTCTCACCCTATTTTAACTTTTTTCTTTATGTTTATGCTGTACTGGTAGATTATTTCCACAATTTAAAGTTTATTATATATATATATATATATATATATATATATTGCACCAATGGGCAGGATACTAAATTGAATGTCTTTTGAACAGGTTCCTTGGCATGTACCTTGTGGTGGTGTATGTTATGGGGATGGTAACTTGGTTTTCATTGCCAATGATTGGCACACTGCACTGTTGCCAGTCTATCTTCAGGCATACTATCGGGATAATGGCTTGATGGAGTTTACCCGATCTGTACTAGTGATCCATAACTTAGCACATCAGGTTTTGCTTCTAACTCATTAGTTTTTGCTGCGTACTCACAAAAATGTCATTTTGGTTAAGCATTTATAGCTCGAGTGGTCATAGTTGGCTTTGTAAATTAAATCAGCAAATCTGCCAATCATTGCTTCTCTATGGGTTCAAATCATCCATTTTCTTTGTCCATTTCCACTTTAACCATACAGGCATAGATTTTCACATCATCCTACAAGTGAGAAAGAGTGGATGCATTGAGCCCATGGCTTCCTATCTAAACTGCTATGGCAAACAAATTGCATATGCTGAATAGAAAAAGGTTCTTTCCACGCAACATAGTGGTGCCTACCAACAACTTCAGTTCAAATATTGACAATATATGTTGACTAACTATACTTCGCCAAAATAAAGTTTTCCCGTTTCCATGTTAATGATGCCTGGTGATATTTAAAACTCTGCAATATCAATTTCTATGGTGTTAACAATGACCCGTTCTTTTTTTAGTTACTAATATAGTAATGACATGCTTGCTTGTATTTGCTCTGCATAATTGTATGGTCAACAATGTCATAATTCAGCTTGCATATCCCTTTAAATGATTTGGTTCTTCTAAAGTATGAAAACTAACAGCAACATCATCTTTGTTCATTCTTGATTGTAGTATGGATTCCTTGTGTATCCACTTGCATCAACTATATGTATTTATTCACATTACACTGGTTTACCATGTTAAGAGAAATTGTAATTTGAACAGTAGCTACTTTGTGGATTTCAGTTAATTTTCTATAGGAAAATTTGATAAAATTGTTATACCTCTCAATTCCAGGGACGTGGGCCACTGGCTGATTACAAATTGTTAGGCTTGCCAGAGCACTATCTTGACAAGTTCAAACTTTATGACCCTGTTGGAGGAGAACACTTGAATATTTTCATGGCTGGTCTAAAGACTGCACATCAAATCGTTGTGGTAAGCCATGGTTATGCTTGGGAATGTCAAACACTTGAGGGCGGATGGGGCTTACATGAAGTAATAAAGGAGAATGGATGGAAACTAAGAGGAATTGTGAATGGCATTGATGATAAGGAGTGGAACCCAGAGCTTGATGTCCATCTTAAGAATGATGGTTATGTTAATTATTCTATAGAAACACTTGAAACTGGTAAGCCTGCATGTAAAGCTGCACTGCAAAAAGAACTTGGTTTGCCTGTGCGCCCCGATGTGCCATTGATAGGTTTCATTGGCCGTTTAGACGATCAGAAAGGTGTAGATATCATTGCAGGGGCTATCCCTTGGATGGTTGAACAAGATCTGCAGTTAGTGATGCTAGGCACAGGAAGAGCTGACTTAGAGAACATGTTGCGCTCATTTGAGGGTCAGTTCAGGGATAAAGTCCGTGGCTGGGTGGGATTCTCTGTAGCAACAGCTCATCACATAACAGCAGGGTCTGACATTTTGCTAATGCCATCAAGATTTGAGCCTTGTGGTCTGAATCAGCTTTATGCCATGCAATATGGAACTGTCCCAGTTGTCCATGCTGTAGGGGGCTTGAAAGATACTGTAAGGGCTTTTGATCCATTTTCAGAAACTGGCCTTGGTTGGACGTTTGATCGTGCAGAATCATCCTGTTTGATTCATGCTCTTGGTAATGCAATGTGGACATATCGTGACTTCAAGAAAAGCTGGCTTGGAATTCAAAAACGTGGCATGAGCCAAGACCTCAGCTGGGACAATGCTGCACAGCAATATGAGGAAGTTCTTTTAGCTGCAAAATATCAATGGTGATTGAATCTTGTTACAGTGAAGTTCTTGAGGATCATGGTATGTTTTTTAAGACATCAGTGCACCAATAAGATTTCTTACTGTAGCTGTAACAACACTTTTCAGTCAACTGAAAAGTAAGCTCCAATGTAAATATTTAAATGCAATAGGAAGTAGATAAGGCACTTCTCTAAGGAGGGCGAGCAAACAAGCTCCCCAGGACACTTTTTAATTTTTTTGGTATGTTAAAGTTGTTATAGCCAGCTTGATTGTCACTTTTCCATGGAAAGCTTTGCAAGTCTACAGGAGGCGTGGATACTTGTATTTAAAAAGAGAAAAACTACCGAGCATGAAAGCTTTCAGAATGCGGAAGGAACTGCTTAGAGTATGTCAGCAATTGGTTCTTTCGTAACCTACAGTCTGTGTCGGTATTTTATAACTAGAAAACATTTTCTAGAAGGTGATATCATTGGTTTGTTAGCCTTATATTTACTAAGTTTTTGTAGCCATGCCACGTCCGAGTAATATTAAACCTGTTCTCTTAGACTGGATAGCAAAGCTACCCAAGTTTCCTTTGCATTTCATAGAGAAAAGCTGCCTTATTTTCCTTTGCATCTAATAGAGGTTCTATTGCGGAAATATAAGCTTATAGAAATAATTTCAATGGATAGACTTAAAAGAGATTTCAAGCACCTTTGCATTCAAATTCCATGCCAATTTTTGAGAGAGGATGTCATGATAAAATCCTTCTGACATATACATATTATTAATATAACATTCCAGCCATTTGGGCTTTACTCTCAAAAGAGTTCAAATTATTTCCATAAACTGGATCCTTAAGATTTTCTTGTATATATGTGATCTAGAAGCAGAGCAACATAGAAAAGTGTTGGTAATATATATCTTAATGAATTTTCAGTATTGGTTATTGAGACAAAGTTAGTTTTCTTGGTTTTTTTAATTGGAACCGTCGCAATTATATTATTATAAAAAGATGTTACAATAAAAGGTGGCTAGAAAAAGTCACGGCCCGATGACCAAGCCAAATGGCAGATCAGCAAAAACAACTAATTCATCAATACAACAACAAAACACAAAGCACAAGCGGCCACAACACCGGGCGGAGGAGGATCACCCGAGGGGGAGGGCTCCCATGGCGGATGACTCATCATTAAGAGGATCTTGAACAACCCAACCATTCGAGGGTATTGAATAGCAAGAGGAACCATAATTTTCCAACCAGAAGTGGGAAGCCCATGACATTCAGGCGCTTGCACAGGGAGAATGCCATCAAGATGGAGTGGCAAAGGAGGGACCAATTGTAGATTTCCTCTAAGGTGGTGGAAAATTCCGTCTACCATGCCGTTGAGGCGATGGGGTGGTTGAGTAATCACATACCGGGAGGGATGACGATTTTCAACCCTATCAACCCCGGTAGCTAGCGAAGGGGGGAGCCCAATTGAAGTGGATCTGGTGACACTCGACTCATTGTGCAAGGGGCAATCCCCAATGTGCAAGCAACTCCTGAAGATGTTGGAATTCAAGAGCCACTTTCTCGGTGCGTGCTTAAATCTGGTGGCAAACAAAAGAAACAACATTAATGTCATTGCATTAGAAATGAATAAAATTGGCTTCATTATTAAAATGGCGACATTTCTAGCTTTCCATAATTGAAAAAGAATTATAGCTCTAAAAAATTGCCACAGAAAAGCAATGTAAGCAAGCCATTGAGATGAATCTCCAAAAAGAGTCATCTTCGAAGTGATAGACTCGGGGTGATAAGCCTTGAAAAATGAGTGAAACCAACTCCAAACAACTTGCGCATGGGGGCATAACCAAAACACATGCTTGAAGGTTTTAGGGTTCCAAGTAGGACATTTGGGACTAACAATATCAAGGTGCTCGAGTCTATCACCAAGCGGGAGGCCTTGATACACAAGGCACAAAGAAAATGCACTATTTTAGGTTCTAATTGGGAATTCCAAACCCAATTGAGGCGGTGAAGCCAAGAATGAGGTGAAGAATTGAGTTTCCATCTAGAATTAAGCTTGCAAATGGTAAGGTAGAAGGGGCTCATAAGCTAGTAGAGTAGACTCAACATGTATTTTTAAAGGGGTATCCATATTCCAACTCCAATCTTTCCAACAAGCAATTGGTGTTTGCAGACCCAACTTGTGAAGCATAACATCTGGGAGAACCTCCTACACTTTAATAATAGAAAGAAGGTTTGAATTTGATAAGACCGAACTTGATTTTATATTCCGACCAAGGAATCAAATCTCTAGAATGCACAAGACTTTGAATGGAGGTAATTCCCTTCCTAAAGAGTCAGAGAGCTTTAATTCCAAGTGTTTCCACCAATGGGATGTAGTTTCTAGTCATGATTGGAGACCACTAAATGTTGCATTGTTGAACGAGAGCCCGAACTTGAATCCATCTCCTACCAATGCACGTAAGGTTTGACAACCTCATAGGCTATTCATAAGCTCTTGGTCATAAAGGTACCTTCAATTTGGATGGGCATCGACGTGACCACTATGGTGTGCAGACCTATATTCTTCCAACATTTTATTCCACGAGGAGCACTCACGAAACACAATGTCTAAACTGAATTTTACATGCCCCTTGCCCTTCCACAACTTTAACGATCCATTTAGTGCGTAAGGCAAGGCTCTTTCTAAAAACATCCATGATGCCCATGTCACCTTTCTCTTGAGGGATGCAACAAACTTCTTAGGCCACACAATGAAAATCCCAGTGTGTCCGGTATTATCCCATAAGAAAACCCAAAGCAACTTCACTTTATTATAAACGCCTTGGACAGGGCTCAACATAAAGAGTAGTATTCTTGAGTGGCAAGAAGAATCTTGGTGCAAACTTTAAACTTGTCGGCAAGAGAGAGTGGTTTAGTGACCCATAAAGAAATCTTCTTTTCCACTCGATCCATAACATATTGCCAAAGCATTGAAGGAGTGCAATCAAAGGCAAAAGGAATGCCTAGAAACTTAAACTCATTAACCATGTTGAAGCCATTTCCAAGATTATTACTTAAGCCAATCCGACATGGGGAGAGTGATTTGCCTACAAAGAAAGGGTTTTATTCCATTACACCTTTGTTGAACTAGACGCTTTGCAAAACATGTCTAGATAGTCTAATCCTCTTTGAAAGAACCTTCATTCTCAACAAGTGTAAGAACAAAATCATTTGCAAAATGCCCGTTTATAAGTTGACTGGATTGATTCGGGAGATAGATTCCACGAATAAGCCTTTAGGAAGCAGTGTGAGCAAGCATATATCCAAATACAACTAACACAAAAAGGGCGGGCAAGAGGGCAACCCCGTTGGATTGAATGAAACAAACCAAAGTGGAGGATTTATGACCATTGATGGTAAGGAAAGCCGAAGCCTTAGAGAATAGAGTTTGCATAACTTGAAGAAAAAAATCACCAAATCCAAGAGCATGCAACATAGCTAAAATTAATGACCATTTTATTTGATCATAAGCTTTGTCAAAATCCAATTTAAGAAAAAATGGTTTTTGACAAGAGGGCCCGATCCCACCCCATAACCTCCTAGAAAACAATAATGTTGTCCAGAGTACCTTCCTTTAATGAAGCTCATTTGCTCAGAGCTTACAATCACTGGGAGAATGTGGCGAAGCCGCAATGGTAGAGCTTTGACATTTTTTTTGGAAGAAACATTAAACAAGGTTATCGATCGCTAATCGGTTATAAGCTCGAATCACCCATCTTAGGTATGAATTCAATATTGCCTTTATTAATACTTTCTCCAAGGGAATGATTGGCCAATACTTCTTTGTAGACTTGAAGCAGGTCCATGCCAACAATGCGTCAGGACACTTTATAGAATTCACATGGGAACCCATCAATCATGGGGGACTTTCTCATTAGCCATGCACTATAAGGCCAAATATAATTCAAGGGGGGAGTCACATCGAATTTTGGCCACCTAAGATAGCTTGCAAAGACAACATCCAAACATTTTTGAAGAGCATCTTGTCATTCTTGGGTGAAATCTTGAGCTTGAAAGACCAACTTATAGTGCTCCACAAAGGCACTAGAAATGTCGAACAAACTCGTGAGTCGAGCCTGAGCCATTTTAATGACTTTTATTTCTTTTTTCGTTTGTTTGGCTCAAATGGATTTGAAAAAATCCTTGGAATCACGATATCCAACTTTGAGCCAATGTAACCCGGCCTGAATTTGAGCTCCTCTCGCAGAATATGCCTTGCTAAGCTTAAGCTTGTACAACAAACCAACTACCTCGATTGCTATCGAAGATTGAATGGATCATTTTCAAAGAAGTCTAAAACTCTTTGAAATTTCATTCGAAGAGCATTATTAGCACGCTTACGGACCTACACCACTTACTTACCAAAGTGGCAAAGGAATTTGGTGGTGCGTTAAATGACCTCATTCCACCACTCTGTCAAACTAGTAGCATAAGGCAACCTAGGTGCTAGGATCCAAATTTTCGCGATGACTTGGATTGTCCCCTCATGATGTAAAAGCGACGTGTTCAAAAAATTAATTACATGGCACATTAAAGTGAGCTCCTCCCAAACGATATGAAAAGTGATGGGACAATGGTTAGAGAGAGTGCACTCTGATGGACAATTATTAAATTGCTGCCCATATTAGTGAAGGAGAACATGTGTTTGCTCTAATAGCAAAACACGATCCAACCTTTTAAAATTTTTGTCTTATCGGCTTGACACTTGGACCAAGTGAACCACGACCGTGAAGTAAATGCTCGCTAACATAACAAACCAAACTCCATCTATTTTGAAATAAAATCCATTTCACGTTCTCCAACACACCAACACGGATAGACCACCTTCTTTGTCATTAGGATGCTTGATCATATTAAAATCTCCATAGCTAAGCCAAAAAACAAGTGGCAAGTTGTCAGCTAGCCATCTCCAAAAGTAGCTCTTTTGGGGCCATCATTAATTGCATCAACAATACCAAGAGCGTAGTCGTTGACATTTAATACGACCCATAATGCCCAATGGGATATATCTTCACATGATGCTAGAATTAAAGGAGTGAACTTAGGGGATATCGATATGCTGACACCACCCCAATCGTCATTATGAGAAGTGTGGAAGTGGTAAAATCAAACACGATGCACTTTAATGTAGCTTGTAGAAGAAACCCTAAAATCTTAACTTCGTGTAAACAACAAAGTTCAACTTTCCAATTTTTGAAAATTACAACACATAATTTACACGAGGACTCTATGAGGAATCTAACATTTTAGGATATGAAATTCATGTAGGAATTTCGTTCATGCTAAGTTCCCCCGCCCATCTTGCAAGTCGAAACATCATCTAAATAAGGAAAATAACTTTTAAGAAAGTGGTCGGTTTGGTTTGAGATAGTCCTCTAAAGAAATGGAGCGACATTTAACCCCATTAAGTCCCTTGGGCAACTCGTCTCCACACCTAGGTGGGCTACAAGAATGACAAGATGGTTGAGTAGAGGCCCTAACTTCCGACCCCATTATTCGTGTAGTGGGAAGGAGATTATGAAATGAAATGAAAGATTTTAATGACGTCCACGAGTCCAAGAGTCTATGGGACCAATGAAATCGATACATTAAGTAGTTTTCGGACTCTTTGCCATATCGAATCTTCTACCGTGAATCTTGAACACTAAACAATGATCTTTTGAAGTTTTGTTTATGCAACTAACTCATTTAAGTTGTTCACTTTTAAATTGTTTTCGTACTGGATCCGGATATCATCATATGCTAAACACTCCATAATGAAATGCCATTCCGTTTCAACAACCCCTTTGTTGCAAAAAAGACAAATTCTCCTTTCCCAATCCTCTTTGGGAATAGTCCATCTACCGGTTTCACAATGAAGATGATGTGATCTGGTCCTCAACTGAGCCACTAAAATCCTTGCCTTACTTTTGAAAACTGCCCCTAGATAAGATTTTTCATCATGCTCCCAAGTGGGGTTGAATTCTTTGATATAATGTGCTTTCTTACGACCCATCTGTTCTGTCCACATGGCAGTCCTAAACTTCTCCATCACATAATTTTTTATTTCCCTGTTGTTGTCAGGACACTCCTAAAAATTGATGCCCCATTTGTTCATCCATTTGTTGTTTTGTTTCATCCAGGTTTTCTTTCTACGCTCTAGATTATCCTTTGTAACCATTTTGGGCCAACGAAGATCGTCCATGCTTTCAACTTTTTTCAAATAGCTTATCACCGAGTTATTGTTGATGCTTCCATTGGGAAGGTACCCGCTTCAGCTAACAAGATCTCATAAGGAATTGTTGATTTAACTTTAAGAGTACTTGTGATTAGATGTTTCTGGATTCTTTCTAATTGTCGTCATCCATGCTTTGACACGCTACTTCCCCAAACCTCGCAACCGTAAAGAGCAACCGGAGTAACCAACAAACCAAAGAGGGTTTTCTTAGTTTTCCAGTCCCAAAGCTCAACTTTCCTACACCTATTTTGAAGAAGGTAAGATGCTTTCCAACCTCCCTGTATCCTTTTTGCTCTGCAAGTCTCCCAACTCATCTTGTTGTGGAAATCAATCCCAAGATATTTATATTCTGTAACAATTTCCAATGTACTCCCCTAAAAAAGAAAGTTAAATTGCCTCTCTTTTCTTTTCAAGGAAAAAATCATGATTTTTGTTTTGCTAATGTTCACTTGCATCCCGACTTCCTGGAAAAAGAGTTCTAAAGATTTTAGATGCTCCCTCAATCCTTGAGCTGTTGTTGAAATTAAGATAAGATCATCGGCATATAGGAGTAACTTCACCACATACTCGGCCAACTGAACACCCTCTCCTTCGGTTTTACGTAACCACTCTTCAAGCTTATCAATGTATAAACCAAACAAAGTGGGAGAAAGAGGGCAACCTTGTTTGACCCCAATGTCACTACCAAAACATTTAGACATACCTTCTCTGGTTCTGATTTTAGCTCTGACCTGCTCATAAAGTCTATGTATTGCTCTAAGCTCGTTTGGAATCTCAAGTTCCTCCATCCTATTCCACAATTTGTCTCTAGGAACCATGTCAAAGGATTTCTTAAAATCAACAAAACAACAAAAGCTTCATCCCCTTGGGTATCCCATACCTTTTCAATCAAGTGCCTAAGAGTGATGCAATGATCAATGGTTGAATGTTTAGATCGAAACCTGCTTGTCCTTTTGCTCTTTTTCCCTCTCTTTCTGCCCAACTGTTGATTCTACGCTCTATCATGCCCCCAAATAACTTACCAAAAAGAGGATTGATCATAATAGTGCGATAGTTAGAAGGATTATTGATATCCCCACTTTTAAAAAGAGGAATAACCACACTAGTCGTCCACTCTAGTGGGAACCCAACCTGAGTTACATCATTGAAGATTTTTCTGATATGTGGAGTGAGCACCTCAACCCCCCACTTTAAAAATTCAGCTTGCAACCCATCAACATCTTGAGCTTTACCATTTGCTAGATTCTTTATGCCATGTTTGATGTCTTCCTCTGAAAAAGTTCGATCGAGGTATGAATGATGGGAGGAATATCCTTCTGTTGAGACCGCTCGTAGAGAGTCTTCGCATATTCTAACCAATGAGCTTTTGTGATATTGTTTTCTATGTGTGTTTTCTTTTGTTGTAGCTCCTTCTAGAATCCCTTGGGATTGTGTTTTCCAAGAGAAATTAATTCAGACCTTCTTCTATTCACATAGCTTTCTTTTTTTTGTTGTACCAATCTCTTGTATTTCTTTTTATTTTCTTCTTTGTTCACGTCACTTTCCCTCATAGCTCTCTTGGCAGCCTTACAATCTTCGTCATACCACGATTTGTTGGAAAAGTATTTGCAGCCCCCTTTCTAGGCTTAGATTTTTTGCAAGCACTTAATGCCTTGTGGATTAAAGGTATCAACAACTTACTACAAACATAACCCCTTGCCCCCTTGTTTGTATTGCTCTCGATATCATTTCTTGCCATCTGAAATTGTTGTTCAAGGGAAGCCACAAAAATTTCCTGATTTTCTTTATTTAAAATGATTTTTCCTTGTTTTGGAGATGTCTCTTGCATGCGATGAACTTGTTTTCCTTGTTGCTGATTTGAAATGGTACCAAGCTTGACCAAGAGAGGATTATGATCAGATTTGAGCTCAATAGGACAATCTCCAATTTCAAACTCGAGCAACCTACAAATAGAGCTCTGAGTGCATATTACATAGTCCACTACACTTTGTCCATTGTAAGTTTTGCAAGTGATATTGCCAGATCTGGGCCAAGCCTTCATGCCATTACAAATAACCATGTCGTATAAGCTACATAGACCTAGAAGCTCAACCCCGAAATGATTCACCCCTCCATTACCATCTTGAGATAGTCTTTCCCAAAACTTGTCCTCTGCTTCATTAAGCCAAAGTGGATTGTCATCTCCACCTTTTTTGTTGCCCAACTGAAGAGATTGATTATTTGCAGTCCTTGCATTAAAGTCCCCCATCAAAATAATTTCCCCATATGCACTAAACACAAAAATGTCTTTTTTTAATGAAGCATATGGGTCTTCCATATCCAAATTTCTTTTCTTATATGTCTTTGAGCCTTTCAGTGCAAAGTAACAAGCAACCAATCTGATTTTTGCCTTGTTATTTGATATTTTCAACCAAATGTATTGCTTATTTGCATCTTCAATGTTTTCCTTTCAAACAATCTACCTTTGCCACACTAGCCACTTGGCCAACAATATTCCTTCCCCTCAATTCTTATGGGCATTTTCATGTGGGATAAATGTGATATACGAGACTCACCTAAAAATGTTTCTTGCATTTGCATTCTAAGGGTGTGTATTCCCTTTACTGAGATAATTTTGGTAATAGTTCAGGGATTTTCTAAAATGACATTGAGACATCATTAATATTATAGGTGTATCAATGATACAACACATAAATATGACCAAAAAAATCCTCGTCAATTCCATGAAAATCTTCTTGCCTCGAGCTTCCATCCATGTAAGGAGTCACTAGCTAATCATTTATTCACTTTTAACACAAAACCATTTTGTGTGCTCATCGAACAAATAGGAAATTAAATAAATTGGTCACATCATATAAACAATAGACAGGTTCTTATATGTGTAGCATCCTTCCCCATCAACTGATATAGACAACCATGAGATATATTTCAAGATGGGAACTCCATAAATCTATGGTTATTAAAGCTCTTTGTAATTTTGGGCGGTGATCGAATAATAAAGAGGTGGGTTTGCATCTCACCGTAACTCTTATTCATATGAAAAATAACTAGCAATTGCACATGAGTCGAAAACTAGGGTTGAAAGGATAACTATGTAAAGTAGGCTAGAAGTGTATTTATTTGGTGAAATGTATCATTTTTAAATTTGTTTTAAGTTTTTGTGATGCGGAGGAGTGAAGAATGTATTGTTGTTGAGAATAGTGGAAGAAACAAAGGTTTGTATTTAAAGGACCATTTCAATTGATTTAGTATCTAAACTAAATATTTTGAAAATGAAGAGGAAGTTCTTACAACTAAGTCCGGCTTCTTCTTCTTTCCATGCGTAAACATTTTTTTGTATACCTCATTCTTGTGTCATTCCTTGGCAATCAATGTTGTCAATATCCATTGTTTCCTTTTTAAGGATCATACATTCCACCTTATGTATTGTCATTGGCCCAAAGACATTATAAATAGAATTTGGCGACAATTTATGCATATAACATGAGGAAGTGGAAAATGTGTGGAGTTGAGTATGTCCGATGGAGGGCCACAATATTTGTTGAAGTCAACAACTAAGGGTGATAAGTCGGGGTTTTGAATTTGGGTTGTAGGTAAATTGCATAACTAGTCGATGGTTCCATTAACGAACCCCGATTCAACCCATAAATTAGATGTCAACATAACTTCTTGTCATTTGCAAAAGAGCATTGTGGAGAAGAGACCACCGTAAAAATAAATCAAGGGTATGCATATGTTGTAAGAAAACATTGGTGGAACATAAATATAATTGGCTCAATAAAAGGCAATATTAGAGTAGACATTACACAAAATCAAAACAAACACTCAAGATAATTGTCCCAGACTTTTCACGAAGTCATCGGTGACCAAATCACGAGTGAGAAATGCAACTTGCCACCTTGGTTAGTATACTAGTGGACAATTGGGAAGAGCAAGAGATCACGATGCGGTGAAGGAACAAATGCTTCATAAAAAGAAAGTGAAAGATGTAATTACCATACTTTGTGTGAATAGATCAACCTTGTCCAACAAGATGAAGTGAAGGAAAAGTAAAATACAATTGAGATTTTAGACTAGAATACATAGTTGCAAGCTACACCGAGTGAGAAACAAGTTAACACAAACCTTGGAAAAATATTGTGGGATAGTGGAGACATATGATCAAGAGGAAGACAAAGCACTACAAAAATAATAACACGATCGAGATAATGTAAGTAATAGATTGTGAGAATAGGAGTGCAATATACTATGTAATACTTTTGTCATGGGGTACATGCACAATGAATGAGGGATTGTATAGAAGATTTGATTAAGGAAATACAAAATTACATATCTTCGTTGGACCCAATTATAAAAACAAAAAAGAAGATAATTTGTTTGAAGTCATGCACGAATTGACGTAATTACAATTATATTTCGATAGATTAAATGAAGCTATTACAAATTATAATATACATAAAGTAGGTATGGAACTATTCCTACCAAATACGAAAACCATGAAGAACACCCCAAAATACATTGTCCCTCATCTCATGCTCTAGAATATCAAGGCAATGCAACCACTACCACCTCCATCTTCTCCTCCATCAATGCATGTGTAACCAAACCCATTTGAGAATCGTAAACAACATAAATAGGCTCACATGCAACACAAATTTGAATAGATATCTATAAGTATCCCCACATAGATTGAAAACATAAAAGGGTGTTTTATGAGAAAGTTTTTGCAAATTGAAAACTTGAAAGGGCGGTATGTTGGAAAGACTACTTAATTATGTTACCAAAAACTAAATCAAAATTCCTAATAAAGGCATATTCAGTGACCAATTGTGAACTTGATGTTTCATTTCGAAATGTACAATTAATTAAGAATTCAATGAATGGATGAAAAACAAAGGTAAATTCATTATTCAACTCTAGTACATAAACAAGTGTCGCAATGCAACTAGTCCCTACCTCAGTGTTAAATTGTTGAATTGTTTTAAAGGTATTAGTATTGTTTTTAAAAAACAATTAGCATCAAATAGCTTCAAAAGTGAGACATGAGGCCATAAAAATGGGTTAACATTTGGGGCTATTTTGTATTTTGAGTTGTTAATTTAAATCCACAAAAATTATATTGCTCTCAAATTAAAAAATTGCTTAGGAAATGTTCCATGAAAATAGATTTGTCTTGGAGCATTTTGATGTGACCTTTATAATAAATGTCATGCTTTGGAGAGAGCTTGGAGTTGACATGACACTCCATTTAATGAGCATTAATGAATTATGACATCATTTTGTTGTATGGGAATAAGGAGAATAAGGAGAAAAGTCTATCAACCAACATGGATCAAATTTGAAGGGTTGGTCTAAATTTTATTGTGAAGGGCAAATATTGGACCAACCCTTCGATGATGAAAAGCAATATGAATATTTTACACTTCATATGACAAGAATAAATCAAGTATATATGTCATAAAAATTAAGAATAATTTTTTTAATGAAAATTATTTTAAAAAATAATCACCAGTTGATTGGCACCTTAAATAAAAAAGCAAAATTCATAATCCAAACAAATTGGCCCCTAAATAATAATGGTGTAATATTATGTAATGCCCCGCTAATGCTATCAACGCTTTGGTGAGATATTAAAAATAATTTATTAATATATGATTTGAAAGCCATGTCTTTGGTTGGAAATTGAAAGAGGGTTTGAAAACCCGCAAGTGAGGATCACGAGGGACGACGTGCACATCAACGGACGTGCGAACAACAACGTGAAGAGATCTCGGGAGGAGCAAGCATCAACCGAATGTGCATGCAAAGATTCGACAAACGGACAGAACCTGGTTAAGCCATAAAACTCTTCTCTATCTCATAGATCAAAAGATGTGTACATATAGGAGGTGATGAGTAACCCCCAGGTCTACTGCAATCATGACAACTCAAGTAGAGAAGGAGAGTTACATTCCTAGAATAGAAGTGTAATTCCCAATGACGCATATGATGCACCGACGCGCGTCTTGGCCGACGCTACCGCGCAGTCCGACGCTACCGACGTCTTGCCGACGGCCGACGACCGACGCGGTCGATGCACGATGCGGCCGATGCACTGACGCGTAAGAGAATCTCATAATGACCCCTAAATGACACGTGGACCTACGATCTCACCTAAGTGAGATGACTCACCTAATGATGTGGAAAATAACACACACCAACACCCCCCCTTCATCGTAATTTAGGATGAGGCGGCAAGTCATAAACGAAATGGGTCCCAACACAAAGCCTGATGAGGTACCCATGTACAAGAAAAAGGTCCCAAGCAGTGAAGGAAAACCCAGTGGGAAAAACATCCACCACAAGAGAACAAAACACTCTCTAATCTAAGAAAGATGCCAAATATGGGTCCTAGCCATAGACGAGCTTGAAAAGGTACCCATGTACAAAGAGGCAATCTCTCGAAAGAAGAAGAAGAGAGAAGAAGAGGGAGACAAGAGGAATGCAGAAGATGCCATCGACGGATCTCAAATTTCAGCAATCGTAGGAAGTCTCCCAGAAGAATGTCGATGACGAGATCCTCTGCCTCTGGACTGAAGAAGAGCCACCCGCACCGAACTATGTGCCTACCCTTAGGAAGGACAAAAATGACGTGCTGAAAGTCCACCCATTGCACAAAAAGAAATCAAGGTAGCAACATGAAGAACTCTGAGTCTGGTGCACTGAAGTGTGACATAGGTCTAGCGAGTGAGTGCCAAGGAACCGAAGGTAATGCCACGTGCGTAGAACTGTCAGAGTGTGAAGAGTGAACACCTGTAGAAAGGATGTCCACGTGATGTGAAGGGAACAAAACATCCTCCACAATAGAAAAGGGATCCACAACTGAGGGTGGATCAATGAAGGTCTCCGGAAATGTGGAAGTGACATGATTCCCGGAAGGGGCACTCCCAACAACAGAGATGATGAACTCCTCTGAAACACCTGTAGATGGATGAGGGACCTGTAGTGCATCACAAGTAGACTCTACGAAAAGACAACCAAGGTCAGGCAGATACTCGTCCCAATGAGGGGGCTCAACAAACAGAAGAGCGATGTATGATAGGTATGAGTCATCCAATGAAGGTAGAGGAGTGGAATGGGCCTCACACACTGGAAGTGGAAAGGAGGTGGGTGTAATGACTGTATGAGACTGAGAAGGGGACTACTCGATATTTGATGAGATGTGGGAAGTGTCAACACTCTCTGGAATAGTGAGAGAAAGAGGAGAAGAGTCCTCTGTAATACTCTCAACATCGAATCGGATGCACAATCCTCGCCATCGAAGTAGAACCAAGCAACCCCGTGTCAGTGGAACTATCATCACATGAAGAAATGGAGGAGACAACTGAATCAGCAGCAACAATAGCGGTAGTATGTGAAGGGTCTCCATAGAGGGACTGAAGAATGCTCCAGACACGATGAGGTGGATCTGAGTTTGCCACGTGAAACCAGAGAGAACGAGAGACAAACATCATCATGTGACCAAAGACATGGTCACAAGTGTTGAGGAAGTCCTCTAGATGACGATGATCAGCGGGTGCAGGAACTGGCCCAAGCAAGAAGGGTAAAAGACCCTCGTGGTTGAAGTAACGTTCCATGGAAGCACGCCAAACTGAATAGTTCCCTCTCCCGGTGAGAAGTGGCGGAGGCTGTAAGGCAATCCTACGACACTCACATCTAGAAAGAGCACTTTCCATGATGAAAAATGCAAGATGCACAAAAACAAGACGCCGACTCGGCCGATAATGCGCGCTCGCATGTGAAAACCCAAGAGTACAAGAACCCCCTGCATCGCGCACTTTATAAAAGTAGTGCGTTTACAAAATTGATAATTCCATCACGTAAAGTGCAAAAATCATGCAACTTTGACTAAAGAAGCGCTCAAAAACGAGCAGCGAGTCAAAAGTTATAGCATTAAAACGATTCCCGCAACTGATGGAAAAATACACTAGATGCTGCAAACGCATTAAAAAAGTGCACGAAACGGGTGCAAAGGGTATCGTGTGGGTACTCATTGGAAATGGCATGGAATTTTAACAGGGGTTTGTTTTGACTCATGAGGGGGTTAGCCTCCTGCCAACCCCGGACCTCGCCCTCCATCTTTGACAAGCGTAGGAGGGTTGATTAATCAAGCCAAAAACCCAAATTAAAATGTTGCAATGCCAAATTGAATAATGTTTTTATTTTTTACACCTTAAAACATTTAAAAAAGGTGGAAAGGAGGTGGACCCACGTTGGAAGTGCTGCACTCAAGAGTTGTCCACGTGTAGAACCCCAAACCGCCAAAAATGCCAAGTCCATGTGCTGGTTTTGTTGACAGTTTGGACTGTTGTGCAGGCTGGAGTTGTTGTAGAGCCAAATGAAACGCCAAAAGGACCAGGTCCACGTGGCTGTGGTTGGAAACAACAAAAAAAATGTTTTCCAATGCAAAGAAAAAACACAGGTTTTAAAAAAATGTTTTTTTTTTCAATGCAAGACAAAAACGTTTTTTTTTTGCTGGAGGCAGCGTGTGGGTTGTTGGTGCTGGAGCTGAACGTGGCAAAGAGCGTGGAGATGCACCAAGAGTAGGTTGCAGAGGGAGCTGGAGGTGCTGCAGGCACGTGGGAGAGCAAGCAAAGATCCCAAACGGCCAAAAAATGCCAGAAAAGCCAGAAAAACGGCTGTGCAACTGTTGATGGGTGTGCGGTGTTAAAAAACGTCCAAGGATTCAAAAAAACGAGCCAGCAACCAGACACACGGAGGTAGAACAGCAGCAGAACACGATAACCAGGGCAAAATGACCACTCTGGGGCAAAAACGAGTTGTAGACTGAAAACCCGAGCTTTTGAACCAAAAAAAACAAGCTGATCGCTGGAGATGATGGCTGTGCAGAGCATTCAAACAGCAAACCACCTACGTGCCTGAGCATTCAAACAGATACGTGTGGCTGGCTATGCATCCAAAAGAGTCTTGTTTCAAGAAATTTCATGAACAACGAACACATTGAACACCACGAGCAGCGAACACAGGGCTTCAAACACCATGAGCAGCGAACACCACGAGCCAACAACCACAAAAATAGCCACGTTTAGATTCCACACCAAGGAAGGAACAAACGAGTTTCCACGCTGGAAGCCTTAGCATAGCTCGAATCGAGCTAGTGGAGAAGCCAACGACCAGAGGGCTTGGGCAGAGCAACACGAATGCAGGAACCAAGAAAAAAACTTGAACTTGCAATCTGAAGTAGCATAACCTCTCAAGACCCTCATGCAAGGCTGAAAAACCATGAACACTCCAAAGACACCCACGAACAACCCAAACAGAGGTATAAATTCTGAATCAATGCACTGAAGCACATAACAGAATATCCATTACGACACACGCTGAAAGATCTGGATATCACGCCGAAGCGAAAAAACACACACAGAAATGCCGATGAGTGCATGGATCCACAAGATCCACTCTGATACCATGAAAGAGGGTTTGAAAACCTGCAAGCAAGGATCACAAGGGACGACGTGCACATCAACGGACGTGTGAATGACAACTATGAAGAGATCTCGGGAGGAGCAAGCATCAACCGAATGTGCATGCAAAGATTCGACAAATGGGCAGAACCTAGTTAAGCCATAAAACTCTCCTCTATCTCATAGATCAAAAGACGTGTACATATAGGAGGTGCTGAGTAACCCCAAAGGTCAAATCATGACAACTCGAGTATAGAAGGGGAGTTAGATTCCCGCAATAGAAGTGTAATTCCCAATGACACATATGATGCACTGATGCGCTCGACACACTGACGCGTAAGAGAATCTCATAATGACCCCTAAATGACACGTGGACCTACGATCTCACCTAAGTGAGATGACTCACCTAATGATGTGGAAAATAGCACACACCAACAGAAACAAGGTAGGTTTTGTGGCTCGAGGAATGTTATGGAAGTGATGTATCCTCACAACCTTTTTCAGACATGTCATTTCCTTACGAGAATAATACGAGACACTTTATTTTGAGATCTCGAGGAATTAACCACGAGATAGACCCAAGGTAACATTGTAAACTTAGTAGTAGTTGGATGGTTGCAGAAAGTGTAAGGTAGAAGGGAAGCGGGAATTGCGGTCAGATTACTATTGACAATAGTGAGACCCTGAGTGGGGAAGAGATTCATAAAATGGTGGGTGACACGCACAAATTTTGTAAGGAGAATGAAAGAAGCTAAGAAGAAAGAATCATTCAAAAACGAGCTCGAGTGTTTTATTTCCAACATGAAAAAAGGGTGAAGAGGTGGATGATTATTGAGATGGTAGAGGGTCGTGTTGCAAATGATATCATGAAAACACTCAATGTTGCTGAGAAATGGTTGAATGAGAATCACAAATAGGAGTTCATGAACTAGAGCTCAAATTGAAAGAATTAGAGCTCAAATGTTAGCTAAGGCATTAAATTATATTCTAAAAACCTATGGGCTTTATTCATCTAATAAAATGTAGAGTATTAGATCTTTTCCCTTCTTTAATGAGATTGTTCAGTGCCCTTAAAATTAGTCAATGTTAAAATTGTTTTAAAAATGATAGAGCGGTTTTGAGGAGGAAGAAAGGCTTATCTTGTCGACGCGTTTAGTTGAAAGTCCATATCATGAGTGAGAAAGACCAATTTGCTGAAAACCCATAGAAAACTGAGGAGATGGTAGAATGTTTCAAACACAAGTCTACCTAGTTGGTTGAACTGAATGACCAACTGAAACTTGACATAGAATGTGTTGTTGGAGAAAAGAATCAATTATCAGAGGAGAATGCCAAAATAACAAGCGAACTAAGAAGTGTTGAGGAGAAAATAAAACAAAAATCTGAGCAGTTGGATGAAGTGCAACCACATTTGGATCAGCTGAAAGGTGATTTGAAACGTGCAAAGGTGAAGCCGCAAAATAATTAATGACGATGACCCAAGTGCTAAAACACAATGAGGACACCTTCACAAGATTTGTTGAGGAGTTTAGCAGTATGAAGGTTGAAGAAAAAGCTTACTATATGGATGACTGTTTCCATTGCCTTATTTGCTTGGACCCAGTTACCCACTCTGAGTATGGGGAGCATAATATCTGACTTGGCGAGCCATCCTTGTTCCATAAAATCTCACTCTACAAGGAACAACTGCAGTCTGTGGCAGTTAGCTTGCAAGAAACCTTAATATTAGCGAAAGAATGCATGGATGATCAATATGGAGGAAAGTTAGAAATGAAAATCGAGGAAGTATGAACCAGCCCACAAATTGTTTCCTAATGCCTAAAGCTTATGCGGTCTCATAAAATGTGGGGATCACAATTTTATTTTGCGTAAAAAGGTATGGTTTTCCCCTTTTCGCTTGCATTAAATTTCGCTTCATCATTTCAAGCTTTTTCAAAATTAAATGTTGAATGATAGGCGAAAAATATTTCCTTGACGTGAACTCTCAAAACATCAACATCAAAAAAAAGAAAAACTCTAATTTTGAAAGTTACACGCATGGAGCGCCACACCCAAATGTACCACAAAATGAAACTCTTGCATGACCCTAGGTAACATGTAACACCTTAGGGAACCTTAACCGAGTTGTTTGAAATCATTTAACGCTCTTGCAAGTCATATTCCTAAACCCCCTTAGCTTATCAGTCACTTATGGTGACATGGTCATTTTAATAAAACACGATCGCTTTTAGCTAAACACACCTTCTAAGGGTTCTATTGACTCTTAACTAACCGTGGAACCTTACACATATCGTCTCCACACGTTATAGAGTATGAATTGATCAAACTATTGTATGAATGCTTTTTTTGGGAAATTATGATGTTTCTCTCTCTTCCCCTTTGTAGTGCCCACTTCCCTTCGACACTTTTGATATTGATCCTGATACTGACTGACTATATTATGGACATTATTATAGTTTTGATTTAGTATGGTGTTAGATGTTAGATCATGGATTATTATTGACTTTGATTCATATATGATGCATGTGGATTATTAGAGACATTTATATGGATATTGACATGCTTTGTTGACATGGTTATATTTATGGATGTTGTTTGGACATGTGATATTTTGATATGTTGAGTAGACCTAGAAAATTGAATTAAATGTGATGATCATATAGTTGTTGATGAGATTGCAAATGATATTGTTGATTGTTTGGATGTTGTTGTGATTCATATATATATTGATGATTTTGGAATTATAATTATATATATTTTGGATGTTCTGATATGGCCACGAGGCCGAAGGAGGTATTTGTGTTTTGCAGGTTTAAAAAAATCACAACACACATCGGGGATTGGAGACCAACCACATTGGAATTCTAGATGAATTCAACAAGGACACCATGACAACTTGTTTTGTTGTGTGTGTTTGATTGTTGCTAGGGATTCCCATGGGGGGATCACCTTCGAATGTGACCAAGGGATTTATGTTTTTCTTTTAATTGGTCCTTTGTTAATGTTGTATGTGTTTTTTTAAAGTGATGAGCTTTCCCTTTTCATTATTGAATTAAATTGTGTGTCAATATTGTGAGTAATCATATTGTTAAAATTAAGTAATCAAATGGGTCATAAGATTGCATTTATTAGAGTTGATGGCTCTTGGATTAAGTGTTGTAAGTGATGTGTAAGTTGATTTTGGAGTATGAAACACTCCACCTTCTTTGAAATTTGAATTTGTCCTTGGAGGCTGATTTTGGAGGCTTGTGGGACAAGTTAAACTTGTCCCATACCTCTTAAAATTGCATACCAACCTTACCTATGGTTGGAGAGTCTAAATCTAGCCTTTATTATGCATTTTTGTAAGTCAAGTTGTAAGTTGTAATTGCACTTTCTTACATATTTTTAATTTCAGTCCTTATGGAGTGTGGGCTTGTGTTGGAGTGTGTAAGTAAACTGTCATATTATTCACCCACCTATTTAATATGCATTGGAGAATGAAGTTGAATTTTGTGTTGGGGTTGAGGATGTGTGAAGTGGCATCCTACATGGATCCACCTCATCCTCTTCTCTTCCCTCTTCTATAAAATTTGAATTCCTTACCTTGTTTTGGGGGGCTTCACTTTTATCACTTCATTTTTGTGACTTGCTTTGGGGTTTTTTTGGGAGCTCTTGCAAATTGGGAGAAAGTTGGAGATGGTTGCATACTTGTTGATTGTTGATCTCTTGGATTGTTTTGCATTGGAGAGCTTGCTGTTTTGAACTTGGAACAAACTCCATCATGGAGAGGTAAGAGCTTAACTCTTGGAAATGTTTGAATGTGCTATTTTATTTTTGGTCATTTGTTTGGGTAGATGGCCTAGGAATGGTGTAGGAGAAGACTATGGGGTATTTTGTGGGAGGCATAAGTGTTTTGGGGAGGTATAAGTGTGGAGGGAGTTGGGATTTGGGTTCCACCTTAAAAATAAATAGCTTGCATTTCTTTACTTGTTATGGGGTGCCATAAGAGGTTGGGAGGCATAAGGAAATGAGAGGAATAAGGGGTACTTGGGGGAGGCATAAGGGCATGTCAGGGATTTGATATGATGTGTATATTTTGGTTTGTTCTCAGGTGGTGATACCCATTTCCCCTCGAGAGGCATAAGCAACATCCCCATAGTTTCTTGCTCCTTTGGCTTGCATGGTGAAGCCTGAGTATTGTTGTCGTTTTGTTTATGTGGTTGTAAATTGCAGTTTTGTTTTGGACTATGTTTTGAATGAGAAATCTGTCTTTGTGTTGTGGAAGCTTGTTGTTGCCATGTGTTGAAAACACACCTTCTATTGCAATGTGGTTGGGGCTCGGGGCCAATGAAGAAGGATGGCTTCTCCTTTTCATTGGATGTCTTGGTTGGGTGGAGAGCGTTGCCTTTCCCCTTGTTCTGTTGTGATCAAATTGAAATAAAGAAAATGGAGGATATTCATGTTGTTGTTCTGGAGCAAAGAAAAAAAGACAAGTTTGATAGTCCTTGTTGAGATTATTTCTTATTGTAACCTTTTCCCACTTTGAAGTGGATGATCTTGTATATTATTGTGTTGGAAAGACTACTCTATTTTAGCTATGAAAGTTGAAATTGATTATGGAAGAATATATCTTGTATTCAGTCCTGTGAACAGAAAAGAAAGATATGCATTTGGTATGTTGTATTTTGAAAATAAATGGGAAAGAAGTTGTAAGAGATTTCCTTTGAATTAATAGAAGTGTTTGCCTTGTTCATATGATATTGTTTTCATTGGAAATATGTGTTTGAAATGCGGTATGAAATCTCTATTGGAAAATTGAAAAAAGGAAACACGTATGAAGAAAACATATTACTCTACTTCATTTGAAACGTTGATTTTGGAAAGTGGTACTGCATTCTCTTTTCATGTTGTTGGATTGAAGGAAATATAACATTGTAATATCGGTTTAGAATGTATTCATATTTTATAGTTTGATGAATGTAAATGGATCAATTCGAGTTAGAAGTTGTAGACCTCTGTTAGATAATTTTTCAAATTTTTTTTTTATCAAAAATGTATAGAACAACCCTGCAACCTTGGAAAATGAAATGAAACATTAAATTGAACTTGTATGATCCAAAATGATCCTAAATAGACTTTACAACTTAAGAAAATTTTATAAAACTTTTCAAAATCGGGCATAGTCAAAATTTATAGTCGTTTTGTTGTCGATTTGGGAATTTCAAATTGATAATCAATCAAAAAATTTAACCCTTGCAATCCATCCTCAATTCTCCCAAGTGCAATTCCCCAGGTCTGTATGGCATGTTGTGAAAGAAAGAATGTCGGATTTGAACAAAATTTATAAGTTAAAAGTCCAGTTCACATTTTAGAAGCCTGCAGATTGTTTTCTTAAAATTGACCCTTCAAAGTTTATCAAAATTAAAATTTTAAGCTTCTTGTGCAAAGAGGACTTTGAGAGCTTTCCAAAAATTCCTCGCTTGCCAAAAAACCGAGTTCCCAGTCAAAAGTTATGACCTTCTGAAGTTTTTACTTCATCTCGGGCTCAAAATTTAAATTTAGCTAAGGGGAAAATTTTGTTAATCGAACCCGCGGGCCCGAATTTGACTTAGAGAACTTTGGCAAAAGTCACAAAATTCCCTGCGCTTCGCAAGCCCGCATATTCCCATTTGGTGGAAAAATTTCTAAGTCCGAAAAGTAAATTTGTAAATTTTTCTCTGTGGCTCACTGGCACGCAGACAGTGGATGGTTTGCACACTGGTCCTACGATACCACTATGTGGAGGTGCGATAATTTAAAATTTGTGCTTCAAAATTTAAACCTTTCCAATGATCCTTGCTGGTCCGCTGACCCGTAGCCAATAAGGAGCTGACACGTGGTCCCGTTGGGCGTCGGTGGAGGCGCGGGAGTAAACTTCACATTTCGCTCGAAGGGCAAAAGTGCTAAATTCTCCCTAGACCCGCACACCCACTTGGGAAAATTTTTCCCCTTAGGCCCGCAGCCAATCATTGGTTAACATGTGGCGTCTTGGCGCGTCGGCAGAGGAGTGGGCTGAAATGTTCCTTTTCGCCCTTTTTAAATTAAGTCAAAAATCTGTTTTACCTCCGCGACCCGCCTTCCCGCCTAGGCATGGATTTTGGACACGTGTCCTTAGCGGACCCCAAGTTCAAAATTTTCCTTTTGGGCGCAAAGCCCCGCCACAGGCGCGCGGAGGTGAAATGCGCTTTTCCCAAGAGCGCTAAGGGCAAAATTTCTTCCCAAGCCTGCAGCCCGCCTTTGGGAAAATTTTCCTCCCAAGGCCCGCCGGCCCATAACTTGAGAAATATGAGGAGTTAGGAGGACTTCTTTATATCACCGGAAAGGGGAGGAAATTTCCTATCTAATGGGAGTGTTTTCAAGAATTTTTGAGTGCATTAATTATGAGAAAAATTAGGTTGAATATTTTAAGAGAGTTCTGGGAGTGGGTAAGTGAGAAATTGCCCTTTTTAATTTTAAATGATTATTCTAACCTAAGCTTTGACCTCGAGAACTTTAATAATTGTTGTAATGGGAAAAATATAAACTATTGATTTTAATTGACCTCAAAACTTGTTTGTGTCAACTTTGGTATTGTAGGAGGGTTGTAGACACTTTTAAACAAGAAAAATTATTCCATAATTTTTCCTAACTAATCCTAGTTTTTTTCTTGGGTCTCAAGTGGGTTGTTTTAGTAGGAATTACACCCTTTCTCTAGAGATAATTATGAAAATATTGATTGGGTTTTGAAAATACAAATGGGTCAAAATGTATATGAGTTGAAATGAAATGAAAAGTGGATACAAGATGTTACGGTGATTTGAAAAGAAAATGAATCCTATATTTTCTTCCTCCTCTCTCTCTCTCTCTAGTGTATGTTCTCGATTGTTTGAAATGATGGATGCATGGAATTTATGCTTGAGTGTAGGGGATTCTATACTCAGTCCTAGGACTGATGCAATGTTGGTTGCAGTACTCCAAGTAAGAGGAATTTTCTGGATGTGATATGTTTTAATTAATGAGTTATCATTGTAAAGTTATATTCATCATGCAATACATGTATAACCATAGAATAATGATATGTATTGTTGTTCGAAGAATTGTTCTTTGTATATTTTGAAATGGGAATACCAATGTAATTATATTTTATAGTGTCGATTGGAAGTGAAGTTGTACTCAAGGTTGTACCTATGTTATAAAAATGTTAAACTAATCTTTTGCTATGTTAATTATTGGTTTATTTCCTTAACACCCAAAATGCTAGGTAAAATCTCCTCTCATCAAAACTAACGAAATTAAAAGAACGAGTTATAATGCCTATTGTACTTCCTTCCCCATTTGAGTCTTTTTCCAGGGTATAAAACATTGATCGTGTTAATAAAATACTCTAATCTCATTAATCATCTTCATGCTTCGCACCTAAGATGTCTTATTAAGGTCCATTTCCTTGATATTTTATGAGGTGGTGCATATATGTTGTGAAACCTATCATATTGGGACGAGTGAGGTGATCATGTCTTGTTGTTGTAGGTATGACCATATCATGAATAAGTTTAACCCCTTTGTGTGTAATTTTCCTTGGTACCCTAGTGGGTGGCCAAAGCCTTGCAAGATAGTTGGTGGTTGTACCTACATTGATCTCTTGTGAGATCTAAATTATGTGAGTGGAGACTACGTGTCAAATTACTTGCATATTTACCCAACAATTGAAATAGGTCCTTAGGAGGCTTTTGTAATGCATAAGATTATTTGGGATATCTCTCTCTTACAATATACACTAAATACTTGTGTGTCTAAGAGCAATGAAATGAGTTTTCTTGTGTGAGGTCATACTCCTTGTAGTCTTAAATCCCTAAGTGTTACATAAGTGTTATAGGAATTACATTTGTTCCAAGATGATGATATTATAGGATCAAAGTAACTACGTAAATGTAGTTAGTGAAAGGGTAAATAAGATTAAACTAAGGAATGATCTACAAAAAAATGGTACGCCATTGAGCGATATCAAAACCAACTAAAATGTCAAATGTGATCATAAAATGAATGTAATAAAGTAGAGGTCCACGACTAATACAACAACCTAATAAATCAAAAAACCAAATATGATGCATGATCACATGCTTTGTTTGCATAAATATGAATCAAACAATGATGCTAATGAAATAATAAAATGTAGCCTTGAGAATGGAATACCTTCAATTGTAGCCAAGGTCTTGTGAGTTAGGGAGATCACACTCTAGTTGGACTTGTAAAAGTTAGTAAAACCCTTGGCATAGATAGGAATATATTAAACCTAGAATCACTCAGGAAGTAGAATTTATGGTCGAAACATGTAATTAACCCATTTCTATTAGGAGTAAATCCTTAAGATGATGAAACAAAAGTAGTTTGAAATGTGAAATTCGTCACTTAAATTCAAAGAAAAATCTCTATAATGGGAACACAGTGTAATGTACCCTTCCATGTGCAATATGATTGTGAAAATATGAATTCCTAATTGGAGCAACAAATTGTGAATCAAGAATGATACAACTTAATTAGTTAACCTACATAGTTGGTTGTAATAACTTGAAGATTAAAAGAGTGTATTGTTAGTATTAAAAAATGCTATGAAATGAACTCGAGATATGTTTTCTATTGATCTAGTAACCTTCCTTTTTCTTCCTGTGAATTTTCCTCCTTGTAATGAGAGTATTTTTCCAAACCAAGTAAACATAGCTCTCTCAAAAAAATCCTTAAGTCAAATATTAGAAGATGCATGTGTGTACATATGTTCCTAATCACAATCATGTTATATAAAGTTATTTCCACAAGAGAAACGAGTGAATTCTAAAGGAACCACTATAGGTGAAATGTTAAACCAAAAACATGCAACCTAGTTGTAAAGGAACGAAGGGTCCCATGTTATGTGTTCTTTAGAAAATTATAGTCAACTAATATAAATAGGATTGTAATAAATATTTCACCATGAACAATGATGTGTTGTGGGAAGTGCCTATGAGTAAGTGTATATTGTCGTGGGTCATTATTGTACTTTGTCATTTTTTGAAATGTGGCTTTGATGTGCATCTTGTGTTTCATGTTATATATGTGGGTCCATGGTTACGCAAATGTCTCATGTGTTATACACTATCCTAAGTGAGCCTATGTGATGTTATGTATCAAGCAATGTAAGCCAATTTTTTATTCCTATTATTATGTGTGTTGTATTTTGGTGTTGAAAATGTGGGCATGACATATTAAGATGCATTTAAATTGGTAAATAATCAAATTATGATGTAAAGAAAGCCCAAATTTGTAATATTCTAATTTCCTAAAAATCATCATAACTAAAATAAGCATTAAATAAATTTAATAAATAAATAAACAATTGAAATGAGACAAGAAGACACACATATCAATAAACACATAAATACCATCAAACTGTGTGTGGGACACTAGGATCTCTTATCAAAATCATTAAGAAAACTTGTAAATAATAAAATAAATAACTTTAACTTCTACTTGGATTTTAGTGCTAAAATTAAAACCCATTTGGATTCTTACCACTTCAATAAAAAAATCCATTTGGATTTTAACCACTAAAATTAAAACCCATGTAAATTTTAACTAGTAAAATGCATTGAATTAGATTTTTCCAATTAAATTAAAGAAAATGTGCATCCATACATTGAAACACCCACATTATGTCACCGAAAAATACATTGAGATATTCTTGGTCATATTTTAGAGCCAAGAGCTTCACCTCGTGCACAATATGCATTCAGATCTACTACACATAAATGATGTATTTACCAAATTAGACTACTCTAGTAAACACACACACACACACACACACACACACACACAATTCTCCCTAAATATGTTCACAACCATCTTCCTCAACTCCTTAGGCATATAGTTGAGTAGTATTTTCTTGAGCACAAATGAAAGTATACAATTAGTTTTTGCCTCCATATCACTACTATTGAACAAAGGTTAGAGAGAAGATACCAATGATGACTTGGAGGGGTGCTTTCAATGGACGAAAGAATATTATCTCTACATATTCTCCCCCTCTACGATGAGATCCTCTCCTCTTCCTTGCATTCTGCCATCTTAGATAGGTCCAATCAACCTTTGCATTAGGAAGAAACTTGACACTTAGCTTGGTTATTCTTTGGAAGGGTCATAATGGGTGAGCTCCTCAAGTGACTCAACCTTTTTTTCCCTAAAAGCAATCCCCAACTACCTTTTCCCCGAGATCCTTCTCCATTGCATACAAATAGAGCTAATCCAATCATCTTGGCTCGTGGCTTGTCTACACACCAAGCTCAAATTGATCTGGGTGAGTCTTGATTCAAGACCATTATGAGCTCATCCCACCATTTGGCACCAACATGACTCCCATAGAGCCTTCTTGACACCCTACATTGCGAGTCAAAATTGAAGTCACTCTTTGAGATCAATTCAACACTTTTCTTTAAGATATTCCCCAACCTCAGATATCCATTTCAACCCATATCCAAGCTAGTGGCCACTCTACATGCTCAATCTATTCCAAATTATGTTGTGTAGGATCCCATGAGTGGGCATATATTTGTGTGCAAGTTGATCCTATCTCTGTTCTCTGCCTCTTAAGGTGGCTCCTGCAACAAAGAAGCAGAAAAAAGTACAAAGTGGTAGATAAAACATCTGAATGAATCTTGAGCATAGGCTAGAATCCTAAATGATCGATAATATTAAATATTTGGTTTTTAGGTATTTGTGCTCAAGTATTCATTGAGCTGACATCACCAACTTGCTAGAAACTTAGGATTTGACCTTAATAGTATTATAGTAGTAGTATATTTATTATATTAATTTTTTTGGTAATTGCAAATAATACACTTTGTCTAACGTATCTACGAGTCATGCATAGAGCCTGGAAAGTGGAGATGATTGTTGTTTGTAGAAGTCATCAATTTTTTTAAGATTTAAAAATTTCACTCAAATTATTGACATGCATTTTTCACCATAGCCCTTCTTTTGACAGTTTTAAAAGTAACTTACACTTCTGTATTGTCAAATGATTTTTATTTTTATTTTTGATACACAAATTATTCCCCGCCCTTTTATGGGTTTGAAGCCTTGGGAAGGGATGTGATGGGCTCAATTTTGAACCTTGTCAACCAATCACATACATGAAAATTGGTATTTGTGAATGAATAGAAAATTATATATTGTTCAAAACTATTGCCAAGACCATATGAAATAAAAATACTTAAATGTGATTGGCTACAAAAAAGATTAAGTAATAAGAAAGTGAATCCTATAATTACCCTGCTTTGATAGGAGCTAATAATGTTTTATTGAGCTCCAATATATAAATAAACATTTGACCTTATCGCATATATCAATGCATGTGGAATCACAAAACTATTTCTAAAAGATTTTATTTATTTAACAATTTATTGTCTTTTTATAACAATTTTAAGAATTTTAGATATTAATATACACCTTTAAATATTTATATTTAAATAAACACATTGATAATGATGCTAATAAATATTACTAGCAATCACATGTGTGCAATCAATGTACGAACTCCGATTTAGAGGTATACTATGTTATTTGATTTAAGGGATGATTCATTATTACTTTTGTGAGGGGTTAACCTTATGTTAATTTATTTAAATTTATTATCCTATTAACTTAGAGTCCTTTCCATTGACTTCTTAAGGCTTGCTAAGAACTAACAAAGGTTTAGCATTCTAAGGCAATTAGATGGCCCCATTCCCCATCTACACATACCCTTAAGGATTTTAAATTAAACATTTAAAATACATTTCTACCTAACAAAAGTAGGGTGAATCCTCCACCCTTAGATCAAATCAATCTTGGCCACTAGATCCTAGGGTTCCAAACTTAGCCCTAAAATCCTTATGAATTTTATTAAACCTTTTCTTTATTCTATTCTCCTCATTTGGTCTATTTTTTTTGTTAAAATTAGGTTGGAGAGGAGGAAGCCATGGGAGCAAAGAGAGGAAGAACTATGGAGGATTCTACAAGGAGATCTAGTTTAGATTAGTTTAGATTAAAGTTTTATTGTTGTTATTTATTTCATTCAAGGATTGGGAGGGATTTCCTCCACCAATCTGGTTTTTTTCAAACTATTTGTATTTGGGTTTTTAAATTTGGGGCAAACCCTACCCCATTGTTATAAATGAAAAGAATGTTTTAATCCACCATTTGTATGTTTTTATTGCTCAAATCCAAGGGAATTACTCATTGTTTTTTTTGCTGGTAGTTATTAGTTAAATTTTACAACTTATAAATTAGTAAAAACTAACTAAAAATTACGCATATAGCAAGCACGGATCCGAGGAGTTCTTTCATCATCAGTGAGTAAACCACCACCCAGAGAGTAGACCGGTCCTGGGACCACCGCCCTACCTGGGTGACAAACCATGACCACCGCCCTACTGAGTGGCGGTTTTGAGACCACCACCTTAGCCTGAGCGGGTTATGGGACCACGCTCTGCACAGGGCGGTGGTCCTGTTTCTAAAAAAAGAACCTTAAATCCGAATTTTCACAAAAAAAAAGTTACTAAAAGGTACTAAATACATTCTAAGACTTAATTTATGCTCCTAAAGTTTCCAGTTTTGAATTTCTTTCATTTGTTCATTTCTTAATTAAAATTACTCATTTAAAACATTTATTGAAATCCAATAGTAACAATAATAACTACAAGATCTATTCCATTTTATTCAACTAATTTTCTTTGAATTCCAAGAGCAAAATTAAATGATTTATATCTAATTTCACATTGTTATTTTCTAATACAAAATGCAACATTTCCCTATTTCAATAAACTTCAATTTTTCTCTTTCTTCCATTTTTACTACAACTCAAATATCAAAACAACTATAACAACTTTATTTTCCATTCAAATTTACTATGCATACATTTTCAACATCTACAACTTCTATATTTCTTATTTCACATTTACATTTACAATAAAAACTTTCACAATGAAATTAGTAAAATTTCTTTTCCATTGAAAATAACTCATATCTTTTAACACAAAGAACTACTTTTCTCACAATACAACCAAGATTTCAAATAAAGAGAATTACTTTCTTTTCTTTTGCAAAAACTAACTCTACAATACAAATCTTTCTTCTTTTTCTTTTCTTATTTGTTTCTTTCCACATACAATACAATATCAATAACAAACTATTTGAATACAAATTTCCTTTACAAGATCAATACAATGTCCTCCACTTGAAGTGGGAAATCATACAATAATACAAGCTAAAATAGAATATATATATACAAAGTTCCTCCACTCTAAGTGGGAATAATACAAAGGAAATTTCACAAGGTCTCCAACAAAACTCCAAGCTTCACAACTCCAACAAGATAGCTCCTCCAAGATTTGTTTGATTCACAACAAAATGGGGGAGAGGCAATGCTCTCCACCCAACCAAGATATCCAATGAAGAGGAGAAGCCATCCTCTCCATTGGCCCCCGAGCCCCAACCACATTACAATGGGAGATATTCCAACACATGGAAACAACAAGCTTCCACAACACAAAAAAATTTTTTCACAACCATTCCAACCACATTTCAATCATCTACAACACAAGAATGAAAGAAAAAAAAAAAACAACAAGTAAACAAGGCTTAAAATGAAAGCCAAAGGAGCAAGACCTATGGGGAGGCCACTTATGCCTCCCAATGGGAATGGATGCCCACCTTAAAGCCTCCAATGCATATCTCAAATCCCCTACATACTCTTATGCCTCCCTCAAGTACCCCTTATACCTCCCACATACTCTTATGCCTCCCCAATCTCTTATGCCTCCCTCATAAAAGAAACAAGAAAGAAATGCAAGCATTCCTTGTACAAGGTGGGGCATCCAACCCAAACTCCCTCCAAAAAAAAAAAAACTCTTATGCCTCCCTACATGAAATCTCCCCATAGTCTCCTCCTACTCCAAACTTAGGCAATCTACCCACACCCAACAAGCATTCCAAAGAAAACAATACTCAACACAAGCATATAAACACAAAAATAAAGCATAACATAAACAAGGGAAAGCTCCTACCTTTCCATAGTAGAGCTTGTTCCAAGAGTAAGTCTCCAAGCTCCTCAAAACCAAGAAAGCATCCACAAGCTCCAACAATCCACAAGCACTCTCAAAATCCTCTAACTCTCTCCAAAATACAAGAGCACAAAATAATGAAGTAACCCCCAAACAAGCAAAATGATTTCAATAAATAGAAAAAGGAGAGAGGAGGATGATGTGGCTCCAAGTAGGATGCCACCTCATTTCCTCTCCACTCCACATCACCTTAGTCAACCTCATATTCCAATGCACAATTAATAAGTGGTTGAAGGAATGACAAGTTACTTACACACACCATCTAAGCCCACACCCCCTAGGACAAAATTAATTACTTGAAAGAAAGTGCAATAAACATTTTACCTTTTTATCTTCCCAAAACACCTAATGGGGTCTAATTTTGACCCCCAACCCATAGGTAGGGTTGGCATAGTAATTTAAGAGGTGTGGGACAAGTTTGACTTGTCCCACAAGCTTCCAAATTTGGCCTCTAAGGCCAAATTCGAGTTTCCCATGAAGGGTAGAGTGTACAACACTCAAGATCTCAAGCATTCAACACACAACACAAAATCCAAGAGAAAATCAAGTCTAATAAATGAACTCCTTTTGGTCACATCTTTAATTAGTTTAGGACAAGGTTAAATTAGCTTAATTAAGACACTACAACCCATTAATAATAAAGGGGTAAAACATACATCAAAATCTAAATAATTAAAACAAGTAAATTACATTACTAAAAGAAACACATACTAACATTAATAAAAAAGGGAACTAATAATAAAAGACAACACATGACCCCTTGGTCACAATTTTCCCCTAACCAAATAATTCTAACACACACACAATTACATGTTGCCATGGTGACCCTTGTTGAATTCATCTAGAATTCCAATGTGGTTGGTCTCCAATCCCCCGATGTTTGTTGTGAATAATTTTACCTACAAAACACATAAATACCTCTCTTCGGCCTCATGGCCGCATTAAAAACATCTATGATAAAATATACAATATAAATCCAAAATCATCTATATATGAATCAAATATCATCTAGGAAAATATGATATCATTTACAATTTCTAGCAACATTTCTATTCCACATTTCATCCATGTCAAAATGATCACAACATTAATCCAATTATCAAAGGTCTACTCAATATGATGAAATATATCACATGTCAAAATATATATAAATAACCATGTCAACATATATATCAACATCAATATAAAATGTCTCTAATGGTCCACATGCATCATATATGAATCAAAACAACAATCAATATCTTCTAACATCTAACATCATACTAAATCAAAAAAAGCTATAATATATCCATAAGTGTAGTCGATAGTATCAAAATCAATAATCAAAAAAAAAGGTGTCAAAGGGAAGTGGGCACTACATCCCCCTCCCCTTAGACTCGACTTCCTCCTGAAGTCACTAGAATAGGTGTGGAAACTAACTCGTAGTAAAGTAGCATCCTCCCATGTAGCTGTAGTCTCATCATATCTATCCCACTGACCCAAACCTAGTCAATCAATCTCTACCCAAGGCCCGGGTCCTATGCTCTATAATGCAAATGGGGGCTCCACCATCACCTACCCCTGATCCTGCACCTGCAATGTGGTCCAATCTAGCACATGAGAAGGATCAAAATATATCTCCTAAGCACAAAAATGAAACACATCATGGATGTGATGAGAAGAGCTAGGTGGCAATGCTGCTAGATGATAGGCCAAGGGACCGATGCACTCCAAGATCTCAAAGGGACCCACAAACCTAGGAGCAAGCTTAGAACCTTTTCCATAATGGATAGGGATCTTATGTGGTCTGACATGAAGAAACACCTTCATGCCCACCTCAAAACTATCTATCCTATGCTTGGTCCGCATACTTCTTCTTCTATCCCGCCCTCCTACTATCTGTCTCGATCAAGATAACCTGTTGCTCCATATCCTGCAATAATGTTGGCCCAAGAGAAACCTTGTCCTCTAACCTGTCCCAACTAAGAGGTGTCCTACACTCTCTGTACCATATAATGCCTAAAAAGGAGCCATGCCTATCGAACTCTAAAACTATTATTGTAGGAAAACTCCACCAAGTATAGATACTCCTCCCATCTCGACTGGTGATCCATAACGTACATCCTAAGCATGTCCTCCAAATCTTGATTCACCCACTCAGTCTATCCATCTGTCTCAGGGTGATATGTTGTGCTGAAATTGATCCTCATCCCGAGAGCATGCTTGCATGGTGGTCCAGAAATGGGAAGTGTACAAAGGATCACGGTCACAAATGATCTTCCATGAAATCCCATGTAATCTAACGATCTCATCAAGATATACCCATGCCACTACACTAGCTATGTATAGGTGGTCTTCACTAGAGAAAAATGAGCCACTTTCATCAATTTATCCACCGTGACCATGATGGCATCGTGGTGGTATCTCGACGTCGGTAACCCAACAATGAAGTCCATGGAAATGGTGTCCCACTTCCACTCCGGTATAGCATGAGGAAAGAGAAGGCCAGCTGATGTTGATGCTCAGCCTTCACCCTCTGACACTCTAAACAATGTGACACAAAATAGAGCCACATCTCTCTCAAAGTCCTCTCCAATGGTACAACTGTCTCAAAGTGGCATGCATCTTCTTCACCCCGGATGGGCTGAATAAGGTGCATGATGAGCCTCTCATCAAAATGTCTGTCTCAAGTCCTCCATCTCTAGGAACATATATCCGACCTCTGTGTCTGGAGAAGACCATCTACCTCTCTAATGAAAATCCATCAAATCTCCTCAAGGGGTCTCTGGACTCAATCTCTACTCTGGCTGCAAGGTAGAAAACTATCATGAGGAAGCTGCTACAAAATCCTACTCCACAAATCTGTACCCACTAAAGTAGCCATAGCCACATGTCTCTCATCTACTCAAGGCATCTACAACCACATTCTCCTTCCCCTTCACATGCTCTATCTCCATATCATACTCACAAAGAAACTCCATCCAATGCCACTTGATGAGCATTGAGATTGGGCTTGCATGAAGAGGTGGCGAAGACTCAAGTGATCAGTCTTGAGTGTAAATCTCCAGCCAAGAAGAAAATGTCTCCACCACACTAAGGCATGCACAACTATGCAAGCTCAAGATCATGAGTCGGATAATTGAGCTCATAATCTTTGAGTTTGTGAGACTCAAAAGCAACTACTCTACCCTCTTGCATCAACACACCTCCAAGTCCTACCAAAGAAGCATCTGTGCAAACATAGAACTCACCCTGAGGATCTGGCACTACTAGAATAGGTGTTTGTCATGAGGCATTCCTTCAGTGTACTAAAGGCCTTCTCACATCTATCTGACCAAACAAACTTCTTCCCTTTCCACTTGAAGGGAAGTGATGGGGTGCACAATCCGAGAAAAGTCCTTGAACAAATCTCCTATAATATCCTGCTAAACCCATGAAGTTACACACCTCGGTCACACTAGTGGGTGTTGGCCAATCCATGATGGCTCAAATCTTGGAAGGATCGAACTACGATACCTTCCCCAGAAATGATGTGGCCCAAATACTACACCTCTGTCTTTGAAAGAACACACACTTCTCCAAGTTCCCATAAAGATGTTGCTCACGAAAGACACTGAAGAACCTAGCGAAAGGTGCTCCTCATGCTCCTCACGCATACATGAGTAAATCAAAATGTCATCAAGGAAGATGAGCATGAAGTGATCTAAAAATTCCTACCCCATTCATCAAGCTCATAAACACTACGGGGGCATTCGTCAGACCAAAAGGTACCACTTGTGAACTCGTAGTGGCCATATCTCATACGAAGGTGGTCTTATGAATATCTACCTCCATGATCCTCAGCTGATGATACCTACTTAAGATCTATCTTGGAGAAAATTATGGCCCCATCTCGATCAAATAAATCATCAATGCGTGGAAGGGGGTAATGATTCTTGATCGTTACTTTGTTCAGTGATGGTAATCAATACACAACCATAGAGATCCATCCTTCTTCTTCACAAGATCACCAGTGCACCCCAAGGGGATACACTAGGATGGATTAGGCCTTTCTCCAGAAGGCCCTCAAGCTGCAACTTGAGCTCACATAGCTCAGGAGTAGTCATCCGATAAGGTGCTCGTGAGATAGGCTCTACGCACTGAAACCAATCTATGTGAAATCTATCTCACGTGGGGGAGGTAACCCCGTAGCTCCCCTAGAAAAACATCAGAAAACTCTCTCAAAATGTGATGGTCATCAAGGGATGGTCCACTAGACTCATCCTCGATCTGTCACTAACCGTAACAACATACATTTGACAACCCCATCACACACACCACTTAAGCTTGCATAGTGAGATGATGGTGAATGGAAATGGCCCTCCTAACTCCTAATCATCATCTCCACTCCTAGATCATCTGTACAAGCAATAGTCTTATGGTAATAGTCCACTCTAGCTCTATGTGTAGACAACCAGTCCATGCCCAAGATGACACCATAAGAACCCAATGGAAGGATTCAAAGATCCGAGGTAGTGGTGAAGGGTCCCAAATCCACTACACACTCCTTAACTAAGGAGTCTACAAAAATTTTGCTCCAAAGCCATCTCAACATCCCAACTATGACCCTACCTAACTACCACCAACCTACAATGCTCTACTAAGGATGGTGCAATAAAAGAATCAAAGAACCAAAATCAAATAATATAGAGGTGGAAATACCACCAATACTACCTATCATCTCTATCATCATTACTCTGGTGCTCAGCCTGGTGGTTCTCGACCACTTGCATAGATCCGATGGCTCCATGCCATATCTCCAAATAGTAGGCTCTGAGATCTACATCTTACCCTTGTTGCTAGGGTTCTGTGGGAAATCTCTCCAATGATGTCCCCATAACACCACAACCATAACAACTATCCTGGTCCTCTCCAATGGGATGCAGCTCCAGCCGGTACTCTAGAGGTCTGAGTTGTGGATCCTGAATGATCCGGCTATGGACCACTGAGAGGTCTCTCTCTGACTGATGAGCTCCTGCTGACTGAGCTCTCGGTGCACCTGTGTCCTGATGGGACCTCTAGGAGGAGGCCCCATACTCCACCCCTCTCTGTGCATCAAATCTCTGAGGAGGTCTGTAAGGTGGGTGGGTCTTGCTGCTGCTGCTGCTGAGGTGGCTATTGTGTGGCCTGGCAATGAAGCCTATCTCAACTCTCCACCACGTGGAGGAGGAACTGACCCCCTCGATCTGCCCTACATCTATGGATGCGGCTCCAAACTCTGTCTCTAGCCTGTTATGTCTTCCCCCATGTCTCCTCTACAATATAGGCCTTCTCCATGGCCTCTACTAATGTCTGTGGGTAGTGAATGCACACCACACCACCCAAATCCAAATTCAGGCCCCGATGAACCTATGTGAATCCATACCTACTCATCCTGCATATAGTCGACATACTAGAGTAGGTCCAGAAATCGACTCTCATACTCAACTATAGTCATCGATGCCTGATGGAGGTCATGAAACTCATCTATCCACTGCTGAATAAACCTCCTGGGAAAATACCTACTCCTAAAACACTCCTCAAATAGCTCCTAGGTAATTGTCTCCGAGTCAACATGGAGCTTCTACTCCTCGGTCCTCCACCAGACTCCTACTCCATCCCTCAGAAGATGGATCACACACAAGATTTCATTTTAGTACAAGGGCAGAGCTTGAAGCATCCACTCAAGCTCACCAACCAGGCCTCTTCCTAAAACCTCTGTATCACCAAAATAGTGAGATGGTCAGCTTCAGGATCTCCCTGATATGGTCTGCAGCTGACGTCTGACGACCCCTAGGTCTCTCTAGCATGCTCCTCCCTCTGTCTAGGGCTCTCGAGACCTGTCCCTATGACCTGAGATCCTATCCCCATGTCCTCTCTATGGTGACTCTTCCTAGCCGACTCCACGTGGAAGTTCTCTCCCTATACTCCTCGTCACTGTGAGGGGGGATACATGGGCCTCCACTGATGGCTCCATGTCATGTCTAGAAAATCATCCTCCCAAGGGCTCTCCATATAGTGGCATTGACGTCCTGAAGCATCTATAAAATCTGAGGTAGAATGGCCACTACAACCTGATCTGGCGGTGGTATATCTAGGTCTATGTGAAAATACCCCTCATCTGATCCACACCTCCTACATAGATCAAGGTGAGAGTTAGTTCATTGTTCTAGGTCTTGTTTCAATTTTTCTATGTTTTCTAAATTATACAATTATCAGACATTGTGGTTTTCTAGATTAAAAGAAACCAATTTTTGCACTAGGTTAAAAGTTTCATGTCTCATGTTTTCTAGGTGTGCCCAAGGGTCCAAGATTTGAACCCATGGCTCTGATACCAAGTGTAACACCCACAAAAATGACGTTCTAAGAACACACTAACCCAAACACTTAACCCAAAAATTGTGACTAATTTTTTTTTTTTTTTTAAGTTAAAAGAAGGTTACAAGGGTGCTTGACCCTTAGGGTTCATTAAATTAACTTACACTACACTAAACTCAACTTTACGATTGAAGAACCAGGTCTAGTTAAAAGGTTAACATATTTTCAAATTTATCTCTAAGGTCCATTAATCAATTATTCATTAGGAAGGTACCAAGGATTAATTTACTTAATTAAATATTTTCTTCTCTTTAGATAATGTTCAATCCTAAAAAGGTTAACCTTATGTTAATTTATTTAAATTCATTATCTTATTAACTTAGAGTCCTTTTTATTGACTTCCCAAGGCTTGCTAAGAACTAACAAAGGTTTAGCACTCTAAGGCAATTAAAATGGCCCCATTCCCCCATCTACACATACCCTTAAGGATTTTAAATTAAACATTTAAAATACATTTCTACCTAACAAAAGTAGGGTGAATCCTCCACCCTTAGATCAAATCCATCTTGGCCACTAGATCCTAGGGTTCCAAACTAGCCCTAAAATCCTTATGAATTTTATTAAACCTTTTCTTTATTCTATTCTCCTCATTTGGTCTATTTTTTTTTTAAAATTGCAGGTTGGAGGAGGAAGCCATGGGAGCAAAGAGAGAAAGAACCATGGAGGATTCTACAAGGAAGATCTAGTTTAGATTAGTTTAGATTAAAGTTTTATTTGTATTATTTCTATTCAAGGATTGGGAGGGATTTCCTCCACCAATCTGGTTTTGTTTCAAACTATTTGTATTTGGGGTTTTAAATTTGGGGAAAACCCTACCCCCATTGTTATAAATGAAAAGAATGTTTTTAATCCACCATTTGTATGTTTTTATTGCTTCAAATCCATGGGATTACTCATTGTTTTTTTTATTGTAGTATTATAGATATAGATAAATTTTACAACTTATAAATTTAGTATAAACTAGTTAAAATTTTTTTACAAGCGCATGGATCCATGAGAGTTCAATTTTTTCATAGTGACAGAAACCACCACCCAGAGCAGACCGGCGGTCTGGGACCGGACCGCCCCCTCCCGGGTGACAAACCATGGACCACCACCCTACTGAGTGGTGGTTTTGAGACCACCACCTTAGCTTGAGCGGTGGTTACAGGGACCGCCGCTCTACGCTATAGGGGCGGTGGTCCTGTTTCTTAAAAATAGAACCTTAAATCTAGATTTTTCTCAAAAAACTAAAAGTTACTAAAAGGTACTAAAATACATTCTAAGCTTAATTTTTATGCACCTAAAGTTTCCAGTTTTGAGATTTCTTTCCATTTGTTCATTTCTTAGTTAAAATTACTCATTTAAAACATTTATGAATCCAATAAATAATAATAACTACTACAAGATCTATTCCATTTTTTCAACTAATTTTCTTTTTAATTCCAAGAGAAAAAAATTAAAATTATATCTACTTCTACATTGTTATTTTCTTAATACAAAATCAATATTTCCAAACACAAACTATTTCAAATTTGTTTGTCTCTTCCATTTTCACTACAACTATGTATATCTAAAATAACTACAACTAAAACTTTATTTTTCCATTCAAATTTACTATGTATACATTTTCAACATCTACAACTTCTATATTTCTTATTTCACATTTACAATAAAACAACTTCACAATGAAAGTAAACTTTCTTTTCCATTGAAATAGCTCATATCTTTTAACACAAAGAACTACTTTTCTCACAATACAACCAAGATTTCAACAAAGAGAATTACTTTCTTTTCTTTTCAAAAACTAACTCTACAATACAAATCTTTTTCTTCTTTCTTTTCTTATTTTTTCTTTCCACATACAATACAATATCAATAACAACTATTTGAATACAAATTTCCTTTACAAGATCAATATAATGTCCTCCACTTGAAGTGGGAAAATCATACAATAATACAAGCTAAAATAGAATATCATATTACAAGTTTCCCACTCTAAGTGGGAATAACACAAAGGAATTTTCACAAGGTCTTCAAAAAACTCCAAGCTTCACAACTCCAACAAGATAGCTCCTCCAAGATTTTTTGATTCACAAAAAATGGGGGAGAGGCAATGCTCTCCACCCAACCAAGATATCCAATGAAGAGGAGAAGCCATCCTCTCCATTGGCCCCCGAGCCCCAACCACATTACAATGGGAGATAATTCCAACACATGGCAAAAACAAGCTTCCACAACACAAAAAATATTTCTCAACCATTTCAAACCACATTTCAAAATCTATCAACTACAACAAAAGAAAGAAGAACAAAAAAAAAACAAAAAAACAAGGCTTAGAATGAAAGCCAAAGGAGCAAGACCTATGGGAGGCCACTTATGCCTCCCAATGGGAATGGATGCCCACCTTAAAGCCTCCAATGCATATCTCAAATCCCTACATACTCTTATGCCTCCCTCAAGTACCCCTTATACCTCCTCACATACTCTTATGCCTCCCTCAATCTCTTATGCCTCCCTCATAAAAAAAAAAGAAAGAAAAAATGCAAGCATTCCTTGTACAAGGTGGGGCATCCAACCCAAACTCCCTCCAAAAAAAGGGTAAACTCTTATGCCTCCCTACATGAAATCTCCCCATAGTCTCCTCCTACTCCAAACTTAGGCAATCTACCCACACCCAACAAGCATTCCAAAGAAAACAATACTCAACACAAGCATATAAACACAAAATAAAGCATAACATAAGCAAGGTAAAGCTCCTACCTTTCCATAGTAGAGCTTGTTCCAAGAGTAAGTCTCCAAGCTCCTCAAAACCAAGCAAGCATCCACAAGCTCCAACAATCCACAAGCTCTCTCAAAAATCCTCTAACTCTCCCAAAAATACAAGAGCACAAAATAATGAAGTAACCCCCAAACAAGCAAAATGAATTTCAATAAATAGAAAAAGGAGAGAGGAGGATGATGTGGCTCCAAGTAGGATGCCACCTCATTTCCTCTCCACTCCACATCACCTTAGTCAACCTCATATTCCAATGCACAATTAATAAGTGGTTGAAGGAATGACAAGTTACTTACACACACATCTAAGCCCACACCCCCTAAGGACAAAATTAATTACTTGAAAGAAAGTGCAATAAACATTTTACCTTTTTATCTTCCCAAAACACCTAATGGGGTCTAATTTTGACCCCCAACCCATAGGTAGGGTTGGCATAGTAATTTAAGAGGTGTGGGACAAGTTTGACTTGTCCCACAAGCTTCCAAATTTGGCCTCTAAGGCCAAATTCGAGTTTCCCATGAAGGGTAGAGTGTACAACACTCAAGATCTCAAGCATTCAACACACAACACAAAATCCAAGAGAAAATCAAGTCTAATAAATGAACTCCTTTTGGTCACATCTTTAATTAGTTTAGGACAAGGTTAAATTAGCTTAATTAAGACACTACAACCCATTAATAATAAAGGGGTAAAACATACATCAAAAAATCTAAATAATTAAAACAAGTAAATTACATTACTAAAAGAAACACATACTAACATTAATAAAAGGAACTAATAATAAAAGACAACACATGACCCCCTTGGTCACAATTTCCCCCTAACCAAATAATTCTAACACACACACACAATTACATGTTGCCATGGTGACCCTTGTTGAATTCATCTAGAATTCCAATGTGGTTGGTCTCCAATCCCCCCGATGTTTGTTGTGAATAATTTTACCTAAAAACACATAAATACCCTCTTTGGCCTCATGGCCATTAAAAACATCTATGATAAAATATACAATATAAATCCAAAATCATCTATATACAATCAAATATCATCTAGGAAAATACGATATCATTTACAATTTCTAGCAACATTTCTATTCCACATTTCATCCATGTCAAAATGATCACAACATTAATCCAATTATCAAAGGTCTACTCAATATGATGAAATATATCACATGTCAGAAATATATATAAATAACCATGTCAACAGTATATCAACATCAATATAAAACAGTCCAATATCTCTAACATCTACTATCATGCTAAATCAAAAAGCTATAATATATCCATAAGTGTAAAGCCGAGAGATAACCTTTACACAAAGGATTCAAATTTCCTACACTGGAACAAATTAGCATTCATCCAAATCTATGGGTCTTATCCTCATTGACTAACACATCAAGTTACATGATTACATGCATACAGATCAAAAAATTTATACACACGCCAAACATTAATAAGGGATTATTAATATTATCGTCCAGACCTAATCTGTACCACAAAAACCTAGAATAGTAATCATCTGTAAAGTTGTCCTAACAAAACCCACCTTGGCCTTTCAAATTTGTTGTAACAATACAACAAATCAAATCCTCGGGTTCTATAATGATGACTTATACAACCAATTATGCACTGTAAAAACCTAGAATCTTTGATTTAGTGGCATGGCACCAAAGCAAGTTCCATCATTGCAAACTCTTGTAAATCTCAAACCTGATAATCCGAAGCATTGAGAAAATTAAAAAAGAGCCACCGGAAGCATGAACAATCATCCATACAATTGTCCTAACTTCCTTCCCATCAGCTAATCCAGAAAAACAATTCCGGTTGGTATGCAGAATTCGCCAACATATCTCACTTATTATCTTGTAGGGACGTTTTTTTAACAAGAAGATTTCTAATCATAAGAGACAATGAAAATCATAATCTATCTTCAATATTTCAACTCCTCATTACAATTTTTTCATCCAAACTCTCCTCCAAATGGCAAAATGAGGGATGACACTAGGTGAGAGTCCTAGAAAATTATGGCAGAATAACTCAAATCAAATATATAAGATATAACCCAAAGGGAATCCATGCAATGCCAGGCGAGAGTCCAAGCAGAATAAATACACCTTCAAATCAAACATTTAACCCAAAAGGGAATCCATGCTATGCAATGGGGTTGTTAGGGGTGCAAGGTTATGACATATCAATTTATGTCAAATTTAGTTGCATCCCCAAATACTTTAATCTGTGTACCTGTAAGACTATTTATACGTTTGTATCTAGTTTAACTAAATTCCAATAGACAAGGTTCCTGTGACTGACTAATACGATGGAAACGCCATCGTAGGACTAAAATTACAATAGCCAAAATAAATATAAAAAATGTATCATCTAATACGTACCCTAGTCTCTTTGTCATTCTCTGGTTTTTCTATCGTCCTGGCCTTGCTACAGATTTACTTTCAACCAAGCGCGATTCACCTGCACTTTCAACTGCAGCAATAAAAGTTCTTCCTTTTTTATCTTTTTTAGGTACGCGGAACTTTACACGATGTTTCTACAACCATGCATTCATCTTCAAAACCTTCTACAACCGTTGTTTCAGAAGTTCGCTATAACAAAGAATCCTTCCGATTAGGTTGATTCATTCCTATATTACTATTATAACTCACAAAATTCGTACTAATTTTTAAATATGTGTTTCATATTTTCATGCACTGTTGTTTTTGGCATTGGAATGTAATGCCTAATTTGGCATTGCTATGTAGTCTTATATAAAGTGATCTTTTTCCGTGTGGAGAGGAGTTGAACTGCAACTCCCCATTCGTTCACGAATCAACGATGGAAAAAACAAAACTGATTAAAAAATAGCAAAAAGTGAAAACACCCTTCAAATTTAATGTCTTGCGAAAACGTCCAGACGACCATCAAATTTGACATAGTCCCATGAATGTCCGCAAAGCCCTTTCCCATAGGGGGAACACCTTTAGCGTAATTATTATTTTATCTTCTTCTCAAATATATAGTTAGTGTTCACCAGTAAGATAAAAAGATACAATGCTCACTCCTCTATCTTGAATTCGAGGGACATTGTGTACGTTAGCAGAGGTAGACATACTTGATGATGCTTTAGCTCGGTGCATCTTGAAATTGCTTATAAGATTATTGTGATCCACAATAATATACTAGCAATCACATGTGTAGAATGCAATATGAACGCCGAATGGTATATGTTCTTCGATTTAGAGGGATAGTTATTACTTTTGTAGTTGATGTTGTTAAGGGGTTTGATTGATTTGAAGTGTAGATATCACTTCATTTAAAGGTTTCATCTCTACATTTCAAACTTGTTACAAATTCATATTTTGAAACTCGCTTCGAACTTTCTCCGGATGAAGTGAAAAAAATTTGTGGATACCTCAATCTTACTTCCAACAGTGGTGAAGAATGCATTGGATGTGTGTATTTAAAGGCTATTTCATGCAAAAGCTAAAAAACAAAACTTAAAAATAGCAAACTCTTGTAATAAGCAAAATTGTTAAAAATAACAAATATGGAAAAATATAAATTAGAAAAACAAAATGTTAAAACTAGCAAATCTGCAAACCATCATTTAGGCCGTCAAATTTGACATAGTCTTGTAAATGTCCACAAAGCCCTTTCCAATAGGGGAAACACCTTCTGCGTAATTAAACTAGTAATCTCCACCTATTGTCTATAGACGAAGATGCGACAGTAAAATTACATGCTTTGCATGAAAATAACTAAAAATTGCATGATTCTTTCTTGGCATTTTAAAACTATATGTATTAGTGTGTAAATATAATGAGGAATACATAAAAATGCGTTGTTGTTTGTTTACATAAAGAAGCGAGCAATTGTATAAAGGAAAGATATGATGAAGATCACATTAAAAATGTGTTGTTGTTGGTTTACATAAAGTAGCGAGCAATTGTATAAAGGAAAAATTGAACACATATGTTGAAAATTTAGATTATGTGTTCCATATGTTCCGCCGCAATATATACATGCATTTATTTGTAATGAATTACAGATTATTATGTTAAGAAAATAGAATGGAAAACAATAAGAACAATATGTACACTTGAAGTGAGAAAACTATAGGTATTTGTATGGAGACACAATGATAAAGAAATTAGGAATGCATAGTTGTTGGATAACAAAAAATGAACATGTGTTTGATAAGTTTGATTCTTTGTCGGATATATACTGCCACGATACATACATGGAATAATTTGGAACAAGTTACAGCTTTGTTTCAAAAACACTTGTAGACAAACACTTATAAACTAACCACTATAAGCTATTTTTAAAAATCAAATTTCTTGCTTTTTGCTTGTGCAATTTTCTTTGCACGTTTCTTATATTTTTGTCCAATTGCATATGCCTCGATTTAAATTCCCATTCTCCTAATTTTTGGGGTGGTTCATAATTCAATGCATCTTTGTTAGAATCATAAATCAAGCAGAATCCTCGTGAATGATCTCCAATCATTCAGATTTTGGAGAGAAAATTCGGGGATGTTGGCATCAGGTGGAGGCGATCTCTGATCATTTTGGCTATCACTATTTTAAGTGGTTTCGGTTGCCTATAATGCAAAACATTAACAACACATTGAATACGTTTAAACTCTTCTTCCTTCTAAGCGAGGTGTAGTTAATGTCAGTCCCATTGTAGGGAGGGGAATTGTGTTTCTAGTCTGCATCATATTAAACTGGAGAGGGAAAATAAGTATGTTAGTTCTAGAAGATGTTTTTAGGTATGATGGGCAGCTTAAAAGCCTTGTCAATGATTAGTCTAATGTCCAACTTGGGATGCTTTGAAATGGCCTCATTGGGGAACAAGCCCCTCAGCACATAACGAATCTTGTCATTGACGAAGGCACATGCCCCCACATGTCACTTTGGAAAAAGGATTGGAGTCTAAATATAAATGTAACAATCAAAAGCAAATAACATGAAAGCACTCTACAATAATTTTTTAATCCATAACATGCAATAAACAAAACAAATGAATAAATACTTCAATCAATATTGAAACCCACCTGATTTTTTAGAGATGACACTCTCTTCTTTATTGCAGGAGAATGAGAATCACAAATACCCTACAAAAAGTGAAAAACGAAGTTAATAAAACTAAATATATCTATACTTATTCAATTAGTTACATAAAAAAATAACCCTATTTTCACGAGAATATAAATTGATCAATGAATAGTGAGCACCAATTTTCAAAGGTACAAATTAATATAGAGGTAATTGTTGATGCGTAATCATAGCACCCCTGAATGTCTACAACTCGATGGGTTGAAACTATCAGTGTGATTGCATAACATTGAGTTTTCCCAAAGTGTGGGACCTTGTGATTGGGAAAAATCTCCAGATGAAGGCCGGTTCCTATTCCTCTGTTCAGGTGCATACATTCATATTACAGAGGATCTACTCTGAAACCTACTCTAACTTGCCAAGGAGATAGGGTTAAGAAGATGCATAAAAATAAATCCTAAAACTAACAAGGTGATGCACCAAAGGAATGTTGAACACCTGCTTTGCCATTAAACACAAACCATAAAACATGTAATACAACCACTAACACAGATAACCAAAATGTAATGAGAGATCAGATGGAGCCGATGAATACAGAGAGGGTTGAAAATCATCCACAGACATGCATTATTTGCTCCAAAAGTTGATACAATACACTACAATGGCCAAGAGGCACAAACTTGCATTACAGTTTGAATGAGGAGGTTTGAACTCCACAAATTCACCTGCCAAAGAGAAGAAGGGAGGGGCAAAGCCAAAATGTCCAACCTTTAGAAAAAAAACCCTCCTTACAATATATAGGAAGAATTAGAGAAGGAGATAGAAGAAATCCGAATTCTTGCTCCAACCACCCAAGAAATGCATTGAATTTTCCTGCAAAAATGATGGGTTCCATGACAAAACCCATGCCTCCACGTATTGTTCCTTGTTGGGCAAGAAAGGAAGCCCATACCTCATTAATGGTGGTAGGTGAGAAACCTAGGACACCCCAAAAATGGCGAATTGTATTTCTTCATTTTGACTAACTTAGTCTCACTTATTTAAAGTCCTCTCTTGTGTAAATCCGAGCTCCTAGTCAAAAGTTATGGCCATTTGAAGGTCTAGGTGTATTTTGTAAAAATGGCGGGCTGGGAGTTCAAACTTTGAAAATCCGAAATGCATGCAACCTTTGAAATCCCAAAATTTGGAATTTCAGAAATTTTCATTTTGGAGAAAAAAGACCGTTCATCGCCAAATTTAACTTGAGATTTCCAAAAGTTTGAAACCCAAAAACCTGAAAGTCCGAAATTTCAGAATTTTAGAATTCAGAAGTTCAGACATTTTGTGCGATTTTCTTTCCATTTTTGCTTCAGAATTTTCAAAACCCAAAACCCAAAAGTCTGAAATTTCAAACTTACAGACTTGAATTTCGACTTTTTGGCTCCATTTTCCAACTTCGCGTCTAAGATTTTTTTGAAACCCGAAAGTCCAAAATTTCAGACTTTGGAATTTCAGACTTTTGACTCTTTTTCCCTATTTTTCCCGAAGTGCCAAAAATGCAAAAACTTAAAATTTCGAGCCTTTTCTCCATTTTTCCTCCTTCGAGCTTTGATCTTCTTGGATGTTTCCTTAGCCATTCCTACTGCCATTGTAATACCATCACCAAGCTCGACTGCAACTTGATCTTCGAAATGATAGTGAGCTCGCATGACTAAAACAACCCCTCCATTCTTCAGTGTGCAAGGTCATGTTTGTCCATTTTTCCTAAAGGGCGAAAAATTGGACAACAATAATTTTACAATATTTTAATTGAATTATATATTCAAAGGCACTTCAAAACACTTCTAGAACATAAACAAGGGCACATTTAATACATCAAGATGAAATCCATGAAGTTTTTGGAACATGGACAATAGAGAGGTGGTGGGGGTGGGGGCGGGGAAGATGAAAAAGTGACCAAGTAATAAGATTTAGACAAATTTATGTACACTTGATATCTATTTGTATCTAAGCTTGATAGGTGAAGATCCTTAATAATGTCATGTTTCTACTGAGCTACCTTGATTTAACACTAGTCCATAGTTGTTGCTCCTTTAAAGTTGTACATAATTGTAGTTGTTTCTTCTGCCAGTATATAATTGTAGCTATACAAATTGAGTGATGAAATGGATACTATCAGATGCATCTATCTACATATTCTGGCTCTGCATGTTTCTATGCAAATCAAACAATTTTTTGAGTAGGAGAAGCTTCAAAATGCTTGGTGAGATCAAGATAGATATACAGTAAAATATCCAATATCAAAAAGGGTTGTAAAGTTTGTAAGATTGATAATTTTCATGGCAGCCCTTGATTCCATAGATTGTTTTCTAGATTGTACTACCCATAAAGCTTGCGTGAATTTGGAACTGAGCTCAAAACAGTTGGAAGCATCAAGCATAGGAATATTGTGAGTCTGCATGGATATTCAATTTCTCCACCTGGAAACCTGTTGTTTTATGATTACATGGTAAACGGAATTTTGTGGGACATCCTACACGATGAGTAAATAAAGCGAAGATTAATGTTTCTTGTGGTATTACTATCGTAGAGGTAAATACCGAGTCCTGGCATAGTAATGAAGTTAAATATGGTCTCACAGAAGGTGAGGATGGAGATAGATCATCTATTGGTATTCCAAGTGAAGACCACAGTGGAATGGGTGAGGAAATTGAGAAAATATCATAAACATACAAGACAACTATATCATCAACATCATGTAAAGAGAGTAATCCAACAAAGGATTTGGTTGATGAAGAAATAGTTAAAACAATTGAAAAAGTTCAGACAACAGTAGTCTTAGTGAAGAACCGTCCACACCTTCCTAAAGTAACCGATATTGTCTACGATGATAGAGGCATGAAGTTGTTGGCAAATGTGGTAGGCTATGAACCTTCAAAGGATGAGCAAGTTTCCTTTGGCAATTCTGGAAGACGAGTTTTTGTGATAGAAGATGATAGTTTGGACAAGTCTACGGTTAATACCTCCTCATGCGGCTCAAAATCTAAATAGGCACAACAAAAAATAGAACCTCATTGACCAAGAACCAAAGTTATAGAACTGGTCATAAGAGGAGGCTAAGAAATATAGTTCTACTGCTACATACAAGTATAAACAAAATTTAAATGCATACCTGCAGAATTCAATTTAACGCAGGGAATTGACTGGAACTTGGAGAGCCTGAAGAATGAAATTATAGTGTTAGTGACCAATATTTAAAGGTTAATGCATGCAAAAGCTATAAAATAAAATTTAAAAATAGTAAAGCCAAAGCAACATGCAAAATCAGAAAAGCAAAATTGTTAAAAATAGCAAAAGTAAAATTGTTAAAATAACAAAAGCAAAATTGTTAAAAATAGTAAAACCATCATTTAAGCCGTCAAATTTGACACAGTCCCATGAATGTCTGCAAATCCTTTTCCCATAGGGGTAACGCCTTTGGCGTAATAAAACTCTAAAATAAAATATGAATAAATTAATAATTTAATTAAAGTATTAGAACTTGTACTCCTAAAAATAAAAATAAAAATCGAAATGTCGAATTAGTAAGTAGGATAGAAAAATTAGATGCCTTCCCACACGATAAAAATACAAAAACATCAAATTTTTAGTAAGTAGTTCAAATTAGTAAGAGGGTCGAATTAGTAAGTAGGGTCGAATTAGAAAATATGCACCAACCCAATAAAGGAGATCATCATAACTGTGTGAATAGATCTAGTTGTGACAATTATGCTGGTATTGTTGTGGTGATTCCTATGGATTTGGCTGTGGGTCTAAAGGCCAAAGTAACTCTGTTAAGGATGAATTGGCTTTCTGGAAACACATTGTCATTAAATTTATAAATTTGTGGTGTTGTCTGATGCAGAAAAGGTCAAATGAGTGGTGTCGTCTAGTTGACAAGCCATGCCTTGTCTGATTTCTTTGGGTGAGGGACCCAACACTAACCCTGATTTATATAGCAAAAACACATATGAATATGCAACGAAGGGAGTAATTTCCCACGGTGATTGAACCATATGTCATTTTACTACACACATCAATAAGGGTTAAGTAGGGATTGGTATGATTCAACAAATGGTGAAAACCCTTAAAATATCTATGATGAAGGTGGGATGATGCAAGAAGAGTGAGAAAATATATGTGAGACAAAGGGCTAAAGAAGAACCCAGGTTGCGGTAAAACTAAATAGAACATTTGAAAAATGCTATGGAAATTAGTGGATGCATTCACCTCTCTCTCTTTAACCCATATGATATCTCTTGTGTGATTTGCATGATGTTTTTTGTGAATGATAACAAGCTTAACACATACCAACAGACAATGTCAAACATGAAACTGAGAGGAGTCTAGTCTTCGCCATGTATTTGAACCAGAGGTGGGGCCTTGCCCAAGGGTTTTTGCATGTGTTAGATGTTGTTATGGCCACACAAGGCTTCAACCTATTCAAAGAACTATATATGCCCACAGTGATTGAACCATTTGTCTTGCCTTTCTTTGATTCAGTGATCTAGAGGATGTGTGAAGAATTTGTTAGCTTCTTAGCTAATGAAATATTTTAATGAGGAAGGCATACTCTTGAATGAAACATTTAGTCTTTTAGTGAGATAAAAATTAAAATAGATGTTACTAAGCTCAACAGTAAACAACATTGCATAATAAATATCATGAACAATGGAATCCTTGAAGCTCTGGACTTATTGAGAATATCTTGCATGCTCTGATAAAATTTCCCTTTCTCAAAATCTCCATATTTTTTGCATTCATTGCCGACTGCATTCCCCAACAATGTGACCACATCCAAAGGTGCAATACTCTTCTCACTTTGTCTGTCTGAAAAAAGTTGCAAACAAAAATTCCCTCAGACAAAATTCAACCATTATTTTCTTTTCTTCTTGAAAGTTAAGGATGTTCAAAATATAAAAGTACACAAATTTGGATTACTTACGAGGCGTTTACCATCCATCTGCGATGCAACAACTAACTCATGCTTGTATCCAGCCAGGTACAAAAAGTATTATCTCTGGAATGCTCCATGTACACGCAATTAGAGATCTCAGTAATTAGCACTTTGTTCTTGTAATGAGAAATAAGAAATAAGACTGAAATAGGTTCAAATAGGGACATCAAGGTTTCAATTTTAATACAAGGAAATCAAGGTTACAATTTTAATATAGAGATTTCAAGGTTACAATTTTAATATTTTTATACATGCACAATAATTATTAAATTTATATAGCTATTATCATATTAAAAATATTTAAACATAATTCAACTTTCTACAACCATCAAGACATAACTTTATTCGAGTGATCATTAAGGGTTAATAGAAAACAAAAAAATGTTTACATAGACATGAGAAATTGGTTTTCTGTTCAACTGACTCAGGTGGCCATTTGTCCCAGCCTAAAAGTGGCCCGAGTAATGTAGGTTTCTTAGAAAACAAGTTTCAGATTTTGAAAGTTGCTGGGTTTTTTTTTTTAGTAACATAGGTAAATAGAAATCATACTATTATCTCTACGAAAAGATTGTCTCCAAGGGATTCTTTAATATGCTTTATAAACGAGACCTTTACAAAACTCAACAACACCAAGATCTTAACTTCTTAAGGCCAGTGATAAAACTTCAACAATGATAAAAGAAGAAAGCTGAGTGATCATGGTTTTAAAAGATCCAAAGCCAGAAAGAGAGTTTAATACAACCCACCTTGAATTTTTTTGACATCTATAATATGGGAAAAGGAAAGACCAAGATCTCTATGTGATTTAAGTCTTCTATTAACATACAAAAAGCATGCCATGGGCAATTTAGCATACAACAAGTTTCAGATTCCATCGAGTATGCACATATTAACTGATCAGATGTGCCCAGCTACCCACATATCCTGATAGTGAAAACAATGTAGCCATAACCATACACATTTCCATACCCACATCTGTTGGTGACTATGTAATTAGTTTAACTAATGATAAGGGTTAATGGAGCAATAGTATTCATAATTTTGGAGTAACATATGCTTTAAAAAAGCCATCAAAAGCATTGACACATATTTGGCAGAATCAGTAAAACTTACGTGCTACCATAAAGGACAAGCTTCTGAACTTTAGTAACATCGGTGCCACCTTGATTGTCCTCAACAAATATGGTCAAACTGGTCCAATTCAATTTATGCAATTACAACAACAGAATGTTACAAAAATTTCTAAGAGCTTGAAAAGTAGATGGATTCCCACAATAGCATCAAATGAAGATACCACAAACATGTATTCCATTTTGCAAAGGACAAACCTGCGAACATTCTAGAATTTCACATACTTTAAGGCAACTGGTTTTCCCTGCAATAAGAAAGAAATAATAAATACAAAAACACATGCATTGAAGAGAAATAAGAAAACTTAAAATGACAAAAACCAAAGAATGAGATGATATTTGAAACAAACAATTATATGATAATTGCCTTGCTAAAAAAGAGCTTAGGAAAGAGAATGAAGTAGAAGGGAAAATATAGATGTAGAAATAAATCTAATAGGTAATGTAAAGATAGATTCGATGATGATACTAATCAAACTAAGACAGATTCCATGGATGGAGCTAGAGCTACAATTGCTACTATTCAGGTGATACCATGAATAAATCCTACGATGAAGATGAAAATAAAATTATCCTGTTGATGGCTTATTTCTGGGATCACCATGTAAAGTTTTGAGCCACGCCTTTACTATTTTCCTCAGTTAGGGCTTACAAATACCACGAAAACTTAACAAATTTAAAACATTCTGTTATTCTGTTAGATTACCTTTGTTGTTTTCCTCTCGATAGGAGTACCCTAATCTTGGAACATAAAATAAAATTACCGTAGGAATAATTTGAGTGTTTTCCCTAGCTTACGTTACCTGCTGCTTATTTAATTCCTAAACAATAAAGCAAGCCTCCTCCACGATGTCCTTGTCTTTTTTTGTTATTAACCAATCAAGGGTCTTCGACAACTTTTGTATCTCAGTAGCACTCACAACACTTCCAAAGACCAGGGGGGCCATTTGCAAAATAATCATTGAATTGGGTTTGGTGCAAAATTCACATATGGATCAATCCATGTGACATCTGCTCCAAATTGAAGAGATCTGATGGCATGGGCACCTGCAACTCCGCCTCCTACCACAACCACCCGTTTCGTTTCAGCGATGGAGAGATTGGTGACTACAAATATAAGTATGAATTCATGAAAGAAGCATATCGAGATCTAGGCTTCAAAAAGATTTATTCTTTATCGAGTCTATCATGCAACCGCCACATGCGAAAACATGCAAAATGTCATGCAAAAACATGCAAAACAGGGAAAATGTCATGCGAAAACATGCAAAAACAAGGAAAACATCAAAATGCACGTCAAACGTCCAAACGGCCGTCAAAATTAACATAGTCAACGAAACGACCAAAAGGGCCTTTCCCACATAGAGAACGCTTTCAGTGTAATTAATGAGGTGCCTACCTCATATCCTTATGCTTCTTGTATTTTCATAGATTTTTCATGATGTTTCTAGAGGCGGTTCATTATTTCTAATGGGATAATCAATGCTGGAAGTTACCACAAGCCCTTATCCATGTGGTCGTCATCATTATCGTCCAAAAATTTGGACATTATCAGTGTGATCTTGAGGCAGAGTAAAGGCAACATCATAATCGCAGCACCTGAAGGCTGAGAGGACTGCCTAGGGTTCGACCCCGACATCGCCTTTCTCCTGGATGTTACCCCAGAAGGGTAAGTGTATATACATAATCCATCAAACTATATGCATACATACTGCAAATATGTTCCATGCATATATACCTTCCTTTTTTATGTGTATATTCTTATGGGGTTTGAGTTTTTGCAGTACGAGAAGAGGTGACGATTGCAGAGACAAATCCCCGCACAAGATAGACATGAATCTAGCGCCTCCTCCTGGAAAATATTTATCACCGCCTTTCCATGTTTTAGAGAGTAAGAAAAATCGTCCCTTCAATTTCGACCTGCAGACGGAATCGCAACAGCGTTGTGATCTCTACGACTAGTAATGATGAAGAATTCAGTTTAACCAGGAAAAAACTATGGCATTCCAAGGAACAATCTGCTCTATTTGAAGAGAGCTCAGAACTCTAAACCGGGTAAGATTAATTCCATAAATTAATGGTTTTTTAGAGGTTGATCCATGGTGGAATCCGAATCTAGCAAAACAGTGAATGTACAGCCACGCCAGGTCAAAGTCTGGTTTCAGAACCGAAGAGCACAGTATTTTCCCCTTCGTTGAATTTATTATGTCTTTCAACTAATATTGATTATTCACAAGGTCTAAGGTTCAAAACTCGAGATCATTTTTATGTCTAAAAACAAGGTTTCTTTTATGTGTGTGTTTCAAGCAGAAGTTGAAGCATATGAAAGTGTACTGTGAGATTTTGAAGCGGTGCTGCGAAAACCTGACTGAGGAAAACAGAAGGGTACGAAAAGAGCTGGAGGAGTTTAAGGCGCTAAAGACTGCCCCCGCCCTGTGTAATCGGAGGAGAATGAGTGAGACTTACATGTCATTGCCAGTGGCCACGCCAACCATGTGTCAATCTTATGACCGCATGGCCTCCATGGATAATCGCAACATATTTAACAACTGAAGCATTACCCTTCCCTTCTCAAAACCCCACCTCAATTTGCTCAACAATCCACTGCCTAGTAGCTTCCTTTTGTTTTTTTGTTTTTTCATTCTCAGGTATCTTCACAGCGTTTCTTTTTGGCCAGATCTGTGATGCAAGAAATAGGAATACATACAATACATACATATCCATTGAATACGAGGAAAGAAAAAGGAAAAGGGAAACAACGTTTTTCTAACAATCCCAGTAGTGATTTCTGGTTCAGTTTCTGCCTGCAAGGGATATGTATGTATATTGTTAATCTCTGAATAGATTTCATTGTCTCCATTCATTACTAAACTTTTTTAGTGCTTTTCTCCTGCTCTTTTATATAACTTTTTTAGTGCTACGAGTCTCTAGTGAGGGAAATTTCCAGTGCTTAGTGCTTGCTTAATAAATTCATTTAGTGGTTTGGTTCTAATCCTGATGTTGAAAGAAGTTCCTATTAAAAAGCTAAAAAGACAGGCTCCTATTAAATTCAACAGATAAAACATGGCCTTGATAATACAATCAGATTTGAACAGAGTCCCCATTCTTGCTGGGAGAAGAAATAACATCAAACTGTTTTAGACACACCTTCAATATTTTGCATTAAACTAAAAACATATTGTAAGTATAACATCAAAAAGGTTCTTTCTGCTGTCTTTTACCTTTGTGGCATTCATTCCAACTGCCGTAATCTTTAGAAGCTCCAGGGAAGAAGAAGAAGCGGCGAGAGCATGGATCAATCCTTTCCATTGGCATCCCGTTTGCTAAAAATACCCTAATTGAGCATGCAAAACTAAAAAAAAAAAAATTAAAAATAGAAAAACTAAAAATCTAAATCAAAACCGTCATTTAAGCCGTCAAATTTGACACAGTCCCATGAATGTCCGCAAAACCTTTTTCCATAGGGGTAACACCTTCGGCATAATTACGATTCTTATCCCGATAGAGGCCCATTAGGATTTTTTATTTAATTTTTTTGATAGACGACCATAGAGGGCTGGCCTATCCCTCACGTAAGTTCGCAGGGGGTAGTGAGTTGGCTGCTGACTGGGCACTGTCCAGTGTTTCACGGAGTTAAAAAAAGTTAACGGAACCCAAGTCTTTTCAGCGCCTCCACTGACTGCTCAACCAACCCAAGTCATTTCAGCGCCTCCCCTGACTGCTCAACCATACCTATTCACATTTATTGTTTTGAATATGCTGCGCCATTTCAAAGTATCATTTCAAATATTTATTGAATGCTACCATTAATTGCTGCCTAAATTATATTCATTAAACTATTTACTCCACTTTTTGGCGCCACTGTTCTGTTTTTTTTTTTTTTTTTACATAAATGATTTATTTAAGTATTGCAAAAAAGAACAGTAGTCATATTTCATTCAGTTTTATGGAAGTTGAAGGAGATTTCTGAAGGTTGGCTATGAGAAAAGAACATTGCTCATGACAGGGAAAATTTGGAAATAATCTGTACATTGCAAATCAGGTAAGAACATTATATTTTTTAAAATCAGTGATAAGTTCAACTCATCTTGTTTATTAATTTATTAAGTTTTTGAACTACTTTGCCAGTCATCTATCAAAGTTGAAAGGAATAACAATTCTGGTTAGTGTTTGCAAGATTTATTTGAAACAAGGCTAATTGAAAACAAAGAAATTATAAGTTGAATGGTAATTCAGATACTTATATCTAATATTCAAGGTAAGATTTTTCCTGAGAGAGTTTTTTTTACAACAATACAACAACATATTACGTTGTCGCCCAATCTAAATGATGGAATACGTTATATTTACAGGCTATGGTCATTATAGTGTATAAAACTATGATGCCACATTCTTATGTGCCTACGGGATCTATATCAAAGTAGGTTGTTTTCCCACGTAATACGTTGTTGCGTCAACGACATGCATTTCTAAAGATTTTTTTGCACATCATAGTGTTATGAAACTATTCAAATTTGTTTCATTATATTACTTTAAAATAATTTCAAATCCATTCCCTCCTACTATGAGTACAACAATTTAACAACATATTACGTTGTTACCCGTGATAACGATGATCTGACTCGTTACTAGGCTACATAAGATACATGGTGTACTATATAAAACTATAATTTAAGATCTTAGTGTGCCTACAGGATCTATATCAAAGAAGGTGGTTTCTCAACGTAATACGTTGTTTCTTTGACGACCTGCATTTTTAAAGTTTTTTTTGCACTGAATAATCTATTCAAAGTTGTTTCATTCAATTAAATTGGAATACTTTCCAATTCATCCTCTCACACTTTAATTTCGACACGACGACAACGTATTACGTTGTCACCCGAACTAAATGGTGGAACACGTTATTTTTACAAGCTATATTCATTATAGTTGGTGTACCTCTTAGCTCAGTAGATCCTCCTCAAGGAGCATGTCATGTTCTCATATTCATGTTGTTGTTCTTCTCTACAATCATGCCCTCAATCTTTCTTTGTATGCATACACCTATCTTTTCGAACAATCAGCATTGAAGTCTGACTTCCAAGCATATAACCAATGACAAGTACTTTGAGTAAGGTTCTTGACTGCCCTCACTGTCCACATTTACCTTTTAATTCCTAGCTAGTAGTCCATTTATCCAACCTCAACACTCCATTTCTTCTCGAGTTCTAAAAAAACACTCTCTCTTTGTCTCCATGCAAACTCTTAACTCAACAACACTCTTTTATGAACCTTAAATATCCTTGAATGCATATATAAAACTTCATCTTTGTTCTCCCTTGCAGAGATAATCCTTTATGAGACTGTTATGCACCCGATTTATCATCAAACAAGGTCTTCAAATGATACCATTCAATGATCAATTCTTCCCTTCACAGGTTTTGGCCCACGTGTGTACAATGTAGGATCATCAAAGTATCAAATCCTATTATTAGGTTGTCACCCATACTAAATGATGGAGCACACTATTTTTACAAGATATAGTCATTATAGTGTATAAAACTACAATGCACCATTCTTATGTGCCTAAAGGATCTAAATCCTTTCCCTCCTACTATGAGTACAACAATTTAACAACATATTACGTTGTTACCCGTGATAACGATGACCTGACTCATTACTAGGCTACATAAGATACATGGTGTACTATATAAAACTATAATTTAAGATCTTAGTGTGCCTACATGATCTATATCTAAGAAGGTGGTTTCTCAACGTAATACGTTGTTTCTTTGACAACCTGCATTTTTAAAGTTTGTTTTGCACTGAATAATCTATTCAAAGTTGTTTCATTCAATTAAATTGGAATACTTTCCAATTCATCCTCTCACACTTTAATTTTGACACGACGACAACAACGTATTACGTTGTCACCCGAACTAAATGGTGGAACACGTTATTTTTACAAGCTATATTCATTATAGTTGGTGTACCTCTTAGCTCGGTAGATCCTCCTCAAGGAGCATGTCATGTTCTCATATTCATGTTCTTGTTCTTCTCTACAATCGTGCCCTCAATCTTTCTTTGTATGCATACACCTATCTTTTTGAACAATCAGCATTGAAGTCTGACTTCCAAGCATATAACCAATGACAAGTACTTTGAGTAAGGTTCTTGACTGCCCTCACTGTCCACATTTACCTTTTAATTCCTAGCTAGTAGTCCATTTATCCAACCTCAACACTCCATTTCTTCTTGAGTTCTAAAAAAACACTCTCTCTTTGTCTCCATGCAAACTGTCTTAACTCAACAACACTCTTTTATGAACCTTAAATATCCTTGAATGCATATATAAAACTTCATCTTTGTTCTCCCTTGCGGAGATAATCCTTTATGAGACTGTTATGCACCCGATTTATCATCAAACAAGGTCTTCAAATGATACCATTCAATGATCAATTCTGCCCTTCACAGGTTTTAGCCCACATGTGTACAATGTAGGATCATCAAAGTATCAAATCCTATTATTACGTTGTCACCCATACTAAATGATGGAGCACACTATTTTTACAAGATATAGTCATTATAGTGTATAAAACTGCAATGCACCATTCTTATGTGCCTAAAGGATCTAAATCCATTCCCTCCTACTATGAGTACAACAATTTAACAACATATTACGTTGTTACCCCTGATAACGATGACCTGACTCATTACTAGGCTACATAAGATACATGGTGTACTATATAAAACTATAATTTAAGATCTTAGTGTGCCTACAGGATCTATATCTAAGAAGGTGGTTTCTCAATGTAATACGTTGTTTCTTTGACAACCTGCATTTTTAAAGTTTGTTTAGCACTGAATAATCTATTCAAAGTTGTTTCATTCAATTAAATTGGAATACTTTCCAATTCATCCTCTCACAATTTAATTTTGACACGACGACAACGTATTACGTTGTCACCCGACTAAATGGTGGAACACGATATTTTTACAAGCTATATTCATTATAGTTGGTGTACCTCTTAGCTCAGTAGATCCTCCTCAAGGAGCATGTCACGTTCTCATATTCATGTTGTTGTTCTTCTCTACAACCGTGCCCTCAATCTTTCTTTGTATGCATACACCTATCTTTTCGAACAATCAGCATTGAAGTCTGACTTCCAAGCATATAACCAATGACAAGTACTTTGAGTAAGGTTGCTGACTGCCCTCACTGTCCACATTTACCTTTTAATTCCTAGCTACTAGTCCATTTATCCAACCTCAACACTCCATTTCTTCTCGAGTTCTAAAAAAAACACTCTCTCTTTGTCTCCATGCAAACTGTCTTAACTCAACAACACTCTTTTATGAACCTTAAATATCCTTGAATGCATATATAAAACTTCATCTTTGTTCTCCTCATGGAGGTAATCCTTTATGAGACTATTTATGCACCCGATTTATCATCAAACAAGGTCTTCAAATGATACCATTCAATGATCAATTCTGCCCTTCACAGGTTTTGGCCCACGTGTGTACAATGTAGGATCATCAAAGTATCAAATCCTATTATTAGGTTGTCACCCATACTAAATGATGGAGCACACTATTTTTACAAGATATAGTCATTATAGTGTATAAAACTGCAATGCACCATTCTTATGTGCCTAAAGGATCTAAATCCTTTCCCTCCTACTATGAGTACAACAATTTAACAACATATTACGTTGTTACCCGTGATAACGATGATCCGACTCATTACTAGGCTACATAAGGTACATGGTGTACTATATAAAACTATAATTTAAGATCTTAGTGCGCCTACAGGATCTATATCTAAGAAGGTGGTTTCTCAACGTAATACGTTGTTTCTTTGACGACCTGCATTTTTAAAGTTTTTTTAGCACTGAATAATCTATTAAAAGTTGTTTCATTCAATTAAACTGGAATACTTTCCAATTCATCCTCTCACAATTTAATTTCGACACGACGACAACGTATTACGTTGTCACCCGAACTAAATGGTGGAACACATTATTTTTACAAGCTATATTCATTATAGTTGGTGTACCTCTTAGCTCAGTAGATCCTCCTCAAGGAGCATGTCACGTTCTCATATTCATGTTGTTGTTCTTCTCTACAACCGTGCCCTCAATCTTTCTTTGTATGCATACACCTATCTTTTTGAACAATCAACATTGAAGTCTGACTTCCAAGCATATAACCAATGACAAGTACTTTGAGTAAGGTTCTTGACTTCCCTCACTATCCACATTTACCTTTTAATTCCTAGCTACTAGTCCATTTATCCAACCTCAACACTCCATTTCTTCTCGAGTTCTAAAAAAACACTCTCTCTTTGTCTCCATGCAAACTGTCTTAACTCAACAACACTCTTTTATGAACCTTAAATATCCTTGAATGCATATATAAAACTTCATCTTTGTTCTCCCTTGCGGAGGTAATCCTTTATGAGACTGTTATGCACCCGATTTATCATCAAACAAGGTCTTCAAATGATACCATTCAATGATCAATTCTTCCCTTCACAGGTTTTGGCCCACGTGTGTACAATGTAGGATCATCAAAGTATCAAATCCTATTATTAGGTTGTCACCCATACTAAATGATGGAGCACACTATTTTTACAAGATATAGTCATTATAGTGTATAAAATTGCAATGCACCATTCTTATGTGCCTAAAGGATCTAAATCCTTTCCCTCCTACTATGAGTACAACAATTTAACAACATATTACGTGTTACCCATGATAACGATGACCTGACTCATTACTAGGCTCATAAGATACATGGTGTACTATATAAAACTATAATTTAAGATCTTAGTGCACTACAGTGGTCTATATCTAAGAAGGTGGTTTCTCAACGTAATACGTTGTTTCTTTGACGACCCTGCATTTTTAAAGTTTGTTTTGCACTGAATAATCTATTCAAAGTTGTTTCATTCAATTAAATTGAATACTTTCCAATTCATCCTCTCACAATTTAATTTCGACATGACGACACAACGTATTACGTTGTCACCCAAGAACTAAATGGTGGAACACGTATTTTTACAAGCTATATTCATTATAGTTGGTGTACCTCTTAGCTCAGTAGATCCTCCTCAAGGAGCATGTCACGTTCTCATATTCATGTTGTTGTTCTTCTCTACAACCGTGCCCTCAATCTTTCTTTGTATGCATACACCTATCTTTTCGAACAATCAACATTGAAGTCTGACTTCCAAGCATATAACCAATGACAAGTACTTTGAGTAAGGTTCTCTTGACTTGCCCTCACTTGCATCCACATTTACCTTTTAATTCCTAGCTACTAGTCCATTTATCCAACCTCAACACTCCATTTCTTCTCGAGTTCTAAAAAAACACTCTCTCTTTGTCTCCATGCAAACTGTCTTAACTCAACAACACTCTTTTATGAACCTTAAATATCCTTGAATGCATATATAAAACTTCATATTTGTTCTCCCTTGCGGAGGTAATCCTTTATGAGATCAATGTTATGCACCCGATTTATCATCAAACAAGGTCTTCAAATGATACCATTCAATGATCAATTCTGCCCTTCACACTCGTTTTGCCCACGTGTGTACAATGTAGGATCATCAAAGTATCAAATCCTATTATTAGGTTGTCACCCATACTAAATGATGGAGCACACTATTTTTACAAGATATAGTCATTATAGTGTATAAAACTACGCAATGCACCATTCTTATGTGCCTAAAGGATCTAAATCCTTTCCCTCCTACTATGAGTACAACAATTTAACAACATATTACGTTGTTACCCATACTGATAACGATGACGATGACTCGACTTCTTAGGCTGCATAAGATACATGGTGTACTATATAAAACTATAATTTAAGATCTTAGTGTGCCTACAGATCTATATCTAAGAAGGTGGTTTCTCAACGTAATACGTTGTTTTTCTTTGACGACCTGCATTTTTTTTAAAGTTTGTTTTAGCTCGAATAATCTATTAAAAGTTGTTTCATTCAATTAAATTGAATACTTTCCAATTCATCCTCTCACACTTTAATTTCACACGACGACAACGTATTACGTTGTCACCCAAACTAAATGGTGGAACACGTTATTTTTACAAGCTATATTCATTATAGTTGGTTGTGTACCTCTTAGCTCGGTAGATCCTCCTCAAGGAGCATGTCACGTTCTCATATTCATGTTGTTGTTCTTCTCTCTCACAACCGTGCCCTCAATCTTTCTTTGTATGCATACACCTATCTTTTCGAACAATCAAAGATTGAAGTCGACTTCCAAGCATATAACCAATGACAAGTACTTTGAGTAAGGTTCTTGACTACCCTCACTGTCCACATTTACCTTTTAATTCCTAGCTACTAGTCCATTTATCCAACCTCAACACTCCATTTCTTCTCGAGTTCTAAAAAAACACTCTCTCTTTGTCTCCATGCAAACTGTCTTAACTCAACAACACTCTTTTATGAACCTTAAATATCCTTGAATGCATATATAAAACTTCATCTTTGTTCTCCCTTGCGGAGGTAATCCTTTATGAGACTGTTATGCACCCGATTTATCATCAAACAAGGTCTTCAAATGATACCATTCAATGATCAATTCTGCCCTTCACAGGTTTTGGCCCACGTGTGTACAATGTAGGATCATCAAAGTATCAAATCCTATTATTAGGTTTCACCCATACTAAAATGATGGAGGAGCACTATTTTTACAAGATATAGTATTATAGTGTATAAAACTGCAATGCACCATTCTTATGTGCCTAAAGGATCTAAATCCTTTCCCTCCTACTATGAGTACAACAATTTAACAACATATTACGTTGTTACCCGCGATAACGATGACCTGACTCGTTACTAGGCTGCATAAGGTACATGGTGTACTATATAAAACTATAATTTAAGATCTTAGTGCGCCTACAGGATCTATATCTAAGAAGGTGGTTTCTCAACGTAATACGTTGTTTCTTTGACGACCTGCATTTTTAAAGTTTTTTTAGCACTGAATAATCTATTAAAAGTTGTTTCATTCAATTAAACTGGAATACTTTCCAATTCATCCTCTCACAATTTAATTTCGACACGACGACAACGTATTACGTTGTCACCCGGACTAAATGGTGGAACACGATATTTTTACAAGCTATATTCATTATAGTTGGTGTACCTCTTAGCTCAGTAGATCCTCCTCAAGGAGCATGTCACGTTCTCATATTCATGTTGTTGTTCTTCTCTACAACCGTGCCCTCAATCTTTCTTTGTATGCATACACCTATCTTTTCGAACAATCAGCATTGAAGTCTGACTTCCAAGCATATAGCCAATGACAAGTACTTTGAGTAAGGTTCTTGACTGCCCTCACTGTCCACATTTACCTTTTAATTCCTAGCTACTAGTCCATTTATATTGATGCTAGTGATGATTTGTGATACCCTTGAGAGCTATTTTTGGGTTAATTCTCTTCTATACGGCAGCAGCTGATTTTAAACATTTCTCAACCTTGAATAACTTAGAAAAGATACTCTATTGTCTAATCTGATGATTTGGTTCTTCGCAACATTTGGCTATTAAGTTATATTCACCAACTTCTTTGTGCATCTATAGTTTTGGCTTTCATGAGAAAAAGGATAGATCATGATCTACATACTTCATGCTTCTTTTTCAGATTTCCTATTGTTGCATTGATACTTTTTCCTATTGAAAACATGAGTGGAAATCATTGTTGAAAAGAAAGAGGCAGTGAGATATCATGTGAGGGAGAAGGATTGGTTTTACAATAAACAATATTCAAATAATTCTATTTTTTTTAGTGATATGAGAGTGAAATTAATATGGCTAGCTCAATTTTATGAGATTATTGATGTCGTTTTTACTTTTTTTGTTGACCTGAATTTTTTTAATAATGATCCTCAATTTCTTTAACATATTGAACATTTGTGAATGCAGGTCTTATCATTTTAGCATCAACTATAATATAAATATCAAATGGTTAGTGTTATTGTCTAATTGTATAGTGTGTTAGCTTGAGCATTTTTTTTCCAAATTTTAATAATTTGTAGTGTTATTAACATCAATGTATAATCAGAGAGACTCAAAGTGGAAGCGCTTGTTAGACATTCCTATCCAATGTCCTCCTAAGGACTGTTCTCTCGCATTAGATGTAGTTTGGAGCAAAGTTAAAGATAACCGTGGAGGAAGGGGATTTTGTTGCATGGGTAGAAGTTGGACGAGTAGATGATTTTATTAAAGGGGAATGTCAGCGGACATCATTTCCAACAAGTTATTACAAACGTTGGAGTCATTCATCACCCATAAGGGAAAGTACACACCGGGTTCGAATTGATAGCACCATCAGTTATATAATGTATGATGTGGCAATGTTCGGTGATGTTTTTAATGCAGTTTTAAAATTGTTGTTTATTTTATTATGACTCACTTTTAGTGACATTTTGCAGATATTGGTGTAGCTATGGGCCTGAAGACTTTAAAGAAGAGGATGATTTGCCATATGATAAGTCCAAGGTTCCAACTAGAGGGACGGGGAGTAGACCTGGACGTAAACATATAAAATGTGGTTGCCAATGCAATTTTAATGTGCGCATTCTTATGAAAAGAAGTGAATATGCACTTATCACATATCCTCAGATGGATCATGTGGATAACAACAATCATATATGCCATGGCCAAAAAAATACAAATTTGAAGGGACATGAGCTTTATTATGTGCCACATATTAGTAAGGAATTGCAAGAATGGGTAGAAAAGTTATTGTTATTAGGAATGCCAGCTGATATTGTGTTGCAAAAGCACCGTGAAATGGTTCATGAGAAGCTAGCCTTGTTTGATGGGCAAACAAAACGTGATGATTTCTTGTCTTCACATGATGTTCAAAATATTGATACAAAAATAAAAGCAGCAAAGTACATGTATGATAGAAATGATGCCCAAAGTGTGAGAGTATGGCAAGATCAAAATCCAAATATATGTTTTGAATACCAAGAGTATGAAGGAAATGTTGAGGAAGATGGTCACGTGCCATTTATCATGGGCATTCAAATGCCGCAACAACTTGAGTGGATGTTAAAATATGGCCATAACAACATACTTGCAATGGACGCCACTTTTGGGACCAATGGAATGAAGGTATTCTCTTTTACATAATCTTATCAATAAAAAAATTGCAAAAAATGTTACATTTTCTTACCAATAATCTACTAATTCACATTGTTATTGCATTGCCAACTCTCCATAGTTCAAACTCTATACCATCCTCGCATTCGATTCCAAACACATGGGCCTACCAGTTGCATGGGTCATAATGTCAAGAGCTACAACTAGCGACTTAACCCAATGGATGAAAAAGCTGGTGAATAGAGCACATGCTCATATGCTTGAGTGGAAACTAAATGCTTTCATGGTAGATGATGCTACAAATGAAATCAATGCTATTAGGTTGTATATTACTCTTTATGTATATTGTTAGAATATATAAATTTAAATTATAGATATTAAGTTTGCTATCAAATTTTTAAAATTCTAATACAATTCATTTTCAAATACAGAGAAGTTTTTGGGTGTGAAGTATACTTATGCAACTGGCATGTAAGGAGGGCATGGTTGAAGAATCTTGTTGCCAAGGTTAAGGAAGATCAAAAAGACGTGTAATGTTTAATAGGTTGGGGAAATAATGCACCATAAAAATAATGAGGAGAGTGTTATTCAAATGGCACAAGATTTTGTTACGAATTTGTGATTTGAGATAAAATTTATTAAATATTGGCAGAACACCGCTTCTAAGAATTGGAATGTGGGTGAGACATCTACGGACTTTAAAGCATGTTGGGCAAGAAACAAATGCTGCAATAGAGGCATATCACTCTATACTTAAGAGTAAGTGGTTATCCTCCATTCAAAAAGCATCTCATCGCAGGTTGATCGGGCCGATACATCGCTAATAATCACGCTTGTTTTTATATATTATTGGTGGAGTCAATGTTGTAAGGAAAGTGGGTTCTACCGTAACTTCAAAGTGGAGAAACTAGAAAATAACCAATGGCTGCATGCACAATCCATTCCTGATTATTATGTCACCTTCCATACCTCTGACCCACGGTTAGCATGGGTTCGTAGCCAGACGGATGATACTTGTCACTATGAAGTATGGTATCAAACCCCACATTTGGCAATGTGTGAATGTGGAGTGTCAAAGAATGGGTACTTATGTAAGCACGTAATTAAAGTGAATATGATGAAAAAGAATTCAGCGAGAGAAAACTTTAATGTTCAGGTATTCTAGGCAAAATGTTTTTCAAGATTTTCCAACATAGTAATTTATTGTATCTAAATTCTATTAATTTTGGTTTTTATTCAAATCTTTGATTTATTATACTAATTTGTAATGTTCTCCAGGGTTTATTTTGTGCTCCAAATGTTGCATGTGGAGATGAACATGTGGTTGATGATCCTTTTGGTCAAGCATGGAATCCTCCAAACACCTGTGAAGACTCTATGCATGTTTTGCAACAAGATAAACATGTTATAAATGAAGAAGATGAACACTTGAGCCCACAAGTGAGAAGGATCAAAAAATAGTAGATAACAGTCTTGTTGGTCCTCTAAACAAGTCATTTCTTACTTTATTAGAGAATACACTTGTGGAAACAACAAACCGATTGAGGGGAAGCCAAATATCTTCTATATTAGGTGTGCAACATCCTGAGGCACAACCGTTTAGACCTGTAGATGATGGATTCAACAATACACTTCATCGAGAGAGAGATTTTATAGAGAAGATGTTGAATCGAAGGCGCCCATGTCCAACAAATAGGAAAGCTAGTTTTCCTATTGTAAAAAAGAGTCGTGTATCACGTCGACTAACATGGGAGGATGAATTAAAAAGAGCTGCAGAACGAGATAGGGAAAGGGGGCTTGTTGAAGAACTTGAAGATGAGACCAACACAAATGGAATTTAAGGGTAATTTTATAGAACAACTATTTTTATATTTTCAACCACAGTGTGCAATGTCTATATAATTGTGTTTGATATGCAAATCTATGAGTGCATTTTGCAAATATATATCCTTGAATCATAGACTTCTATGTTGTAATCATTCTTCCCTCATATCAATATCAATATTTTATCCTTTTCAAAAAAAGATTGCAGATATTATATTTTGTTTTTGTTGCAGAAATTAAATTTTATGTGTTGTAAAAATTATATTCAGTTTTTGTTGCAGAAATTATATTCATTCCCTCCTACTTTGATTGCAGCAGTTCAACAACATATTATGTTGTTACCCTTGAGAAATGATGAACAAACACATTATTAGTTTACAAGATATGCTCATTATAATATCTAAAACTGTGATACCATCTTTTTATGCTCCTACATGATCTATACCAAAGTAGGTTATTTCTCAACGTAATACGTTGTTGCCTCAACAAAATGGATTTTTAATGTTTATTTTGCATTTTATAATGTTATGTATCTATTCAAGGTTGTTTAATTCAATCACTTTGTAATAATTTCCCACTTATGCCCTTCTACTTTAATTAAAATAGTTCAACAACGTATTGTGTTGTCATCCGTAATAAATGATGCAAGTTTCAATATTTATACAAATTTGTCACTTTTTAACAAAGGATATCCGTTTATCTCTTTATAAAAGTTACCCTAATCATGTGTATACAATGTTCTTATAGATTTGTTCTATCATGTAGTCGGCGACACTAAACATCTAAGGTAGCAGTGTTGTCTGTTGGTGCAAGAGAATTGGATTAGATGAATAAACAACAAGCTTTTGAAGGGTTCACTATCATTTTTTTTGCAAATGCAAGAACATTACCCCACACTTAGATAGTTTCCTATTGGTACGTCCCTTTCTTGGTATCATTTTTCATCAATCTCAAAACCATCGTTAGTAACTATCTTTGGGTATTGAGCCAAAAATATGAGCGTAACAAAAATATTGTCCATATCGGTAAACACAAATAATTTTTTTAATGAAAACTTCATTTTCAACAATCTAAGTGCAATACATGAATGTGAATACGTGAGAAAGAGATCATGTTCAGAGATTGAAGGCAGAAAATAAAATAGAAAACATATTATCAATTGATTACTGCATTATCAATGATTACTACCTTTGTCAAGATGTTGGGAGGATGCTGGCAAAGTTTGTGGAGCTTGGCTTTGCACCTGCCAATTGCATTTGCTTGAAAGTTTCGAAGTTATTTTCAACTAACCCATTTTTTTGCACATCCAACAATCATTACAGTTCATTAGACCACATACCTTTTAGGCATTTTGTCAAACAATTCACATGCTTGCACATTTTGCATACAGATCATGTCAGGGCACTTGAAACTAAAACATCTGATGATAATGAGAATAATGTCATCTTTCTAATTTTTTATCAATTTCTCTCTTGCAGTTTCTACGTGTGTTTCTGTTAGTGACTCTCCTGTAGTTTCTTTCTTTCAAGGTGAACAGTAGATGTGTTCTGTATATTTGTGTTGTTTTCATTTATTATAATAGTTATTGGTTGATTACACTGTACTACAACCTCAAAAAATCCATCTATACGACACTGATATAGATTAAAAAGCTCTCAATAGGGAAAAAATCTCATGCCTTGTGAAACTGTGTACACTTGCATACATTGAATTATAGATTAACATTGGACACCAACAAATCTGCCAACTTTGGAGATCACAGAATCGAAATTCAGTATGTATCAGAAAAATTAACCATGTCCATAGGAAATGTCAAAGGATCAAATCAATGTAAAAAGCTAAGTTATGTGGATATATAAGTATCGTTGTACATAAGATATCTGATACAACAAATTTTTACAAGAGCATGGACATATGCAGCTCAGATACATCTCTCTCCCTCTCCTCTTCTATCTCTCTATATATACACCATGAAACATACAAAATTGTTAAGAGACATTTCTCGGCCAAAAGCAAAGAAAATGGTATGTACCAGAGAACATATAAGTAATGTGTTTTGGGTCTTCGCAGTGGGGTAAGTGTTTTATTTCAATTTTATTTTTTTGAGCATTTTTCCATGTTCTTTTCGACTTTCTGGGTGCGCTTGATTGCACATGCACATCTGTTGTATCCAATACATCTCCTGACTGTACTTGAGCTATATCCGAATAGAAATGTTATTTGGTCTTGTTCAGACCACAGCTGAAGAGTACTAATATGATGAATTTTCTCATTAAAAATGTGATATTTGAATAAGTACAGCCAGTGAAAGATATGCAACTCCAATCTAGTGACTGCAAAGTGATGCCTAGCTTGCCTTGGCCTGGCAGATGAGCAAGGAAGAAACATCAGACACATCCAAAGCAATGAATATGGGTCTTCCATTAGTGTTCTATAGCCATTGCCACTCTAGTGAACACTTGAAACAAATATATGATATTCAGACACTGTACCATTCAAATGAACTTTAATTTTTTCATGATTATCTAAAATTTCAACATATTGCAAAGGTCATAGCAAACTCGATAACTTTAAATACTATTAATAAGATACACGTGTATAGAGAAGGTATGCATAATCCCATTCATCTAATATGGACAGGAAAAACAACAATAATAAATAAATAGTCTCAACAAATAATAATAAATGCTATCAATAAATTTGATAGGAAAAACATTACATTTTACAAGTCATGTCAAAAGAGCCAAAAGAGGATTTTGGCATAAAATTGGCACTACATATGCATCTTACATTATTTTCTCATTCAAGGAGAAAAACCATAACATTAAACTTGATTTTTTCTTTGACATAACTGAGTATCTTGGCAATTGTTTTACAAATAATGATACAATTGATTGTAATATCAAAACTTCAACAAATTAAATCTGAGAGCTCTTCAAATTTCTCCATTGCTTGTTAACAACAATGGAGTTTCGTGCTTCCATCCATCCTCGAATTTTTCTTTTATTTCCTTTCATCTCATCAGGCGTAAGGTGTGTGTGAACTGATGCAGCACTCTTGATACCCTTTAATCTTTTCCCCGATATGTTTACAAACAATGGGCATATCAGTAAATAAAACTATGCAAACGTAAATGATAAAATAAGTTTATCAAAATTATAAATAAGATATTGTGTGGTCACCTGTTGTTGGGAAGAATGGATCCTTTCTGAAAGTTGCATCTCAGTATCACCTTCACTATTACGTTGCTACAAAAATGAAGGATTATTGATGCAAATTATTTCCTACATTAACTCGAAGAAAAAAACACAAATATTTTAAATGTTTTTATATTTGACTCCTAGAAGAAATTAGCAATGTAAATCTTAAGTTTACGTAACTTACCAAATCAGATGAAGCATGACCCGTTTTATGTATAATTTGTATGGAATCAACAATATTGGATAACATTTTTACGTTTCTTACCACAAGCTTATTTGGTTGTTCCTCTTCATTCTACAAACAATCAATTCATATAAATACTATATAATACAATTAAAGAACATGATTGTTAGAAAGAAAGAAAATTATAAGTAAAATGATATTGGGGTAAGGGAAGCTCCTGTAATAGCTGCAATAGTCAAGTAAGGGAAGCCAAGTTGGTATGAAAAGTACATAGTTTCATCGTGAATAATATGTTTCCATCATATAAAATATTATAGGGAAAATGCAAACCAGTTTTGAAAGATAAATACATAGAGGAATACTGCATAAGAATGTAATGGAAGGAAATGTATAGGGAAGTAGGAAAAATTTAAACATTAGACTAGAAAGGAAAATCCTACAGTATTCATTTCCTTGTGTCACCTATGCATGGTAAAATCTGAATATGAGCTCTCAAAATTCTATTGAATACTGAAATAAATAATGCATCATTGATATAGTCAATCAATTGGAAAAAAATAATGTACATCAAAACATAGTTTTACCTCAATTGCAACATTGTCATCTGAATATTCATTCATTCGCTGCAAACATGACAAAATGGATAAGTATACTTATACTGGATATAAAATCAATCAAATGTGCTAAAAACACAATAACATCAATAAAAATACAAATTAACACACCTTTGTCTCTTTTCCATCCTCTTTCTGGTTAATTGCCTTCAAGCAATCTTTAAACCAGATGCAATATGTCTTCTTCGATTCACCAACAGTATCTGCTCCAATATGTGGAAAATGCAATGGAGCGTCATCTACATATGATTCTTCTATGCATATGACAATGCAATCCCTTTCTAAAGATCGTCCATGGCATTTTGTTCCTGGTTTAGTTGCATGAATTTTAGCAATGCCAACCTTTTTTGCATGGTCAGGCTCTAGGAACATAAAAACTTCTTCTCCTATTGTGAATTCATAGGCAGCCATGTCCTTCGCCTCATTCTTTGGTTTTCCCGGTTCCACCTCAACAAATTTTGAAAAATCAGTCACCTCAATCAATGGATCGGCCATATTTTTTCCCTTATGATCCTCTTTGTTGATTTTTTCTTTATCATTCATATCATTTCCCTCACTTTCTTTTGTTCTAATGGAAATAGGTGTTATTTGCATCGGTGGTTCATGTACCCATGCACTTGAAGTGTATGCTTCAACATTATTCTCTTCCTCATCACTCTGAAGCGGTAAAACCCAATTTTTCAAGTGCAACAACATAATAATTAATTGTATATAAAAGATGTAGGTATAAATGCCAAATTAGCAATATGATTAAGATTTAAGCACTTAAAATATATAGAAAACACAAATATTTATATTTGTAATTTACAACTGTACCTTGTTTTCCATTGGATTGTTGTTTACATTCTTTTTTTGTATCAGATTTTCTCCATCAACATCAGTTGAGTCCTATTCATGCATTCAAGTCATGAAAAGTGTGAGAATCACATTTACACAAGATTTCAACATGTTAATGAATGAAAAATGACACTTTATTATTCCAACAATGCTACTAATGTTTTTAATGAAAGCATGTTTCCTTACATGATCAACATTAATGGATTCTTCTTGGATAATATCTTGTACAAATGAAACGTTAATTTAAAATAACATAAAAAAATGTGAATAAACAAAACTAAAATAATTTTAAATTTAAATTATAATAAAAATGGTAAATACCTTATCCTTTTGTCCATTTAGTTCAGAATTTGTACAATCGGTTTTCATCAAATCCTTTTTATATTGCAGCGTTGAAAGGGTTTTTTTCCTTCTTTCCTCCCTCTTTTCTACACTATCATACTCCTCTACAAGCTTGGAAATCAGATCTTTAGCTTGTTGGCTAAGGGATGAAAAATATTGCACCTTTTCTTCCCGACAATAACGCTCAATTAACCTAGATTTGTACATATATTTAGAATTTTTCAAGTGCCAGTCAACACTTCGCTTTGCAACCATATTTTGTACTATTTTTTTGTTTTCCTTTTATACTTCCCGGTCGCACGTTTACCCGGCTTACGCCTATGTAATGGAGGGAGACCATTGTGATCATGGAGGCGGTGATAGTTGATGTCTTTCAAATGCCATTTTATTCCTTGCATTTCATAGTTGCAGCAAGGAAAGACCATGCACTTAAATCTGTCCCTCTTTCCAATTTCTTTTATAATTTTACACTTGCTGCAAATACTACAATTTACATCCAATAATTAAATAGTTTATGAGTAACAATTTATGTGTAGGAAAATCCTATAACTCTTTAGTTGAAATTATTATGCAAATGTAAAAATATATGGACACTAAAAGAACACGAAATTGGAAAATCCTAATAAATCTAAGACATACTAACATAAGTTGAATACTTGAATAAAAGTGTTTTATTCATGCAAAACAAAAATTATAAATAACACTACTTACTGATCTTTGATGTTTGCACTCATTGGATGCTTTATGGCTCGAACTAGGCACCCAATCTTCATCTTCATCATCCTCCTCTACCTCATAATCTTCGTCATTTTGATCACTATTGTCATCTATGTTTAGTTCCGTGTCAAATTCTTCTTCAAAATCTGAATTCTCTTTTGTTTGATCAACAAATGCTTTTTCTTCTTCAATTTTTTCATCGTTAATCTATGTTTATGTTACAAAAACAAACACTATGTTGTCATAAATAAGCATTTCATAACACATAATCCACTACAAAAATTATATTTCAATAAAAAACAAACAATCACATTTCCTTACCCGTTTCAGAAAGGCCATTGCAGCACGTGTTGTCATCCTATTTTTTTGTGGTTGATTTTTTCCACAACCGCTATTTTCTTTCATTTGATTTGATTTCTTTGTGGTTAAAAAATTAAAATTTAAAATTAATACATAATATATGGTCATGCATAATCAAAATAAACAATATTGATGAAAAAACATTGTTAAAAGTTTCATCAATACCTTTAAACACAAATGAAGATGTTGCTTTTGATGATTGCTTATTTGCCAGCAATAAGATTAGAAAGGACTGCTGAAATCCAAAAATATAGAAAGGAACTTCAAATCATCTGCCAACAATAAGATTATATCAAAAAATAGAACACAGTATATTCCTGATATAATATCTACAATGTGTACCTGTGGAAATCCTGAAGAATTGAAGATTATATCTACCAAGCAAACATGATGGAAACAGGTCCGTAGCTTTCAGAAAAGTGATGAGAAATATAAGATGAAGACAATTTATTTATGGATTATATCAGCTCAGAAATGCCATTTTTAGATATCGTTCAAAAAATCAAAAGATAGAGACATTCTCATAAATCAACAGATATAGATAGAGATATTGTCAACTCTCCATTGATAACTACTTTGACAAGGACTTCGAAGAGACTTTGGCCACACTCAACAGATATACTTCCAACCTACCCATACTTTTAACAAGAAAAGAGCTTATTCTGTCAACTTTATTTGCATTCTACTCGAGGTCTTGGTCTTCTCACTTTCTTGAACAGAGCCACAAGACATTCAACTTAACTCGGTGTTGGAATATTCACGTCAAATTATGTATTTAATAGTTTTGTTCTTATAAAAAAACCCACCATTTGATTATAGATTATTTAAATGTACAGTTTGAGTTGAGTCTGCCATTGGGCTTTTCTTTTCCCATCCTTAGCAGTATATGAATAGTTTAAAAAACATGAGATGTAAAGCACATATGGCTTCTGGTCAAAAGCTTTCCAGCTCCATTAGAATTATCAAGAAGTATTTAAAATCAGAATTATAAGGTCTCAAATCTAGTTGTGGATTCAACAAAACTTTAAGGCTTAGGTCCCCATTTCATCTTGACATCTAGCTGTTTAGATTGCTGACAAATTTTGAAGACAATTTATTTGATAGGATACTGTGTCAAATTGCATATATTAAAAGCCATGCTTCATATCAGTCCCATGATGTTCCAAAATAAGCTTTAATATTTTTTTTAGCGAATGAAAGTAAGAAATTTGTATTGTATAACCTTCATTAAAATATAGCTTATTGGGGCTATATGTAATTGTTGAGTTACAAATATACATGCACATTTTTTATGCTATTCAACTCATCCACATTAAAAAATGGGTACAACTTTTGTCAGATTAAAAATGACACAAAAGCTGTCAACTGAAGATATAGGTTTTATTATAATGAAGTGTCAAACTTTTTGAGTATAAATATAGTATTCTCCACTTTTTCCTAATTTGCCAATATGGCCTCATGAACTAAGAAACATTAAAAATATGAGAAAGTATAGAATAGCCAGTGCCATAGTATCCTCTAATCTATCATAACTATGAGTCAATAACAATAAGCAGTTAAGGGTTGTCAAAACCGAAAAAAATTGGAATTCCTATAGGCCTTTTATGTAGACCAATTGGTCCATAATATTTGCTGTCAGCTTTTCTCTCGGTAGTGTTCAGAGGTTACTCATTTAGTCCATCATTCTAAAGTTTTGGAAAAATAATGAACAATGAAAAACAAAGAATTGCATGTTATGGGTGTTGATGTTAGTGCAATTATGTTTCTGTCTTATGCACGTGTGCCTCATGGAATATTGATCTCTGTGGTCAGAAGTTTATATCAGAAAATTGCAAGGTTTCTGTCACTGTGAATGAGGACAAGTGGGCTAGAATAGCTGGCTTTTGTACAAGCGTGTATTGTTTTTGTTTGTTCCTGGGATTCCAAGTTTAGTGTGTCCAGCTCCAACACTGGATTTGCATATGACATTTTCATGGGGATTGACATCTTAGATTCCTTGTGCTGCTTTATTGTAGGCCTAACTCTTGGTTTTGGAACTCAGATATGGAAAGGTATTCAAATCCCACCTTCTTGGGAGCCCCACAATTGTATCAACTGATCCAGAAGTGAGCAAGGTGGTTTTGCAAAATGATGGTAGAATATTTGTTCCTTCTTATCCAAAGTCACTTAATGAACTCATGGGGAAGTCTTTGATTGCCAAAAAGGTTGCATGGTCTCATAGGTAGTTTTCTCAAATCTCCAGAGTTAAAAGAACAGATAACCGTGGACATTGAGAAGTATGTGCTAGATTCTGTGAAAAATTGGAAGGATGGTCAACTAGTTTACATCCAAGATGAAACAAAAAAGGTAAGCAATCAATACGCATACACAGATACATGTGTATGTGGGTGGTATATTTTCATAGTATCATAATTATTACGGTAATATTTTTTGTTTTAACCGCATACATTGTTTATTGAACAGATAGCTTTTCAGGTGCTGTTGAAGGCCCTGATGAGTCTTAACCCCAGTGACGAGTTAGAATGCTTAAAACGAGAATTCAGAAAGTTTATTTCGGGTTTAGTCTCAATTCCTGTCAAATTCCCTGGAACAAGGCTTTACAAGTCCTTGCAGGTAGGATTTTATATCTTCAAACTCAATTCCACGTTGATCACTACCAATTACACCAATCTAAGATATGGGCATTGGGAGATTTTAATAATACCAATTATGATTATGAAAGCATGTTTCAGGAAAAAGCAAACATGGTGAAGATGGTGCACAGAATCATACAAGACAGAGGAACAAAGTATGATAGCAACAAAACTCGAGAGAAGGATGTCCTGGATGTATTATTACATGAAACAAACAGTATAACGGGGAAGTTCACTATAGACCTCATCTCAGATAACATGATTTCCAGGAGAAGACTCTGTACCAATGCTTATGACACTAGCTGCTCAATACCTTACCGGTTGCCCACTTGCACTACAACAATTACAGGTACCAATGAATTCCCCTCTCCTTTGAGAAGAACTTATTAACTGCAATATAGTTAGTTCTGACACTAAAGCATTTATGTATTCAATGATCTCAGGAAGAAAACATGAAGCTCAAGAAGTCCAAGGAAGAGAAGAAAGAGCTAGTAACTTGGAGTGATTACATGTCATTACCATTTACTCAGGATGTGAGTATGATTTGATTAACATTATCTAATATTTATGTAATTTGGTTAAGATACAATTTTCCTTAGAGGCTTAAGTTTCCTACACATTGATCAGATGATAACAGAGACCTTGCGTTTGGGGAACAGGGTTCCATTATGTTAAGTCCCTGTTGTTAAAAGATGTGAAGAGAGAAATAATGAAGAGGAATCGCAATTCACACATTATAAGTTCTGGGTCCGTCATTTTATTATGCAAGAGATAGTCACAAAATGGTTGAAGCGGCTATAACCGTCTATTAGTTAATACATAACTAATAATGACTTAATATTAAACTATAAGCCTTATATTCCTACACCCCCTCTTAAGGTTTACACTACAAAAAGTGAGCAAAAACGTAGTGATAGAAGATTAAAACTAAATAGAGTCCATTAGTTAATACATAACTAATAGTGACTTAATAATAAACTATAAGCCTTATATTCCTACACCCCCTCTTAAGGTTTACACTACAGAAAGTGAGCAAAAACATAGTGATAGAAGATTAAAACTAAATAGAGTCCATTAGTTAATACATAACTAATAGAGACTTAATAATAAACTATAAGCCTTATATTCCTACACCCACTTTTAAGGTTTACACTACAAAAAGTAAGCAAAAACATATTGACAAAAGATTAGAACTAAATAGAGTCCCACATTCTTCAAAAGTTTCCTCTCTAAAACATAGTGCTTTGACTAGGTACAACTCTGTTCATGAGTCGAATTCCGTGTTTGAGGTTTTTAGCCATAAATTACAGTTTCAATTTTAGACAGCCCGTTTACAGGCTATACAATTTTTTTTTTTTTGGGTATTGTAATCTTCAATTTGTTTAGATCTTCATTAGCAAACTGTTAAAAAATTGGAGCTTTGAAATAGGGTGTGGACATATGCCAAAGTATCAGTGCAGAAGGGAACAGTTGAAGTGCCCTGGTAGGTATTTATGCAAAATTTTGAAGCATGTAAATTATTCGACAAAATTCCTGAGATATATTTTGTCTCCTAGATTGCGGGATATGCAACTTAGTAACTTTTGGGCTATTTCAATTGGCATGTTCAAATCTAGACTCCATAAATCTTTCCAACATCCTGCTAGCCTCTGTCAAAACAAGGGCTTCAAGAGCACGCCATGAGCAACGATCAAAGTATGATGGAACATTGTTCATATTTTAAGGGTATTGATGAAGGATAGAGGAATTTAATAGATGGTGGGATTTAGTTGGATTAAAGGATATAAAATGGTGAATGGTTTTTTTGTGTAAGAGATGAATCACACCCACAGGTATAGGAGATTAATGCAAAGTTGCAGAGATTTACAATGGGTATGGGCATCCACCAAAGCATAATGGAAGTGGTATTTCATAATTTCTAGTGTCTCAGTAAATGCAACCAACATGTGTCCAATCTCTTCAGTTCACTTTTCATATCATACTCCCATCCTCTGCCAAAATATGAGCTTTGAAATAGGGTATGCACATCTACCAAAGCATTGCACAGAAGAAAATTTTGTCAGATATTTTAGTTTCAAATACCCTGGTAGATATGTATGCATAATGTGGAAGCATGTGAATTATTTAACAAAATTCCTGAAACACGTGTTTCTTTTGATGGTGAATTTTTTTTTTGCAAAGTGTCAAAAAAATTGGAAGACCACTGTTTTTATTTTCCGGAGGCATCCCTTACAGGAGCTTCCCTTACACTCAACCAAAAGCCTTCTTCCGCAATGAGTTAGGGAAGCTACTGTTTTTATTTTACTGAGTCGTGAAAATCAACCAAATGCACAGAGTGTAGATTAACCTAAAAAAATCCAACTTATGGAAGGGATTATTGGACGCAGCGACAGCTGATTTTATTCTGAGAAATAAAATCATGGATTTGCATCCATGGTGATGTCAAGGAATAACATCATTTCAAACAAAGACATTGTTCTTGCTGAGAGCATTGGTGATGTATTCTGTAAAGCCCTGTTTTATGACTCCATGGAGGTATCGTAAAGTTTCAAACTCTGCACAGAAACTACAAATCACCCCAAATTATTGGAAAAAAGCCTCAGAATGACAAAAAAGAGCAGGACGCATTTAGATAGACGTTTTAGAGAAGGAGCCTGCTAGAAAAGCACGACTAACGAGCTGCAAATATTTTTGGACACTTCAACGCATTGGGTATAAGGTTATGTATTGTTCATGCAATCAAAGACAAGTGACATTGTAGCAGTGATGACAACCGCAAGGAATCTATGCTTGGTCGGCGCACTTCAGTGGAATATGCAAATTGAACTGAGCTTTAATTGAATATATAAATGCTTGCCCACATACCGTTAATATCATAGAGTTGTTATATTTAGGTTTATTTTATACAGTACTTACGGTTGCAAAAAGTGTAGTTAGTTAGTTCAAGTGTCATGGCAAGTTCTTCAATGGTGAAGATGGGTTCATGTTTGAAGGCTGATGACGTGCAAGAGCTTGTAAAATCGAAGCCCGGGGCTGAACCAGAGAGATACATTCGACCCAAACAAGAGAGGATTGGATGCTCAGCATTAAATGCTCCAGCTAGCCTTCAAATACCTGTCATTGACATGGGGAGGATTGTATCGGGATGTCATTCTACGAGGCAACATGAGATGGCCGACTTTCCAAGGCCTCGTCAAGAGTGGGGTTTTTTCCAGGTTAGTTGGGCTAAATATATCTATTTTTTACCACTCGCTAACATTTAAGAGTTAGATGTTTCCAAATGTTCAGTAATAATCTTTACAAACATGTTTGTTACTTAAATGGCCACAATAATTTTAGCAGTGTGTTTATTTTACTTTCTCAGGTTTTGAATCATGGAACTGGGCACTGGCAACTATTGGAGCGAATAAAGAAAGTGGTGATGGAGTTCTTCAAACTGCCATTGGAAGAGAAAGAGAAGTACGCAATGATGCCGGGCACAATCCAGGGATATGGTCACGGTTTCATCTTCTCAGATGACCAGAAGCTAGACTGGTGCGACATGATGGCACTGGCTACCATGCCAAAATCTATTCGTAAACAAAACCTTTGGCCGGATAGACCCTTACTTTTCAGGTTATACGTTTTTATTAATATACCCTGCAATACTACAATGGTAATGCTAACTTATGTCAACTATCTATGCTGAGATGTTTTTTGCTTGAGTTTTGCAGGGATACATTGGAAGCTTATTCAATTGAGGTATTTAGACTCTGCCAACATTTGGAGTCTTTCATCGCTGAGAATTTGGGTCTAAAGCCCAACATTTTTGAAGAAATACTCGCAGAAAATGTGCAGGCACAACGGATGAACTTGTATCCACCCTGATCTAGGCCTGATCTCGTTCTAGGTTTAAGTGCACACTCTGATGGAAGTGCTCTTACTGTGTTACTGCAAGATGACGAATCGGTAGGCTTACAAATTCTTAACAAGAACCTGTGGATTTCTGTAGAGCCGATTCCAGGCGCTCTGGTTATCAATATAGGAGACACGCTAGAGGTACATATACCCAATTTAGAATGTATAAAAATAGTTATAAATCATTTAAAAATTATGTTTCAATGGACATTATAAATATTATATTTGTATAAAACTAGTTATTCGTATAAAAATAACTAATAAATTATTGAAGGGTGTATGATTTTTAATGCGCCATGTTGTTTCAGAGACGAAATTAATACTCTCAGTAAAGAATGCTTAACTTTATTGAAGATAATTCCGGGGAATATTACTTGCTCCCCATGAGCTTTCAACATTGCATTCTCCTGTCTTTTAAATTGGTGTTGTCTCCTTAAAGGTGAAGTTAAATAAGTTGAAAACTTTTCATTTGGGTATTCTGTATTTGTATTGTAACGCTGCCATACATTGTTCTAGCACGCCTTAACAAGATTGGTTTATAAAAATAGCTATAAACCAATACTAAATTTAACATTGTACTAAAGTGAAGAAGATGACGTCTGCAAGTATAAACAACAGTCAATACTTACCTGCAAACACTTTCATAAAACGAAATAACAAAAATGCGAGCCTAAGGGGTTTGTGCATTCAAAACCACAAAGCATGTAAAACCACAAATCAGAGAAGCACAAAATAGCATGTAACATAAACATAGATTAAAGATATTTTTTCAGAAACAAATCGATGTAACATAATCATAGATTGTAGAAACCCACCTCTGAAATCCGTTCTTTGGAAGCAAATTCTAGCATCAATAACAACTCCGAGGACGCTAACTCGGATGATATAAAAGAGCAGGGAAAGTATATTTTAATGTAGTTTTCTCTTTTATCAAAAGTGGCTTTTGAAGAGAAGCCTTTATGTGATCAAATGGAATATTCGCAGCACAAGTGCCTGGAAGAACTGCCAAGAGATTGGGTAAATGGTGGGAAGTCTACAAAGAAAAACAACACAGAAGAGCAGCCGGGATATGCCCATATTTCTTTTTTCTAACCTGTCGAAAAATGGCATGATAAACTAAGCAAGATTTTGAAAGTATTTCTCCTTCACCATCCATTACGGTTGCAATGCCGCCTTGTTTTCTGGATCGAGAAGATTTCGCAATGGTGCAAGGAGAGGGATTAAATGCTCGAGGGGAGGAATCGGGCTGAAAATGAAAAGGTTGCGACGCTGGGGAAGCACCTGCAAGGAGAGGGATCAAAGTTGTGCAGCAGAGAACAGCTCAAACCAGGGGCATGGAAACCGCATGGAACAGGGGCTATGGCGGGTAATATCTTTTCATGAAGGCGGAGCTATGATTTTTGAAACTGGAACCGTGTGACAGCTGCAGGTGATTTGACAGGAGTCGCTGAAATGATGGCCGACAAAGGCTGGCAAAACCGGCAATATTTATTAGCTTGTCAGGATGGGAATGGAGACGGAGTTAACGAAATGAAAACGGAGCGTGGGTCAAACGCCACGAACGCCACGTAGACCGCTGTGCCACCTCACTACCCCCTGTGAACTTGCGTGAGGGTTATGCCTTGAATTTTTCTTTTCTACTTTGTGAAGCACTCAACCACAAATTATGCATGACGTTTTTGGCGGTTAGCATGGTAAGTGGTATGGGAGAAAACATTAAAAATATAAAAATTAAAACTCATCCAACCAGTACCATAAGGGAAAGAAAAATTAAACCTCAACCAAACTGATAAATCCTGGAGTTAAATTTGACAAGTCATTTTGATGTATTTTTAAAATTTATTTTACAAATATTTGTAATAACCATTGTAGAAAATAAAATAAAATATAAAACAAAATTCAAAAAATAAAATAAAATATAAAACAAAATATGAAAATAAAAATAAAAAGAAGACGGATGTGTGGGTTTGGTGGAGGCATGTAGAAGTGTTCGAAAGTACATGGGCTTGCTCCCATCCCCGATATGTCACGTTCCTTACACAACAATACAAGCACTTTATTTCTGATAGAGGCATTTACCACAAAAAAACCCAAGCTCACCTCACGGTTTTAGCAGTAATTAGATAGTTACAACGAGCGAGGAGGAGTTACTTTTGTCAAAGTGACAGGGTATGGGAACTCACACGGATTCACCTAATGCTTTGAGAAATTCCCAAAACCATTCAATTCTTGCACCAAGAAAACGTACCCACACAACCACCACATGTTTACTTGGCATGTTGATGATAAGTTTAGAGTTTTGTCAAGATAGGCAACATGGCTAAGAATGTCAAACATGCAGACATAATGATCAATTATGAGAGAAATTATATTAGAGGCACTCATGCCATTGAAATATTTACATCCCTCCTCCACTGAAATTGCATCAGTGCGTGTTATTAAAAGAAAAAAATGAAGCTTACATGGTCAGGGTATGTTTGACGAGTGTAATGCCCCTTTTTCCCATTTAAAGACCTTTGGCCCATTTTGTCAACCCGACAGCCAAAGGAAAAATATAAGGGTGACTTAAGTCACAATAAATTATTATAAAGTGCTATAAAATTTTATTTTATTTATTAAAGCACTTATATTAATTTATTTGGCTTAATAGAAATAAATTATAATCCCTATGGTAAATATGATTTGCCTTGAGGGGCAAATATCATTGTAAAGGGATTTATTATATTTTATTCTTCCTAGAAAGGATAATGGCGACTTGGGCCAAAGGGGAATAATGAAGTTTAGGAAGGATAAAAATATAATTAATTAATGTATTTCCCCTAGGAAAATGTGACTTGCATTAGAGGGAAAAAGTGGTTGGGAAAAACATTTAATATGGAAAATATTAAATGCCTTGCATAGGAAAATCATGTGAGCTCGTTACTTTGGTTTGGAGGTTGGTTGTTGGCCCTTTTCCTTTAAAAGGGAAGTCGACTTGCCTCTTCCATTATCCAAAAATTTTATATGATATTTTATTTGCATTTGAGCTCTAAGTTTTTGTATAAAAATTCCAAGACGAAACTCCTTGTGAATTCTACCTTATGTGGACGAAAACCCCAAGAGTTTGAGAGGGTTTTTCACTCAGAAATTCCCATTGATTGTAATCAGATTTTCAGAGTTATTTTTAGTCATTTCCAACGGTGTATTTTGAGGGTATTTTGGAGAATAAATTGTAACAATTCTTCTTCTATTGGATCAACACGGTTTGGCTTGATTTGACATGTTCTTTGAGGTATTTAAATCTGATTTCTATTGTCAAATCATCTACAGATTTTTGTGAAGTGAAGCAAAACAATTTTATAATTTTTAGAGGGTTCTCACAGTGGTTTTCAAGCAATTTTATAATCAGATTTCAGATCTGATTTCTGATCATTTGTGGCTTCTAAAAATTCTGATTTTAATATATTTGGGCTTAAAAAATATGGCAATCAGTTTGTGAAAAGAATATAATTTTTTTAGAGTGATTTGCATTGGTTTCTCATCCAAACCCTAGTCGCATTTCCTCTATTTAAATCAGATTTGCCCTAGCTTTATTGTCATAGCTGTCAAAAAGTATGTTTTTATATTTGTGATTGGAGAAAAATTCATTTTGGGCAAAGAGATCTATTGGGGATCTTTCAGTGGTATCAAAGCATTTAATATGGAAAATATTAAATGCTTTACATAGGGAAAATCATGTGAGCTCATTGGCTGGTTTAGAGGTTGGTTGTTGGCCCTTTTTCCTTTAAAAGGAAATTGACTTGCCTCTTCCATTATCCGAAAATTTATATGATTTTTCTCTTGCATTTGAGCTCTAAGATTTTACATAAAAATTCCAAGTATGAAACCCTTGTGAATTCTACCTCTTATGGAAGAAAACCTCAAGAGTTTGGGAGGTTTTTCACTTAGAAATTCCCATTGATTGTAATAAAATTGTCGAGTTATTTTAGTCATTTTCAGGTAGTGTACTTGGAGGTATTTTTGGGTAATAAATTGCAGCAATTATTCTTCTATTGGATCGACCTAGTTTGGGACTGATTTGGCATGTTCTTGAGGTATTTAAATCTGATTTCTATTGTCAAATCATCTGCAGATTTTTGTGAAGTGAAGCAAAACAATTTTATAATTTTTAAAGGTTTTTCATAGTGATTTTCAGGAAATTTATAATCATATTTCATATTTGCTTTATGATCATTTGTGGCTTTCAAAAATTATGATTTTAATATATTTGGGCTTCAAAAATATGGCAATCAATATGTGAAAAGAATATAATTTTTTTAGAGTGATTTGCATTGGTTTTCTCATCCAAACCATAGTCGCATTTAAATCTATTAAATTCAATTTTTCCCTATTTTAATTGCCATAACTTTCAAAAATTATATCTTGCTATGTGTGAGTGGGAAAAATTCATATTTGGGAAAAAGATCTATTGGGGATCTTTTAGTGGTATCAAAGCATGTTCCTCCCACCTGGAGGGTTAGTTTGAATGGTGGCATTCAGTTGATGTGAAATCAGCTACGCACAAGTCAGTTTGATTTGGTTTACAGTTGATCAACATAGCTATTCCCAAGAAGCAGTTAAATGTCATGATGAAAGAATTGGAGGAGCTTAATAAATTGCTTTCACACCCTGCAACCATAGACAGGTTAGCCTGGTATATGGCATCCATTTATAAGAGGTCTACATCACAAAACAAAAAGGAGGAGAAACAAGAGATCTCTACAGGTGAAGTGTCTAGAAATCTTTACAATGATTTTGCAGCAGTTAGTGACCAACATACAGCTGATCCTATGAAGAACAAAAATCAGAATTGCATAGAAAAAGATATGGACCACATGACACTTCATGATGACTCCAAGATTGAAGGAAAGCAGGTGATGGTTGAAGAAGAATCGTTACATTAGAGCAGCTACATGAAGATATGGTTTCTCGTGATGCTTCATTAGGTGAGTCTAGCATTGCTTCATCCTATCATGGTGAAGAATCAGATTGTGATTTGAAGGTCCAAGATATAGCGGTTGATCCTTCACTTAGTGGAGCAACCACTAGTGTTTTGACTACACATGTTGGAGGTGACATTTTACAATGGCATGATGTCATTACTGATTTGTTTGAGAACAACAACATTATGTCTCTTCATTCTCATGAGATAGGAGCTTGTGATCATGAGAAAACATATGAGATGATATCAACCATTGATGGCAGCCCTACACCACTAGCTAGACATGAAAATATCAAGCATAGGAGGACTGATTTTGTATATTTTGGCATCGAAGAGGTAACAAGGTCCGAGAAGATGAATGAGGAATGGTTGCAAAAGCCAAAGAGGCTAGATTAGTGGCTGCCAATGCAAGACAACATCTTCAAGAAGTCAAAGAAAAGGTCAATCTCATCAACATAGCAAGGAAAAAAATTATTGAAGAATGTGTGGAAGAAGATATGTCATCTCATTTATCACAGTAGATGGTTCACAACAATATTCATCCCATTCGGACAAGAATGAAGGGGAATTGGTGTATATGAAAGTCAATCCATTGTGAATTCCTTCAACATGGGCATAATACCACTTAATGGAAGTAAAGTTTCCAAATTTCTTAAATAGTACAAAAATATTTGGCCTTGTCATCGACTTCTCTACGATATTTATACATAAAACCTACCAACAATGGATATTCTTCAAAAAAATTACATGTAGGTTCATACATTGAAATCTACCTTGTATCAACATATTTTAGAAATTTTTACCATCGGTAATGGATAATCTCTTCAAATTTCGCAACACTCTCAAATGTGCTAACTATTTTGTATGCAAGATTCATTTTATGAGCCATGCAATGGATTGGAATCATATATGGGGCAATAGTGGTTTGTAGTCAAATGCAAAGACCATTTTGTGCCCTTACATTATTGATGCACCATCTGTACCAATACACACCAATTTAGTAGTGATAGTATAATCATCCATCCTAATTATATCCCTCAAACTTGAAATAACCAACTTGTAAAGGTTCTCGGCATTACAATTTTCTATCATTTTATGGAATGCTAATAAATGAGGTTTCCTTATATGGTTCTCAAAAGTATAAACATGAATGCAAACTCATGATGTGTTATTTGTTGGAACATAATGATTAAGTGGTCTAGACCCTTAATATATATGGGTCCATCACTAATATATATACGTTAATATTTAATAATATGAAATATTTCTATTTCTATTATTAAATATGCTAACCTAGGTATATAATTTCGGTTAAATATTTAATATCATGAAATTATTATATTTCTAATATTAAATATTATAAATCTAGGTATATGTGTCATCCGATAAGGTTGAAAAGATGGGTTGGGAGACATACTCGATCACCTAATATAAAAAGAACTTTAGGTCCTCATTTGATATGTTCGAATGAAATATCAAAGGTGAATATTATTTTACCCTTGTAATTAGGGTTGAAAGGAGGAGGTAAAAATTTAGTAGATGTAAGTTTTGATCTTGGAAAGTAAAAGTTATTTCACAGTGGTTTTTACCCTATTTGGGGTTTTCCACTATAAACATTATGTCACTGTGTTCTTACTTTTGGTATGTATTACTTAATATGTTATGTAATTTTATTTATTACATTGCATAATGTTTAACATTTAATGTTTTATGGTTTATGTTAATATTTAAATGTGTTGGTTGATTAAATTCGTAATAGTTAGAATCCTCTAAATTCTAACATGGTATCAGAGCATGGTTTAAATTAAATAGGTTAGGTCTAAGTTATTGTATTTAATCTATTTAATTTTTACGAGTTTTTTTCAACCAACCCAAAAGGGTATTTAAAATGATCAAGCCCCCCTTCTTTCCATTTTTTGTGCAACCTAATATTTTGTCTTGTGAAGAACTAATGTGAATGCACAGGAGGAAAAAAATTGGAAAGATTATTACCTTCCGTGAAAACTCGTGTGAAAGACCTGGTAAGGGCTAAATAATGTGTAAAATATTTTCCTATATTTCTATAGTTTTAATGTGTGCAAGTTAAATGTTTTCAATGGTAAAAATCAAGAGTAAATGAAGGAGACAAGGTTCATGAAAATAGGGATTTCAATTTATTTCATTGTCGGGTGAAATTCTTGTCCCCTCTGTAAAATCACCAGGTTAATCTATACTCTCATAAATCTACTTGCACTTGGTAAAATTATTTTAACCTGGTCTATGTCCTTCAATCCCCTTTAATAAGGGTTATATGTTTTTTTAAAAAAACACTAGAGTTTCTAATTTTTAGAGACTATGTGTTTTTTTATTTACATTATATAAATTATATACTTCTTTTTAAAAAAATTTACATATATTTTTACATTATAAATTATAATAAGTTATTATAATGTATTAAAATATAACTTCCTAATATTATACGGAAGAAATTCTAGAATTTCACATTCTAGATATACACAACAAGTTTTGCCTCCATTAAATTTAGTGGTCAAATGACCGCCATGCCGCACAAACATAAGACAATATGACTATCATTTAGACGTCAAATTTAAGCTCGTAGGTTCCAGGAAACTTTCACTGTGTTAAAATTGACGGTCAAATGACCATCATCACAATAGACCAAAAATAAGTCATAATGACGGTCATTTAGACGTCAAATTTAAGTTGGTTGGATCTTTGTCTACATTAATTTTTTCAGAAATTTGAAGTTGTTATGTATTCTTAGGGGTTTCTTCTTCACTTCTATATGGTCGGAAATATTTTTTATATAAGTATGGGGTATAATGCAGAGCCTTTTATATTGTGGGTTATTATTTTGGTCATGAGAGTTTAATTAGTATGCAATGTAATGAAAGAATTAGTTATAATCAAATAGTTTCTACATATCTAGAAAATTTAGATCTGATTCTATTAAAAGTATTGTCTTTTTGATAAATATATAGCTAACTCTGTAGTATATTGTATATTATAATGGGGCATATTTTACAGATTCAAGAAAATAATGACGCTCTAGTTATTTTTGTCTTAACAAAACCTAGATCCTAAATGGAACCAACTACAACATTGGGAAGATTAGGGTCAAATCATAACTTATGGTGAGGAAAATCGGATGATTGTTTTTGATCTCGATGTTTCTCACATCGGTGCTGTCATCACCAATCCGGCTATGATAATTCTTCACCGGAACTCCTCGTCTTTATGATTATTTACTAATGCACAACCTTTAGTTTGGTGGATGTAATCTGAAACACAACAACAAACATAACACAAGAATACCATCGAATATGATAAGAAGGAATGATGCTAAATCTGAAATATCGAGTAAATTATAATATTAACATGAAATTGTTACAATCTCACCCATGAGGTACTTCAAGTGTTATTGACTTCACTTGCCTTCCACCAATACTATGGGAGAAACTTTACAATCACACCTCTCGAATGGCTTCTTCAACACACCTTTAAACCGATGGCTTCCTTTATACACTTCATACAATATTTCTCACTACTTCCTTCTATGCTAAATGAGGGGGTGGCCTCTATTTATAGAACTTCCAGGCTTATCTATCTTATCTGTAAGATAAGATAAGAAATCCACTCGACGAATCATATTCCATACCTTAACTCTTATCTCGTACATGTAAGCTTATATTTTAAGATAAGATAAACCTTATCATTTCACATGGGTTCCACATTTTAGACTTTTTACAAATAAAATACACAAAATATTTATGACCTCACTCCTTGTCCTTATTACCAATATAATATTTCTAATTCCTAATCATGTAGACCCTACTTCTCTACTTACCCCAAGTTTGACATTTTAACATTACCGGACCACTTACGACAAATATTTACTTTTTACCACAACATTCCTATTGTACTTTTAACTATTACCGTACTATACATTATTGGCGGCGTTGTACTGGTAGTGCCGTTATCTTCTATCGGACGCTACTAATAATTATACTTACCAACATCCTATTCCTAATACATACATTAATGAAATAGAAATTACGGAGGAAAATTTTAGTGTCGACATCTTCCCCCTTCCTAGCTTCTACTCCATCCTTGGAGTAGACTATTATGGTGCTTGGAAAATATTCAACTTGTCGTGGTTGACCCATTTCGTAATGGGAGTGCCATCCATTCCTCCGGTTAGTACGTACCATTTTCATGCACAAATGCTATTTTGTAAGGTCCCATCTATTTTGGAAGAATTTTCTGTCTTCTTTTTTTGTATCTGGAATCATATACTAGAACCAAGTCATTCACATGAAATGGAGACCAACGGATCTTTTGATCAAAGTATTCCTTCTGCTTCATTTTCTTCTTATAGCTTGTATCCTTAGCTATTTCCCTCATTTCCTCTAGCAAATGAAGATGTACCAACCTTTCTTTTACTGAATCACTTTCATCCATCCTTTCATTTTCCATAACTCGACATGGGAATATCAAACTCAATAGGAAGAACTGGATCAATGCCATAAGTCGATTGAAATGGGGAGTATCCTGTTTAGCTTCAGACTTTGATGTTTCCATATATGCCCACAATGCTTTGCATGAATCCTCTTATCCCATTTATGTACTGCAAGAGCTATATCTTTTGCTAGAATTTGACACAACACAAAATTTGTTCGTTCCACCTGTCCATTTGTGCTTGGCTTGTATGATGTTGCCTTCCTGTGCTTAATAGAAAACTTATTGACTAGGGCTTTTACCACCTCATTAATGAAGTGGCTTCCTTGATCTGATTACAATTTCTAATGGACAACCAAATTTGGTGACAATGCGTTCATATATGAACCTTGCCACTTCATCCATGGAAGCTATTTTCAATGGCCTAGCTTCAACCCACTTGGTTAAATTAGCTGTGGCAACTACAATATACTTATTTTGGCGTGAGGTAGTTGGAAGTGGACCTACAATTTCTATTCCCCACTTTTCAAAGGGACCAAGTGGAAGAATAGGGCATAATGGAGCTGATGAAGTCTTATAGTTACCATGTGTTTGACAAATATCACATGTCTTACAATAATTATAAAGAGTGGGCCGGTGATAACTTGCATCCAAGATCCTTCTTGTTGTAAGTTGTTTAGAGAAGTGCCCTCCACATGTACCATTGTGAAATTCTTCTATCAGCTCCTTCCCTTGATCACGTCCAACTGCCCTCTTGTCTCCATCGTGTCCTATTCAAAATAATACTCCATGCAAAATAGAATATGGACGACTAACTTGAGTAATCTTTCTCTTAGTATTTGCATTGGCACCATCAGAAACTTGAATTCATTCGATAATTCTAAATTCTTGTAGAAAAATTATCCATCTTGCTATCCTCCCCGATGGGTTAGGCTTATTGACAATATATTTTAGAGCTTGATGATGATTCTGTTACAACTATAAATTTCTTCCTAGCAAGTAATTTCTAAACTTCTTTACAAAAAAATGATAGCTAGAGCCTCTTTTTCGATTCAATATAATTTACCTCAAGATTTGCTCATTTGTTTGCTCCCAAAGTAAACCTGGATGTTCATTCCCATTTTCTCCTTTTGGCTCAAATTACTTCCTAGTGCTGCATCCAAGCATCAAGTGTACACAATGAATGGCTTGCACCAATCTAGATTCTTTAAAACAGTGAAGACACCGGGGCTTCCTTCATTGTCCAAAAGTTTCATGCGTCTTATTTCTGGTTCATAAGTAACATCCTTCTTCAAGAAGGTTAGTGGTCATGCAATCTTTGAGAAATTCTTGAGGAACCTTCTATAGTAACCCACATGGCCTAAAAATGATCTCAACTTACTTCTATTCATAGGAAATGGTAACTCTTTGATTTTTGAAATTTTATCAGGATTAGTACCAATACCATCTCTGGATACAACATTCCCTAACAAAACACCTTTAGAACATCCAAAGACACACTTTGTAGGGTTTAGTGAGGCTTGTGCTTCATCTAACCTTTGAAATGCTATCTCCATCTGGTGCAGGTGGTCCATCTTGCTCCCATAGATGTAAAAATCATCCAGAAATACTCTGATGAAGTTCCCAATGTAGGGTTTGAACACCCTATTCATCAAACGCTGAACGTTCTTTGGAGCATTACACAACCCAAAAGCCATAACTCTATAAGCAAATTTTCCCAAGGAGTGGTGAACGTGGTCTTCAATCGATCTTTCTCCGCTATACGGACTTGGTTGTATCCACTATATCCATCAAAAAACTATAACACTCTGGCCAACTACTTCATCCAAGATCTGATCTGAGAATGGAAGAGGGTAATGATCCTTCTTTGTTTCCTTATTGAGCTTCCTGTAATCAACACAAATGCGTAGCTTCCCATTCTTTTTTATTGAGATCAAAATGGGAGAAACCCATTCTGAATTCTCCACAACAAATATGAATCCTGCATCAAGCAACTTATCTATTTCTTCTTTTACGCCTTGGAAAATTAGGATTCATTCTATATGACATTTTCTTTATAGGCTTAACACCATCTACCAGCTTAATAGAATGTTCTACCCAACTTACTTGACGGAGTTCCTTATAATCAAAAGTGAATATGTGTATGTACCTTCGAAAGAGCTGAAGGTAGGATTCCTTCTCACTCTCCATCACAAAGATCACTAATCTTTATTTGTTGGAGACGATCATCAACTTATTCTTCGAGATAATTTTATGGGGTCATGAGTTGGTGTGGTGGAAGGATATCCATGATTTGAAACATCAACCTCACTTTCTTCATCTTCAGTGTCCACTTCACTGGTACTAGAGTAATCGGAGGATGTCCAATCATTAGTTTCATCACTTGAATCCACGAGTTACGCCTTATGATGCGGAGGGATCACATTTATCTTCACCCTCTCTCTTCCACGTTTAAGTGTTATGAAGCCTTCATTACGGTAGTTTGTTGCATGGACTCTCCTTATCCATTGTCTTCTCAACAACATTGGGTACGCAATAGCAGTACCATTTTTCATCACCCGAAAGTCTACCACACATACAACACCCATAACAAATATTTCTACATTTGAAACTACACCTTCTCGGTTTAGTTTTCTTTTATTTAATGACCTTAACATAAGTGTTGAGGGGTGATTAATTTTTAAACCCAACATATTCATTATAGACTCGGTCATTACATTAATCGCAGCACCTCCATCAACTAAGACATCATGAATTGAAATACCATTACATAATACCTCACCTTGTGGAGCATAGGATCTGCCTCTACCTCCAAATAGGGACCTCAACCTCCTTCCTTCGTCGAGCATTGAGTCCACTTTACAGCTCCCGCCTCTTCTTGGAAGACATAGCCAAGAGTTGACCATATTTAATATTTGCAGGCCTTTTGACGATAGTCTAAGATGAAGTATGGTCCTTGTCTCTGTGAAATCAAAAAATCCCGCACACCCAACTTTCTTCTCCTATGTTTCTTACTAGTTTCTCCTTTCATCTTCTTAGGATCATTTCCATCTTGGTTATCTTTTTCTTTATTTCTTTTTGTTACAAACACATCTACTTCATTATTTATGCTCTTATCTACTACATCTAAAGAATTCATAGGTTTTTTTTTCTTTATCATTATCTCCTTTACCGATGTAGAAGCTCTATCCGGACAATTATACTTATAATGACCCTTTTATAACAACCATAACATACAACTTTAGAAATATTTCTTTTGGACTTCTATCTTCTCCGAGAACTAAATTCTTTTCCTTGAAGAAGATTAATAGTTAATCGACCCATCTTCTTGAGCGATCTTCATACTCGGTAGATGTACTAGGAGAAAGATTTGTGCTCACCGAGTGTGGTTGTGGATTACGGACCAAAGGTGCTTTGGTGTAGGCTCTACTTTAGCAACAATTTCTTTAGGCTCTTCTTCCATGCTTTCTTCTTGCCTTCTTGCAATCTCCTTTGCTTGTTCAATGGTAGCCGGGTGGTCATACTTCACTCGTTGTCGATCTCTCGCTTCATCCCAAGAATTAAGTGCTTACATGGGAGATTATCCACGCCATTCATCAACCCATCCGCTAATCCTTCCTTCGGATCCGGGCATCGAGCTTCCTCCTTAGCTCTAGAACACGAGCATAATAATCCTTTATCTTCTCCTTCTCTCCTTGGGATAGCTTTGTGATATCAATCATGAGATCTACATATCTCTCGTTATTCACCAAATTCTTCAAGAAAACTTTCGCTTAATAAATCCCATGAGTTTTTCACATTATCACCTAGTGTTTCAAACCACCTAAGGGCTAAACCATCCAAAAAGGTAGGAAAAATTCAGTCCATTGTTCCCTTCTTATAAGGCCATTACAAATACAATATCGTTTAAACTCTTGAATGAAAGAGGAAGCATCTTCATTAGATTGGGCTGAAAAAATAGGAATCTTCCCCATTTTCGAAAGTAACTACAGTGAAATACCAACCCACAAGTACAATCAACAAGACTTATGTGCAAAAATAATTGAAATCACTATAATAGAAAATAAAAATGACCACGGTAAACTATGGTAAAACTTGACTTACTACGGTAAAAACTGACTTTACTGTGGTAAACACTATTCACAGAAAAAGTGAAGTTATTTGCGGTAAATACTATTCATAGAAAAAGTGACTTTACATCGCATGAAATACTATTCACGGCAAAAATGACTTTACCATGGTAACTACTATGCATAGTAAAAACAAGGTTACCCTCAAATGATTTTTGACTAAGTGGGAATATCTCTCCAGAAAATCCACCAATGAGGAATGGTCCCGGCAATGAGAACCAAAATGTCATCACCAATCCGGTACTATGATAATTCTTCACCGAACTCCTCGTGCTATGATTATTTACTAATGCATAGCCTTTAGTTTGGTGGATGTAATCTGGAAACACAACAAACATAACACAAGAATACCATCGACTATGATAAGAAGGAATGATGATAAATCTGAAATATCAGAGTAAATTATAATATTAACATGAAATTGTTACAATCTCACCCATGAGGTACTTCAAGTGTTATTGACTTCACTTGCCTTCCACCAATACTATGGGAGAAACTTTACAATTACACCTCTCGAATGGCTTCTTCAAAGACACCTTTAAACCGATGGCTTCCTTTATACACTTCATACAATATTTCTCACTACTTCCTTCTATGCTAAATGAGGGGTGGCCTCTTTATTTATAGAACTTCCAGTTATCTATCTTATCTGTAAGATAAGATAAGAAATCCACTCGACGAATCATATTCCATACCTTAACTCTTATCTCGTACATGTAAGCTTATATTTTAAGATAAGATAAACCTTGTCATTTCACATGGGTTCCACATTTTTAGACTTTTTACAAATAAAATACACAAAATATTTATGACCTCACTCCTTGTCCTTATTACCAATATAATATTTCTAATTCCTAATCATGTAGACCCTACTTCTCTACTTACCCCAAGTTTGACATTTTAACATTACCGACCACTTACGACAAATATTTACTTTTTACCACAACATTCCTATTGTACTTTTTGACTATTACCGTATTATACATTATTAGCGGCGTCGATCGGCGGTGTCATTATCTTCTATCGGACACTACCGCTAATTATACTTAACAACATCCTATTCCGAATACATACATTAATGAAATAGAAATTACGGAGGAAAATTTTAGTGTCGACAAATCGCTGCAAGCAATCAGTAGATAATATGAATGCATTCTCACAACGAATGTAGGAGTCTCTTTGCATGATTCTCGCACAATGTAAATGATGAGTACCTTCTACACATTGGTAATATTAAACATCCGAAAGAGGTATGTACACAACTAGAATCCATGCATGAAGGTACACGTTTATCTAAAATTATTAAATTAGTTTTAGAATTACTTATAACTCCTATGAAAGGAGATGAAAAGTAGTTAATTTCTTAGTCAAAATTAAAAATATTAAATCACAATTAGATGGATGCAATTGTGATTTAATGGGTGAAAAAATAATCTATTTTATTGTTCGATTAAATATACATGAAATATTTAAGAATTTTATTTATATATTAAACTCTAAATATCGAACGAAAATGATCTTCCGATTTAAATACCTTGAGTTCACTTGGATACATGAAGAACAAATGATGATGAACTTTGACTCTAAGGAAAATTCTTCTTAGGAACTTCTTGCTCGAGAATTCAAAGTTCAAATCTCACAAGCCCTTCTCAAATCAGAAATTTAGATCTAAATATTCTTTTGTTGATAAGAAAAGTTTTTTCTTCTGATCAATTGCGTGTTATTTTTAGTGGTAAAATGTCCCAAATGTGGTAAATTTAGACATAAAAATGAAGATTGAAAATCTAAGAAACCTATCCATGGAAATTAAAAAAACTATTTCTTCTAAATGCAATTTAAGGAAAAAAATGATAGTTCTAATGATATTCCTAAAACTATTGCATTATATTTTGTGTTGTATTATTCCTCTAATTTTGAATGGATTCTAGATTAAGGTGCATCAAATCATATGATTGGTGTTTCAAATTCTTTGTCTGATGTTGTGAAAATCAATGAACGTGTATATCTTGGTGATAACTCATCTTTAGAAGCAATAGAGAAAGGAAAAGTAAAATTTTCTAATGGTGTGTTGAATAATGTTTTATTTGTTCCTAATCTCAAAAAGAACCTTTTATCATGTTGTCAATTAACTTGTGATGGTTTTTCTATTAAAATTTTGAAAGATACTTGGTATATCAAGAATAGTAATGATAGTATAATACCAAGGAATTCAAAGAAATAGTCTCAGTATATTTTTGATGATTTCTCTTACATGCATCTTGTTTTGTTTCTCAAAGTTTGAATAATTAAAAACTATGGCATGAAATATTAGGACATGTTAATTATTAAAGTTTATATGGAATGGCTAAATATAATCTTGTGAAAGGTTTGTTTGTGTTATCTTTTTCTCATGATGCGTGTGAAGGATGTTTATGCTCAAAACAAAGTGCTAAACCCTTTCAATCACATCTTGAAGAGAGTTTTTCTTCCACACTAGAACTTATTCATAGTGATGTTAGATGACCTCTTGAAAGTAGCTTCGTTAAATGGCTCTTTATATGTTGTGAATTTTATTGATGATTTGGTCATATTTTCTTAAAATTAAATCCGATGTAGTTGGGATATTTAAGGAATTTAAAGCATTTGTTGAAAAATCTTCAAATTATAAAATTAAGAGACTTAGAACAAATAATGGGGTGAGGATGTTATCAAAGCATTTGAAAAAAATTATATTTATTGTGGTGTTAAAAGGGAATTAACTTCTCCTCATTCTCCCTAATCTAATGGTGTTGTAGAACATAATAATAAGACTATTTTAGATATGGCTCGCACTATGCTTCATTATGATGGTCTTTCTAACTTTCTCGTGGGTGAAGCAATGAACACAATAGTCTATATTCTAAATAGGGTTCCCACCAAATTTATTCATCTTTCAACTCCTTTAAAAAAATGGTCAAATCAAAACTTGATATTTCTCATCTAAAAGTTTTTAGTAGTCCCGCTTCTTTATACATTCCTAAAAAGAAAAGAAAGAAACTTGATATGACTTATTTTTCTTGTGTTTTCATTGATACGGTATTAACACTACATTTCTAAGGATTTACGACCCTCGCAAAAGGGAAGTAATTGAAAATCATAATGTGGTGGTTTTGGAAAAATAATTTTGTTCATCCGATACTAGTAAAGAAAACTATGTTTGTAAATTGAAAAAATCTTTTTATGGTTTAAAGCAAGCTCCTAGAGCTTGGTATGCGAAAATTAATTATTTCTTTAAACAGCTTAGGATTTGTTAATTATTCTTCGACAATGATCTATTCATTAAGTAAGAAAGATTACATATTATCATTATTTTTATATATGTTGATGATTTGCTTATGATCATGATAATGTTGCTTTAATTTGTAAAATTAAAGAAAAATTGAAACAATACTTTGAAATGACTCGATTTAGGTCTCTTACATCATTTTCTTCGCATGGTTGTATTTCAAGATAAACAATCTATTGTTTTTCTCCAAGCACAATATGCAACCAATGTACTCAAAAAGTTTAACATGATTGATTGTAAACAAATTTCTAATCCTATGGAAGTTGGACTAAAATTGATCATAAACTTGAATGCGAAAAATTTGATCCTACTTTATATAGGCGAAATTAGTGGTTTGATTTATCTAACTATCACTGCACTGATATTTCCTATATAGTAGGAATTTCTTTCAGTTTATGTAAGAACCTTATAGAGATCATTGGAATCTTACAAAAAGGATTCTTAGATATATTAAAAGAACCATCAATTATGGTTTGCATTATACTAAGAATGAAAATGCTAACTTATATGGATTTTGTGATTCTGATCATGCTTTGGTGATGTTTTGGATAAAAATATACTTCTAGTTATGTGTTTAAACTTGATGGAAAAAATCATCCAATCTGTTTTATCTCTTCAACAAAAGTTGAGTATAGAAGTGTAATGGAAGCTACAAAAGAGGCTCTATGGCTAAAGAGGTTGTTCGATGAGATAAAGATGAGCATGTTCCTTTGTTCTGCAATAACCAAAACATCATACCTCTTGTACATAATACGAAGACAACATCATAGGATGAAGCACATTAATATACATATACACTTCATCCGTGAGAAGGTGCTAAGAGGTGAGATATATCTCAAATTCATGTCGATCAAGAGAAGGTTGCTAACATCTTCACAAAGCCCCCGAGTGCTACAAAGTTTTGTCACTTTTGTGAAAAATTGGATTGTTGGAGTTTCTATTTAGGGGGAGTGTGCATGAAAATGTCACCTCCTAATGGACATTTGATTTTGTAAAGAGACCTTCAGAATTTGTAAAAGACCTTCGCAGAAAGTGTAAAAAGACCTTCGAGCAAGTGTTAAAAAGACCTTCGGGCAAGTGCAAAAAGACCTTTGAGCATGTATATCTCCTCGGCTTCTTTTTTGAAATAAGTGTAGAAATATATTAAAGGTGATCTTGAGTAAACTCTTTAGTGTTATTGCGTTTACTGGTAAACATCTAATAAAAGCATATTATTAAGGAGGTACTTGGTTATTAAAGGCTCCTATATGATTGGGTTCAATAGTTACATGTCATGAGAACCTATCAAAACATGTAAAATTAAAAATCATACTTATCCATTGATCATGGGATGATCTTTTGAATTCTAAATCCTTTCGTACTCAAAAAGGTAACTTGAGTATGATGAAGGTGTTTTAATTCCTTCACCTGATATGTTAGCCTAAAACCTTTTTTGTTTAAGAATTGTAAATACTATAGTGTACCACGAGAAGGTAATCTATTGGCATATGTTATCCCACTTAACATTAAGGGGGAGTGTTGGAACATAATGATTAAGTGGTATGGCCACCCTTAATATCTATGGGTCCATACCTAATATATATATATATATATATATATATATATATGTTAATATTTAATAATATGATATATTTATATTTCTATTATTAAATATGCTAACCTACGTATATACCTTCAATTATTTAATATCATGAAAAGATTATATTTCTAATATTAAATATTATAAATCTAGGTATATGTGTGTCGATAGATAAGGTTGAAAAGGTAGGTTAGGAGACATACCCGATCACCTATTATAAAAAGGACTTTAGGTCCTCATTTGATATGTTCAAATGAAATATCAAATGTGAATATTATTTTACCCTTGTGATTAGGGTTGAAAGGAGGCGGTGAAAGTTACTTTGGATGTAAGTTTGGTTCTTGAAAGTAAAAGGTTATTTAACAAGAATTTTTAACCTATTTAGAGTTTTTCCACTATAAACATTGTGTCACTATGTTCTTAATTTTGGTATGTATTACTTAATTAATATGTTATGTAATTTTATTTATTACATTGCATAATGTTTAACATTTAATGTTTTATGGTTTATGTTAATATTTAAATGTGTTGGTTGATTAAATTTGTAATAGTTAGAATCTTTTACATTCTAACATTATCAACTATTGTGCCTCATCAATAGACAATGAGATAAATCGTATGCTTTTTTACTTTTTCTTTCAAATCCTCATTCTTAATCATCACTAGACATTTTTCCATTTCCCAAGCACTATTGTCTAACCAATGTGATTTTGGAATATTAGGGAATCCATTATGTTGAAATAAAATTTTATAATCTAGAAAATTATAAATAGGTCTACCCTTTTTTAGAATGTGGTAAATAGTTGAGAACTGTATATTTTTGGCACATAGATTAGACTAAACAACTTTTCCTAACTGAGTTGTAATTTTTCCTCCTTTCTCAACAAGATTTTGTAGTTTTTTTGTTCATTTTCATACTCTATTGCATATCTTACATGCATGCATTCTTTTACATTTTTCCATCTTTGTGTTTATTTTTACCATCTTTTTTCTTAACCGATACATATATTTTACCACAATGTTTCTCAATTGTGTCCAACTTGAGTTACATTTTGTGTTCATTTCCAAGTTTCTAGCTACAAATTATACATTTACATTTTGTTGGAGTATCATTACCTTTTTCTAGCTCTATTGGTTCAATGAATGGATACTTAGTTTCCTAGTCAAACTTAAAATACCTTCCAATAGTCCATCTACTTCTCTTTCTTCACACATATTTTTGTGTTGTATTATCAACTAAAATAGGTGTTTGATCACTATGTGTAGAAATATATTTGTTTGGTGGATCTCATCATCGGGAATGTCATATATTCTCTTCCTTTTCAAAGAATTGATAGTAGAATTTCCAGCTGAAGTTGGTGTTTGATGACAAGAAATGTCTTCTACTTGTTACATATCGTAATCATGAATGTGATTGCCATCCAATGTAGGCACATAATAAGGATTGTCCTCAAGTGGAGGCATATCTTCTACTTGTTGCATATCATAATCATGAATGTCATCCAATGTAGGCACATAATAAGGATTTTCCTCAAGTGGAGGCATGTCATCATCAATAATATTTTGAGGTGGTGACAAGTTATTGTGATTAATTATTTCATGTGGAATATCACTATCAATGGGTTTTGCATAAAAGGGTTTTTGAAATTGAATTATTTTAGTTAATACATAGTACATGTATTTGGTGTGGATGTCAGTTGCATCTACATGACCCCTTTTTGTGGATGGATAAAATAAGATAAAAGATTCCCTTTTTTATGATTGGCTCACTAAGGAGACCACATTTCAATTCTCAATTGAACCTAGGTGAGGTGTTGATGGTCATTTGGATTTCACTCGTAATCATATGTATTGTTTTGTGGGTGTTTGAAATATGTAGTCGAGCGTGCCCAGGATATGTGTCTAGGCATCTAGACTCTCGTAGTCGAGCGTATGGGATGTATGGTCAAGATTTTAGACAACTTTTTGGAAGGCGTCTAAATTATGTTGTTAGGAATACATATCATGTACGAACATCTATGAAATGTAGTTAGACATATGAACTATGTAGTCATAAGTTTAGACTATGTGGTCAACTCATCGGTGTCTTTTTATGCAAGTGACTGATGACATTTGAATTTGACAAATGCTTAGATTTTTATTAGTATATATTGGTGAATATACCTTATTTATGTTTTGAGGAAGTGGTGATATATATGCATAAGTTTAATTTTTTTGAAACACTAGGTGAGCCGAGCCGAAAAAGAACTTGCATCCCGAAATTTTAGGTGAAATGTTATTCTGTATGAATCCTCAAAATTTCCAAATGTAAATTTTGAAATTGTAAATATTCATGAATTAGAGAAAATTTGCCACTGAAATTTACCTTGGATCGACGTTGAGATTGATGAGGTACCCCTTTTCATTTATTCTAATGAAATATCAATTGGTGGTAAACATGAAATTTTTAGGATGTATTACGAAATTTCGTAACATAATTCATAATGTTTCACACAAACACAAGGTCTATTGAACATAAACACAAAAACTATTTTAGGATAAATATATTTTCCTATATTCTTAATAACCTACTATAGTTATTTACTAGATTATTTATCTATTTTATAAATGTCCGCCTTTATTATTACATTAATTGTAAAAGTATCAATATTGCCTATTATCTACTACTTAATAAAAAAGGTATATTAATTAATCTATATGTATCAATTATTACATATATGATTTGACTAACATCTTACTTAAAATTTAACCCGTGTTTTAAAAGAATTTTTTTATAGGTCAAAAACGAGACTATTGGCCTCACTAATTAAAATATATACAACATAAAGACCTAGTAATCTAGGTAAATGTTTAAGTACAAAACCACCTAAAGGTGGCGAAACATACTATGAGTATACTAAACTTAAAGACATTGAAGTAAGCACACCCAAGACTATTTATCCTCCTCCTTCGAGGATTTGGAGACCATGAATGTAGGCATTTCAAAGTATCTATGGCTTCCTCCTTGATCATCGATCATCCCTCAATGAAACCAGATTGGAGTTATTGAACTTGTTAGACGGGATATTCATCACGACAAAGATCACATCCAATTATTCTCCTTGAGATATTTTTTAGATCTTAAGCCTTATAGAGATACCAAATTTTATCCATGTAAATTGTAATATCAAACCCCAATTATTCCATGTCCTAGTAAATTGCAAAGGAGTTACTTGATCTAAGAAGCACGATATGGATGCCAATGATTTGAGCCACTTTCAAAGATGTCCACCATGGCACTTTGGATTGTCTTGGGTTATTATTTACTTTCACAACTTCCTCCATGGTCAATGTTTCCCAAAATATGGTTGATAATTGGGCACGAATAAGGTTAGTAGACATCCACCTAAGCAATTTAGGGTCTATGAAACCTTCAATAAAATTATGATGCCAAAATTACATGATTTTTTTAGTTGTAACTTGAGTTCCTTTGTCCTAAATATAACCAAAATTCAACAACTACCTCAACTTGAGGTCGTTACCTATTGGTGTGGGTTATTTTCAACATCACATGGTGATTTTTATCACTTAGGTGATGTCATAGGTCTAGATGTCACAAGGGTTATGATAGGGTAGTCATTAAATTCCTTACACGTCATTACGCATTCTTTGTGTGTCATATGAGAGTTACTTCCATTTTAGGAATGTAACTCCCCTTCTCCGTTTGAGGAGTCATGATTACAGTACGATAGTTACACAAAACCCCTATTTGTGCCACTTACCTTTTTCAAATATATGTGGAATATGTAATATCCCTCTTCCGGGATCAATGGAAAAATGCAAAGCAACAACCCTTTACTACTCCAATGAAATGCAATTAGCAAGACTCACCAAAAACTACTTGAACCAATCAAATAAATGACTCAATAAATCTGAGGACAAGGGTTTAATGGCCTCTACTAATTATTTTAGAAATTATCCTCGCTTGAACATACAAATCAGATCAAAGCTTATTTCCTAATTAGTGCAAATCATCACATTGAGCATCCCATGAAACACTAACACTGCTGCAATGAAACCACTATTGTTGAGCATCAAAGAAGCAATAACACATTTGCAAAGGATCTTCAAATTTGATGTCGTTCCACCAATGTAAATTGCTAAATATATGTCTATGAAATTTGATATAGTTCCAGATGTGGATTGCAAAGAAAGGTGACCATACCACAATATCCTTAATCCTTTGGCTACCAAAAGAGACTTTCAACACCATTAAACCATGCAATCTCCAAGCCATAAGAAGATCTGCAAACCAATATGATTTTTTTCCCTATATATATATATAGTCTTCACACAATAGGAACCTCAGTCAATTTTCCAATCCTTGGAATATTTCAGTCACAAGTAGAACTGTAAATCACTGCCAAACATCAATAATTCATGCAACTATAGGCTGCAAAGTATACTATTAATTCACTGATTATGTGGGGGTCAAAACAGGCATTAAAACATTAAATATGCATCTCCCATTGAGGTCACTAGGATTAGGGATGAACAACAGTCTCCTTAGATATGATTCAGATCATGGAACACACAAATCTAATGCCAAACTCGCCAATACCAGTCGCTGCCACTAGTAACTCAGCCTTACCAAGTACGCTGCACCATAGAGCATTATAACATGCATTTAAGCACCTAAATAGTTACACAATGAAATCATTGGCCAAGGATAAATAGCAGTCTTAATTTATATTAAAATTATATCCTTATAACACCAATGATTAGCATCAATATGCCCTAGATGAATTGTTGTAACCAAGAGCTCAAGATCATGACACTAACTCAATCGATTCACAACAACAATGCACTAAACCTGATCACAATCATCATTAAAGCAAGTCGTTGTAAAATAGGGCATGAAAGCATGCAAAAAGGCTGATTGTACCACACTCAGAAATGCATACAAACAGCTCACAAATATTATGAAAGGGGATCACTTATATTAGAAACCAATACACCAAAGCCGACTTGCCAAAAGTACCCCAAAACAATTTTTTTATCACTAACCCAGCTGCTACAGTGACGTCGCTACAGTGATTCGCTACAGTAGAAAAAGGCAGATTTGCACTTGCAAATTTAATCAAATGCTTGCCAAAGCCAAAAACATGGATCTAGCAAATAATCACTTCAATTGATTCTCAATAACCAGCTCAATACAACCTCCCACGCAAGAGAGAGAGAGAGAGAGAGAGAGAGAGAGAGAGAGAGAGAGAATCAATGGGCATGCATCCCAACTCCAAGCATGGAGTATCAAAATAACTTCATCATAACATAATAATAATAATGATCCTAGCACTCCTTTTATAAGCAAGGAGGCACAAAATTTGAAATCCTAGAGAAGGAAAATATAAATAAATGTAGTTTGTTTTCCTAGGTGTGGTGTCCCCTTTTCAAAGGGTGATTTTATCAATAAAAGCCACCTAAACATTTATTTAATTAATTCCCCATTTAATTTTTATATTTTGGGAATTAAAAAAATAATCTTCATAATTAAATAATTATTGCTCCAAGAAATAATATTTAATTATTTAAAAAATGCTCCCCTTGCACATCCCGAAGCCCACGGGAAGTATAGGCTAAGGGTCTTCGAAATGGGGGCATTACAATCCTCCCTTCCTAAGATATATTTCCCTCAAGCAATAGCAAGCTCATGCCTCTGGTACCACCATGGTAGCACTCTAAGAACCGAGTTCCCATGCCACTCAAGTGGAGGAGCTTTTGTAATATCTTGGGCTACTTCGTCCTCCTAACAGTTAGGAGTGTAAAATCCTACATTTTATTCCTCAAACCTACACATGAAACAAACCAGTTATAAAAATGATTGTTGAAGAACACTCTTCTTGCTTCTTCTAGGTATCTCCATGGCTTGGATGGTGCCCAAATTCCTTTCATACATGGGCTGCCCCCATAATCTGCTATGTAGTCCTATGTGCTTGTTGTATTCATGTCATTCTTCACCAAAAATTAGACTTATCCCTTCCTAATCAATCATGCATGAGTTACAAACAAACACCCATAACCATACCATCATGTGTACACCAACAATCTAAAGTGTAGAAAGAATGATGGATGATCACGATGATGTTAGGTACCAAAAAGATGGGGCAGCAATTGTTATCTTTGATTTCTATTGAAAATATGCAATATGTGGTATCCCCATTAATTTCCTTCTTCTCATTCCCTTCCTTGACTTAGCCATATTACCCCTGCAAAATATATCATGAAGGCATACCCAAAGAAAGACCAATTCACCATACAATCCTCGCTGAAATGAAATCAAAACATTTATCAAAGAAAACATGCATGTCACTTGAACCATATTCCATATGATAGTAGGAAATTGTTGCCCCCTTATGCACCATGTTAAAAAGGCAATCATACTTCCATGTAATCCCAAAATCTTCCTCACAAGAGTTAGTCCAAGTAATGTCATCAAAACTGAATTGAATGATGGTGAAACTAAGTAGCTTACTCTTAGGGGTTACTTCCTTGTCCATAGCAACAATATTGCCATTACAACATTTTCCTTCATGAGAGGCCTTCGATTCCTTCTCTTTCCCACACATACTCACAAGATCCCATGAGGCATCCTTCATTTCTTTTCTCAAGTTAGCACAACACTTTTGATGATCATGCCAAAACAAAAATATTTTTTGGGAAGACTTACCCAATCAAACAAATTGCTTCCTTTAGCAAGCTGCCCATGATCCCACATGCTAAGATCCATCATGAAGTGGGAAAATAAACCATACCTTAGGTTGTCCTCACTCTTTTCAAAACTCAGAATTTCTTGAGCATTCTCTTCCCTTGATGCATGGAATTGGGGAGCCTTTAAAAATGAAATAAGGGTGCTACCCACCTTCCTAACCTGCTCATCAAACTCATTCTCACTTGACATGTAACTAGGATCATCAAAAATCATCTTGAAATTAAAACCATTTCCCCCATGACATAAGAACAATAGAACATTCAACTTGATAACCCCTTAACCACATCGAAGAATAAAACAAATAACTTGAAGTGGTGGCTTACATCTTCATACCATGAGGTAATATGTGCATGATGATACCCCCTTGTTTCAACTCCATCATTCACATAAGAAAAGGGAAAATCAGAAATGCAAGGAAAATCGTACCATTTATTGAGCTCATGGTTTTTCCTTATGTAAGGAAGCAACAAAACTGAAACAAAAGGCTTGGGGCTGCCCATCATACCTTGTTCTTCCTTCCCTTTTTCATCTTCTTGCTTATGGAAGGTAGGTGTCTCTATATGGCCATTGACTTCTTCGATGAGCTTATCCCAATATGCATCAACTAAAGTCCTTCTTTTCTTTGATCCACTTCTTTTCCTCTTCAGTTACAAAACCCTTGAGGGTCAAGAGGGCTTGGGTCTCTTGACTTAGTGTAAAGTACTCTTGGCAATATGAGTCAAGATTATGCTTGATCTGTTCCTTCCATTCACCATCACTCATCAACTCCATGATCTCTGATTTCTGCACTTAGAATCACAAACCCTGCATACACAAAGTGACCCACACGAATAGAGGATGGTAGCTCTGATACCACTGTAATATCCCTCTTCTGGGATCAATGGAAAAAATGTAAATCAACAACCCTTCACTACTCCAATGAAATGCAATTAGCAAGACTCAGTCAAAACTACTTGAACCAATCAAATAGATGACTCAATAAACCCGAGGACAAGGGTTTAATGGCCTTTACTAATTAGTTTAGCAATTATCCTCAGCTGAACATACAAATCAGATCTAAGCTTCTTTCCTAATTAGTGCAAATCACTGTCATTGAGCATCCCACAAAACACTAGCACCGTCTGCAATGAAACCACTATTGTTGAGCATCAAAGAAGCAATAACACATTTGCAAAGGATCTTCAAATTTGATGTCGTTCCACCAATGTAAATTGCTAAATATATGTCTATGAAATTTGATCTAGTTCCAGATGTGGATTGCAAAGAAAGGTGACCATACCACAATATCCTTAATCCTTTGGCTACCAAAAGAGACTTTCAACACCATTGAACCATGCAATCTCCTAGCCACAAGAAGATCTGCAAACCAATACGATTCGTTGCCCAAAATATATATAGTCTTCACACAATAGGAACCTCAGTCGATTTGCCAATCCCTGGAATATTTCAATCACAAGTAGAATTGTAAATCACTATGAAACATCAATAATTCATGCAACTACAGGCTGCAAAGTATACTATTAATTCACTGATTATGTGGGGGTCAAAACAGGCATTAAAACATTAAATATGCATCTCCCATTGAGGTCACTAGGATTAGGGATGAACAACAGTCTCCTTAGATACGATTCAGATCATGGAACACACAAATCTAATGCCAAACTCACCAATACCAGTCGCTGCCACTAGTAACTCAGCCTTACCAAGTACGCTGCACCATAGAGCATTAGAACATGCATTTAAGCACCCAAATGGTTACACAATGAAATCACTGGCCAAGGATAAATAACAGTCTTAATTTATATTAAAATCAGATCCTTATAACACCAATAATTAGCATCAATATGCCCTAGATGAATTGTTGTAACCAAGAGCTCAAGATCATGCCACTAACTCAATCGATTCACAACAATGCACTAAACCTGATCACAATCATCATTAAAGCAAGTCGCTGTAAAATAGGGCATGAAAGCATGCAAAAGGCTGACTGTACCACACTCAGAAATGCATACAAACAGCTCACAAATATTATGAAAGGGGATCACTTATATTAGAAACCAATACACACAAGCCGACTTATCAAAAGTACCCCAAAAATAATTAATTTTTTATCACTAACCCGATGTGGCTACATTGACGTCGCTACAATAGAAAAATGCAAATTTGCACTTGTAAATTTAATCAAATGCTTGCCAAAGAAAAAAACATGGATCTAGTAAATAATCACTTCAATTAATTCTCAATAACCAGCTCAATACAACCTCCCACGCGAGAGAGAGAGAGAGAGAGAGAGAGAGAGAGAGAGAGACATCAATGGGCATGCATCCCAACTCCAAGCATGGAGCATCAAAATAACTTCATCATAACATAATAATAATAATGATCCTAACACTCCTTTTATAAGCAAGGAGGCACAAAATTTGAAATCCCTCGAGAGAGAAAATATTAAATAAAAGTAGTTTGTTTTCCCTAGGTGTGGCGTCCCCTTTTCAAAGGGTGATTTTATCAATAAAAGCCACCTAAATATTTATTTAATTAATTCCCCATTTCATTTTTATATTTTGGGATTTTAAAAATAATTTTCATAATTTTCATAATTATTGCTTGAGGCAATAATATTTAATTATTTAAAAAAACGTTCCCCTTGCACATCCCGAAGCCCACGGGGAAGTATAGGCTAAGGGTCTTCAGAAATGGGGACATTACAAATAGGGGTTACACAAACCCCTATTTATGCCACTTACCTTTTTCAAATCTATGTGGAATATGATTCAATAAAATCTAAGTATTTTATTAAAATGAGAAATTTCCAACTATGATAAATGAAATATAAATGCTCAAGTAATTTATTTGATATTTAAATGAAATAAAATAAAAGGGGAAGGTACTTACCTGAATTAGACTTACCTTGTACTAATGGGACTGAACATAGTGATGAAATAGAGCATCACAACAAACCTCAAAAAATTGCAGGTTGAGACAGATCTCGTCTAGACTAGGGCGTCGGGGGAAGGATGAGGGCGCCAGGGCACCTTGATCTGAAATTTGGGTGCCCCAGTCTCGCGAAAAGATTGGAATCTTATCTGACATGGTCGTTAGGTATTTGTAGTACTTCACCTTTGGTCACATAAATTTCACACTTTGGTTCTTTGGTGTCATCATAAACCTACAATGAAGAATCACCTGCAAAACCCCACACAAAGAATCAAACCCTAAAAAAATAAAGATGCAAATGAAGGGATCAGATTGTCCTCAACTCGCCAAATAGATGGACTTATGATTGAGTGTTTTACTACATCTCAAACCCAATGTAGTTTTGTGTGCTTTTGTGTGCAATAATGTTCCTAGGTTTCCCTAATGCAAATGACGTAGAGATATCGGGTAGTAGCTAGATAAAATGTAAAATGGTGGATGGAATAGAATGAAAATCCCCTTCCTATGTAGTGTGTGATGTAGAATAATGCCCAAATGCATTCCCTTTCTCTATGTAGATAGCTAGCCCTTGATAGAAATAGTTTACCTATAAGGTAGTATGTATGTTGTGTTTTAGTAGGAATCTCTTGTTCAAATTATGACACTATTGACCTGACATGCCAACTAGTACCTTGAGAGATGAGAGGAAAAATAAAAAGACCAAACTCCAATGAAAAAATGAAACCAAGTGTGACAGGGACTAGGTCACCCTGGCACCCTAATCCCTCTCTAGGTTCCCTAGTCAAATACTAGTGATGACAATCGAGTGAGTACTAACTGATAGGAATTCCTGAGACCTAGCTAAAACTACGCAAGTCAATGACAAGTGTACAAGACCAAAAATGGTAAAGACCAATAAGAAAGATGAATGGACTATGAAATGGGTCATCAGTGAATACTTTTTTTTACGCAAGATCCATATATAAAACACCATACTTGGCGGTATAATAATAGTAGTAATTGCATGATTTTGTGACTACGAGAATATGAGATAGATTGAGATGTTTTGACCCTTTCAAATATTTGCTTGCACACTCATGGTTTATGCTCACTCCATCTTGGAACCTCATCATGCTATCGAGTATAACTTGGTCGATGTTCGTGTTATCCCACATGATCCTCATGCTTCATGTTTTTAAATTATTTTCCATGGTATTAGAGTGCTCATTGTTGGGATTTATGTTACTCACTGGTTCCTCATTTCCTTCACCGATCTCATATTTCCATTTGTAATTTTTAGGTTTCGTATGTAAACATTGTAATGGATATTTCATCTGTTCTCTACTTTTATTGATTTCAAGTTTTTAATCTTGTTAATGGTTGTTTGTTCGAGGTTGCTTCATGGTTTTCCAAGTTTACATGTTATGGAGGTCTATTTGAGGTTACAAAGTGTGTTGTTGTTTTAGTTTTAAAATGTTGGTTTTGTGAAGTTTTGAGGTGGTTCTATGTTGTTTCTAGCCTAACTCACCCCATCTCACCAATATGGGAACCGATATGACCCTCCATGGTCATCCCCTTCCTCCAAAATCAATCTGTATTATTTGTGTTGTGCTAGTTTGATTCGGCTTTTTTGGCCTTAACTTGACATGTATTATTTTTAGGGCTTCTTCAATTGCTCATGGATTTACACCACCCCTACACACGCTTTTCATCCCTATCTCATTAATTTTCCTACTCGTAGTGCCTCCTTCCATCTCTTCCTCTCTACTTCACATATTGACTCATACCCTGCATCACGGATTCACCTTTGGCTTTCTATGCATCATTGGCTCATCATGTTTTGGAGTTTTCCACCCTAACATCTATTTAGCACCCGTGTGTTAAGATCTCGCATTGGATCGATCATCATGCCTTAGTTCGTTACTCTCGGGTTACTTCTATTTGACCTAGACGGTGTTGAATCCAAATTTTGTCTCACCTTTTTGGCTTTGCATTTGTGACCCTTCCCAGCGTTTTCATGTTGGTCTTCAAGCTTTCTTGTTGCACTACTCACCTCGGCGCATGAAGGCCTCTAACTTGTTGTCCTACCTCATACTTCTTACATCGACATGATTTGGTATTTGTCGATGACCAACCCTTCCGACTCGACAGTCGACCCTTTGACACTCCAACTCTATCCTTGAAAACTCATACTTGTATCCCTAGGAAACTTTATGCACTCATCTATCTCGTTGGTTTGTTCCACCCTACTTGGATAAATCCCATCACATCCATCTCCCTAACTCAACACCTAGCTTTCGATAAGATTGAACACATCCCGGCTCACCCACCGAGCCCCTCCCACCCAACTCATTGGGAAGCTTGGTCAAGATGCTTGCCAATTCACCTTGATTTGAAAATGGTTTTACCACTAGGTATTGTTTAATTTTTTTCGAATACTCAAAAATTTGATTTTAAAATTGATTAAGAGTTTGATGGTTTCACTTTTAGCTATTTTGAAACCCCACTTTTTCTAATTTCTCTTAATCGATAATTTTTAATTTTTTAACTCATCTTTTATTATTTAAACATAAATATTACAAATCCATTAAAATATGATCACAAGTTGATTTTTATTATACATTCAATCTAATTTTTAATCCGAAATCGATTATACATTTACTTTTATCTATTATGGATAAAGGATTCTCAAATTTTAATCAAATCCAATATTCCCGTTCTTTTCTTAGTCAATTTATTCATTCCTTATACTGAATTTAAAATTTGATCATAAGTAGAAAAACTAAAATAAAATACTCCAAAATTTTGATAACCGAGTTCACCCAGATGGGCTATGTCTTTGGATTCACTTAATCATTAATTGATATATTAATTAACTAATGAAGTACAATATTTACCTTCCAACATGAATACTATATCATTTTCACCTTCTTAAAGAGATCATTTAGATTTTAAAACTCGTAAACTGTTAGAAATATGTTTCCAAGTCCATTCATGGCTTTATAGTATCTCCAAATTGCGATCTTCATGAAATTGTATAATAAAATCACCTACACCTAGAAAACTATAGCACTCCATGAAGAATAAATGACATCATTTTGTTCCTCTCTAAATTTTGAACACTTTTCCTTTTTACACCAAAGTCTAATTTTGAATCTAAGTTCTCTAAAAATGTTGTTTTTACAAATGCTCAATTCTACCTATACACAATCACTAGCAAAAGCTTGTTGAAATAGTTGCGATCCCATTGTATATATTTTTGAGTTGCATCGGCACGATAGTGAGCCATTTTTTTGGACCAAATAGGTCTTGGGGTCGAACCCCTCCTCTTTATTTGACAACTTGTTATTTCTATTGTGGGGGTTTATCCCACATTGATCGCGAGATAAGATGATGAGGGGTTTAATAAAAGATGGTTCGTCCACTTTGTATTTGTGGTTGCAGCCATGCCTTGACCATTTTTCTTACCACGTATGTGGTATGGGCTATACATATCTTGTTGAATGTTGTTGTTGACTCGTTTGAACCACCTAATTGGTTGGGCCGAATCCTTGGTTTGTTTGAGCTTCCCACGATTGGCCCGAGATGTTAAGCCACATGGCTAGGGAGTTGGAAATGTGCTGGTCCAATCCACTAGGATATGTGTATAATCCATCCACGACATATGAGGAGTTAATCCTGAGATGTGGGTGAGTGGATCGATCGACTCGATGTAAATAGAGCCACATATTGGCCGAGCACCAATGCATTGAGTTATTAACTAACTCGATGAGCTATACCTTGCATGGCAATATAATTCGGTCTAATACAATACAAATCCATGCATTACGAGTTATAAATGCCCTAAAATAATCCCACAAGTAGGATATATTTTAAAAATATGAAATATATAATAAAATTTACGATGATGTAAATACAAAGAAAAGGTGGAAAAGGCACCCTCCTTAAAAAAAAAAAAAAGTGTCAATCTTGGTTGAGAGCTTCCAACTAGAAAATAGCAAGGCCAACCCATATATTTACAAGTGATGAAGATCGGCATTCAAAAACAATTTTTCATTTTGCCAATTTTTTCACTTCTACCACGTGTCACGTCTTGATTAGATAGTTGACCAAGTTTGACCCAATTTTTGCCAAACTTTTACCTATGGTAACTTTCACATACGAGCTTTGTTTTTCAAGTTCTTCGTATCAACAAAATATCTCAAGACGCTCTTTAGTGTTGTAATAGTTTATGGAGATTTTAGAAACATATGAATCCATAAATGTGTTAGAGATCACAAGCACTAAAAGGGGGGGTGAATCAATGCAGATTAAAATTAATTTCCAGAGTTATACCAATTCACAATATTTAGTTTGTGCGCATTCTTATAACATGTTCATTTTGACAAACATATATTACATAGTAAAGTTTTGAACACATAATTTACAATGGGAAACCATTTTGGGAGAAAACCCACTTGAAACCACAACTTTATTAGGAACACTAATTCCAAAGTCTTACAATGGTTTCGGTTGAGCACCCACTCAACCTATGAAGCACCCACTTCACAACTTCAAGCACCCACTCGAAGATTTACTAAGCACCCACTCAACAAATTTTAGCAAGCACCAACTTGCAAGGAGCACCAACCCCTAATTTAATCAGCTATAACTGATATTTTGTAGGCACCCACCAATAAGGAGGTCTGTAACCCCCTGAAAATGCTAAGCTACAACTTAGACTTATTTTACATACAAGCTTTGATCATCTAGTTTCAAGATTTCTTACATAATGGATTATGATCACTTTTTGTATCTATTTGTGTTCTCTCTTTCACTCTCTTATGTTCATCTAGTTTGAACTCTTCTTGCTTAATCAATTTGTTGCATTGATGTTCTTCTCATCTAATATATCCTATTTACTTTATCTATCTACTTTGGTTCTTCCTCTCTCTTTTCTTTGTGTAGCTCTCTCAACTTTAATGCATCATCTTCTCCATTTGAGCAACACACATATTGGTATTGAATTTCCTCTATATATTTAATCAACCCATTCCAATGCTTCCTTTGGCATGTCATGCATCCTTTCTACTCATGTCACTGAAAATTTGTTCCATTGAATGAATACAACAAACTCCATATTTTTCTCTTATTATATTCGACTTGATTTCACCTTTCACCAGAAAATATTTATTAGCTGATACCTAAAAATAGATTTCTCATCTTTCTAGGATTTCCAACATGATCAAGATGAGCAAGAAGTTTTCTAATTGATATTTAATTTTCCTTAAAATTAGGAATCATATAGAAATTGTAACTGTATTTCCACAAAGTCAAGGAGCATTAAATATTGACAGTTGAAACTATAGATTTCTTCGTTCTTTGTGGAGCTCAAGTTGTCGAATCAGCCGTAATAACCGCAGACATCGAATCACCATCGATTTTGGAGAAAAAAATCTCACTTGTCCATATTTAAATCAATTTGATTTTTCTTGAGCTCTATCCAGTTCATACTTGTTCAATCTATGGATTTCCTTAGCTTCTCTGACTTTCTCCTTTCTATCAAGACACATTTCTTTAATCAGGTGTCTTTTCTCCATTCTTGGTGGATTTTTTTTGTCATCTCTGTGGATTTTCTTTGCTTCACAGCTCTTTCTCATGTTTCACAAATTTCCTTCTTGTTTGCTGCCTTCCCATGGCTTTGTTCCATGTCCGTGACTCTATCCCTTTACCTATGGATTTTATCATTCTCCACGGCTATCTTCTTTCCATAGCAGATTTACTAGTTTTTTCGTGGCTTTTCCCTTATGTGTAACTTTCTCAAAATTCCTTACTCCCATGGATTTTCCTTCAGACTATTCATACTTCCGTGGTTCTTCCTTCACATCTATAGCATTACCATTCTCACTGCAGCTCATCCTTTAGCTTCTTTTTTGCTTTGGTGGATTCATCCTTTTACGTGTGGCCTTCATAAGCTTCTACAACTTCCTACAGACTTCGGTGGCTACTTCCGGACTTTTCGGCTATCTCTTTATGTCTACACCTTTCACAAAATATGATTAAGTCCCTTAGAACTTATCCTTGACCATCCACAAGAAGCCTCAGTAAGCGACACTACCAATCAACCTTCATATTTTTCACTTGTTCAGTTTACCAATTAACCTTTTTCCCATCAATACAACTTGACATTAATGAAAGCACATATACAATGAAAAAGGTCTAATAATCTTTCCTATTTCATTAATGCATACTTTGATAAAATCAATCTAGAAAACTAGATCCCCCTCTCATAAATATTGTTGACACTTTGATTAAGAGCTTATTCTACCTAAGAATGCCCCCTCATTTTATCTTCACACCTTTTGATTTTTGGTGGTATTAGGAATAACTCCCAATTCATTCCTTAAGTGCTCAAAAGTAGCTTTGAGCATTGGCTCAGGTCATAATGTCTACAATTTCTTCTTTTGTGCTCACATATTCTAAACTACTTTTATTTTCATTCACTTTTTCCCTCAAGAAATGCTATATAATTTGAATATGTTTTTTCTTTGAGTGGAACACGGGGTTCTTAGAGACACTTATTGAATTTGTGCTATCACAAAAAAGGGAATTGGACTATCAAATTTTACCTTGTAATCTTCCAATTTATACTTCATCCATAAAACCCGAGTGTAACAAATTACAATAGCTATATATTCTTCTTCACATGTTGAGAGTGCCACTGATGATTTCTTCTTTCTCAGCCAAGAGACTAAACAATTTCCAACAAAGAATTCTTTGCACTTCTGGTACTCTTCCTATCATCAACACTTCCTACCCAATCAACATCTGTATAAGCTCTTATGTTGAAATCATTTCTTTTGGGGTACTAGAGTCCATATTTAATTGTTCTCATGAGGTATCTCAAAATTATTTTGACCACTTTGAAGTGTGTTTCCCTTAGATCCTCTTGGAATATTCCAACAAGGCCTACCACTTGCATGATATCTGGTCTTGATGCAGTGGAATAGAGTAGACTACCAATCATGGATCTATACAAGGTTTTGTCTACTTTTGGTGAGTTTTCCTCTTTGCTTAGCTTGCATCCCACTTCCATTGGTGTTCCTATAGGTCTGCATATTCCATCCTGAACCTTTTCAACATTTCTTTGATATACTTGGTTTGGGATATGAAGATACCTTGATCTGATTGACTGATTTGTAAGCCCAAAAAGAATGATAGGTCCCCAAGCATAGACATTTCAAATTCCTCTTTCATCATATCAAAAAATTCATGTCATTTTATTATAGTTTCCTCCAAACATAATGGCATCCACAAATAAAATAACAACCATAGATGATATTCTTCTTCGTTGATGTAGAGATTCTTATCGAAAACACATTTTTATAAAACCTTGATCAATGAGGTATGAATCCAATCTATTATACCAAGGTCTAGGAGCTTGTTTCAATCCATGCAATGCCATTTTCAACATACACACATAATATTTATCTGTAATTAGTTAAAATCTATTAGGTTGTTTAATATGTACCTCTTCATCTAGAAAACCATTTAAGAAGGCTGATTTCACATCCATTTAGAACACTCTTATATTTATGTAAGCCACATAATCCAGGAGAATTCTTATTGCCTCCATCCTTGGCAATGGGAAAATGTTTCATCAAAGTCGATTCTTTCCATTTATGCATAGCCTTTACGCACTAGTTTTGCTTTGTTTCTTTTTACTTCTCCTTTTCATTCAATTTATTTATGAAGACCCGCTTTGTTCTCCTTTGGTCTTGGCACAAACTCCCAAGTTTCATTCTTTTCTATTTGATCCAGTTCTTCATTCATTGCATCAACCCAATGTTGATCTTTACTTACTTCTGCAACATTCTTGGGTTTTATCATTGAAAGAGTGTTATATCTTCATGGTTTTATTGCTCTCTTAGTCTTCTTCTTGTGAGAATGTCACCTTCTCTATTTCCAATTATCTAATTTGAAGGATGATCCCTCTTTACTTTTCTCGAGGGTGTCTTAGTGTTTGGTATTTCTTCCTCTTCATCTGCTTCTTCATGCGGACTATCCATTTCTTCATCATCTTCTTGTTCTTCATGATTGTTATTATGCTGAGTGTTGAACTTAGGAGTTTCATCCACCTTTACATTTGTGCTTTCAAAAATATTTTGCAACCTTTTATTGTAGCACCTACTGAGCCGGGCTGACCACCGAATATCCAAGAAATATGCCTTCATCACATCTTGAGTCAATTTTTCCTAATTGTCTTCATCTCTTTTGATGTAACATTTACTTCCAAAGAATATTATGTGTTTAAGATTCACAATCCTTTTTTCCACAATTCATAAGGTTTCTTGTCATTGTTTACTCTCAATTGAGCTTTGTTTAAGATGTAGACTATTGTGTATACTTCTTCACTCCAATATCTATCTGGTAGTTTAGATTCATTCAGCATAGTTCTTACCATTTCATGCATAGTTCTATTTTTCCTCTTAACAACTCCATTTTGTTGAGGTGATCTCGAAAATGAGAAATTTCTTCTAATTCCATTTTCTTCAAAAAATTCACAGAACTCATTAGACCAGAATTCTCTACTTCTATTTGATCTTAAGCATCGATCTTTTTGTTCTTCTTGTTCTCTAACAATGCCTTGAATTTCTTGAATCTCTTGAATCTGTCTAAGGCTTATGAATTTTGCTTTAAACACACTACCCATGTCATTTTGGTGTAATCATCTATCAACAACATGAAATACACCTCACCTTGTATAATTTCAGATTTGGTAGGACCGTAGAGATCTATATGAATCAATTCTAGAGGTCCGTTGTTGAGTATTCCTTTGATTTGAATGATCTCCTTGTTTTTAACCATGCAAGCATGCTTTACAAAGTGTATCTGCTGGTTTTACAAATTTTGGCTATATTTCACACACCCTTAGGTTCTTAGTTTTACAGTTCTTAAATCTCATGTGTCTAAACCTTCATGTGCCTGACCAGCTTATAAGAACCTTACTTGTGTAGAATTTATCACTATTTATTTCATTTAGCACATGCATGTTGTTTTTTTTTCCTTTTAGATTTTGCAAATTTCTTTCCTATTTTTCCATTGATGATATCACATCCTTTGTCATGGAATATCATATTGTATCCCCTTTTGCACATTTGACTCACACTTAATAGATTGTGCTTGAGGCCTTCAACGTATAGAACATTTTTTATGATATTCTTTCCATTATCTAGACTCAAGGTTCCTTTTCCAACTATGTTTTTGAATTGTTATCACCAAATCTCACAACACCTAATGCATTGTTTGAAAGTGAAATTAATTTTCTTTTGTCACTTGTCATATGGCTGGAACATCCACTATCTAGATACCAAATTTTATCTTCATTTTGTACATGAAATGTGGTTTATACTACTTAGCAAAACTCTTTTATTTTGTTTGCATATTTCTTTACAACATACACCCATTTCTCTTGTTTGGGATGTTTTTGTTTACTTGTTGATGCCTCATTTATTTTCTTGTAATAAGTTTAGTGGACATCATTATAGTTCAATCTATTCTAATATGGACCAAAGTTTATTTTATATCCTCTAGAGAATTTTCTACACTTAATGACCTTATGTCCAAACTGATTACATGAATAACAATAACAATATAAGGAATGTGTGTACATCATATCATAGGTGATTATGGGGAAATATTACTTCTCTTGGCAAATTTTCTGAATTCTTTATTTACATCGAAAATGTGCTTGGAATTGATCTGATGATATTGTCTTCGTTCTTTCGCGGATTTTTTTCTTAACTTTATTCCTTGAAAGTAATCCCATACTTATCATTTGTATTATGTTGAGCACTTAGTATACCAATCAAAACATTTTAACTATTTTCTAGCTTTTCATACACAATCAGATTAGTTCACTTGTTCCATCTCATCTATTAGTCACTCCCTTCGAGCCTATTTTTGTGCACTCATCCTCCTTTGATTTGTAAGAGTTTGAAATCTTTTCTAGCTGAGTTTCAAGCTCTTTGAGCTCATTGGCCTCTTCTTCTTCTCTTAGAGTTTGTCTTTCTTCAAAGATGCAGATTTTTTCTTCGTGGTATTTTAATGTGTATCTCAAATTTTGATTATTTTTTCTGCACAATTTTAATTCTTCAAGAGCACATACTAATTCAGCTTCAAGATTTACTTCAACTTCTTCTTCATCATAGTCTTTAAATTCAATTGTATTATTTCCTTTGGAGCTGCATTCTTCATACACATCCATGGCCATAAACAAACATTCGACCGGTCCTCATCACTTTCATTTTAAGAGTTTCCTAGGTTGCTTGAATCATAATCACTTGAATCTTCTTTTGAATAGAAGTTCATTTTATTCTTAAAAACTTGTAATTTTTCTTTTTATATCTAGTTTCTCTCTTGTTGTGTTTATGATTAGTCCTCTTCATGTTCAAACTGAGTTTATTTATTTTTGTTTGGACATTTAATAGCAAAGTGACCTACTTGTCCACATGTGAAGCATTTGAAAGGAGTTTTCCTTTATACTTACCTAAACCTCTTTTCAATCTTCTTACAAACATTTCTTCAATCTTTTCATCATCTAATTCATCCTCTGAATCTGATTCTTCTTCTTTTTCTTGTTTGGACTGGGTTTCTTTCGTGACCTTGAATGCTACCTCTTTTTGGTAATCTTGGATCCAATAATCCTCATCTCCTATGTTGAAATAATGATTTGTAATTCATCCATTATGAGAGACTTTATGTCCTTGGCTTCCTCCACTCATCAAATCTGCACATTAAACTTGGCATCGAGAGATCTCAAAATCTATAAGAATATAACAAATTCTTCTAGTTTCTCACCTAGAGCTCACGATCATGCGATGACTTCATCTATTCTCTGCATGTAGGCCATTATTCTCTCATCGTATTTCATTTTCATATTTTCAAACTGAGCTTTGTAGGTCTACAACTTTGCTAGCTTGAATTTTTCATCTCCTTCATAAATACTTTAAATTTTGGTCCATATCTACTTTTCTATTGTGTAGTTCATAACTTTTACAAACTCTATTTCAGTCAAGCCACATAGAATAATGTTCATTTCTCTTGAGTTGCTGCATTCATATTCTTATTTTTTTTATGAGGATGTGATTGGAGTGGCTGGAGGATTGTATCCTTTCTCAACACATTCCCAGATATCAAAACCGAGTGACATCGGATATGTTTTCATCCTTATTATCCAAAATACATAATTCATTCCAAGTGAAGAGATGTGGTCTTGATAGTGATAAAACCGCATTGTGCCCGATTTGCTACCATGCTTGTGAAAAGGGGATATCCTTGAAGATGTTAAGTTTATGATAGAAGGAATCACTCTAATACCAATTGTTAGAGATCACAAGAACATAGAGGGGGTGAATATGTGAACATTAAAATTAATTTCTAGAGTTATACCAATTCACAATATTTAATTATACGATTCTATATCATGTTAATTTTGTCAAACATATATCAAACGATAAAATGTTGAACACATAATTTATAGTGGGAAACCCTTTTGGGAGAAAACCCACTTGAAACCACAACTCTATTAGAAACACCAATTCAAAAGTATTACAATGGTTTCAGTTGAGCACCCACTTCACAACTTCAAGCACCCACTCAAGGAATTTTAGCAAGCACCAACTTGCAAGAAGCACCACCCCTAATTTAATTAGCTACAACTAATATTTTATAGGCACCCACCCATAAGGAGGCTACAACCCTCTGAAAATTCTAAGCTACAACTTAGACTTATTTTACATACAATTTTTGATCATTTAGTTTCAAGATTGCTTACACAATGGATTATGATCACTTTTCTATATCTGTTTGTGTTTTCTCTTTCACTCCATTCTTCTCATCTTGTTTGAACTCTTCTTGCTCAATCAATTTTCTGTATTGATGCTCTTCTCATATGATATATCATCTTTACTTCATCTTTCTACTCTGCTTATTCCTCTCTCTTTTCTTTCTATAGCTCTCTCATTTTGAATGCATCATCTTCTCACTTTGAGAAGCATGCATATTGATATCGAATTTCATCTATATATTTAATTGATCCATTCCAATGCTTCATTTGGCATGTTGTACACCCTTTCCTACTTTTTCACCTAAAAATATGGTCCATTAAATGAATACAACAAACTCCATATTTTTCTTGTTATTTGGCTTGATTTCACCTTTCACTAAAAAAATATTTATTAACCGATACCTAAAAATAGATTTCTAATCATTCTAGGATTTCCAATGTGATCAAGATGAATGAGCCATTTTCTTATCTGATATTTAATCTACCTTGAAATCAATAATCGCATAGAAAGTGTAATTGTCTTTCCAAAAGTCAATGAGCATTAAATGTTGACAACTAGAACTTTAGGTTTCTTTGTTCTTTGTGGAGCTCAAGTGGTATACTCACTAGTAATCACGAGAGAATTAAATCACCATCGATTTTGGATATCAAAATCTCACTTGTCCGATTTAAATCAATTTGATTGTTCTCGAACTCTTTCCAGTTCATACATTTTCAATATGTGGCTTTCTTTAGCTTCTCTGATTTTCTCCTTTGTATCGTGACACATTTCTTTGATCTGCAACTTTTCTCCTTTTTTGGTAGTTTTTTTAGTCATCCACAACTTTTCTTTACTTCATGGATCTTTCAATGTTTCATGTCTTTTCTTCTTTTCCACTACCATCTTGGGATTTTGTTACATGTATGTGAGTCTATCCCTTTACCTATGGCTTTTATCATTCTCCATGGCTATCTTCTCGTCCATAGCGGCTTTACTAGTTTTTCATGGATTTTCCCCTTATGCACAACTTCCTCAAGACTTCCTTACTCCCATGGATTTTAGTTCAAACTATTCATACTTTCGTGGCTATTCCTTCACATATGTGGCCTTACCATTCTCACTTACATCTCATCCTTTAGCTTCTTTTTTCTTTGGCGACTTCATCCTTTTACTCGTGGCCTTCACTAAGCTTATGTGGCTATCTAAAGATTTCATGGCTACTTCAATACTTTGGCGGGTATCTCCTTATGTCTGTGGCTTACAAAAATCTGATTAAGTCCCTTAGAAATTATCCTTGACCATCCTGAAGCCTCTGTGAGTTGACACTACCAATCAACCTTCATCTTTTCACTTGCTCACTTTACCAATTAACCCTTTTGCCATCAATGCAACTTGACATCAATGACAACACATATGACAATGACAAAGGTCTAACAAAATGTTCACCGGATCACTCCTCCCCAATAAGACCCTTTTGGTCCCCAAAATTCAACTTACCCAGTTGAACTATTAATAGATTCTTTGCATATCACAAACATGTAGAACCTAGTTTATAACATGGTAAGATTTTAAAAATTGCAATATATATATATACAATCAAAAGTAACATAACCCATGGCCAATACTACAACTGATATGAAAACCAAAATGTCATACTCATTTGTTGTACACTGATCCTGCACCACTGTCAAATATGCAAAATGTAACTTGCATCACAATTTTTTAGTGCAATAATTGTACATACTATTTGTAACCATGTTTGAAAATTAAAAATATTAAAGCCTAAATATAATAGACTTATAAAATGTGCAAAAATCATGCATGGCTACAAAGAGTTTGTATAATTGTTACACATACAAACAATGCCTACATGATACATTTGCACAATTTTAAACAACAACATATTCTAAATACAATTTTCCAAAAATAGACATCTGATCAATTAACCATGCCCCGTAAGAAACAATTGTACATGTTGTTGCTAAAAATGAAGTTTTTCAAAACCCATATACAAGAAAAATTATCCAAGTATGATAAACATGTCACTTGGATTTCCCTTTAGGTTACTTCACCAAATCAAAGCTAAAATATACATATGGGAATTTTTCCTTTTTACAACTCAACAAGAATCCCAAAAATGCTTTGAATAATTTGCAAGCTATTCAACTATTACAACTATGCAAACATGAAACTGAGAAATTGTTTACCCACCATTTTAATTACATTTTCCTTTTTAGGTGGTTGATTCTCTTCAATATTTACCTGAACCATTGCAGGGGTCATTTTCAAGTTTTTTGGTTTAACATTGCTTTCCTTCTTAAAAAATTCAATTTTTTTGTAGGACACTGCCAAAATTGTTCAATTTGACAACCTATTTTATTACGATGACTACAAAACAATTTTTCCACATTTTTAAAAAACTTACCCAAAATTATTTTCTTTGAGCACCGTTTAGGAGAGTGATCTCTCTAAATATTTTCCAACAAATATTTTTGTTTCCTACATTTGGCTACACAATGGTTAGACATCCCACAAAAATTCATGGATAGTTATACCACATTTTCTGTATATCATTGCCAAATTTATTAAATGTAGATAGTGGATCAAGATTTTTACCATTTTTTATGTTTATGGTAAACAAGAGGTGGAGGAATCTCAATACCTCTTCATGGTGATCTCTTACCAAATCCTTCTTCTGAGGATGATTCACCAGATGCTAATGGGGAAGCCTCTTTATTGTTAGAAGCTTGTCTTCTTTCAACGGTTGTGGAGCCTTCTCCAACTTCCATTTTTCCTTCATTAGCATACCCAATCTTGTAAAACAAGGTCGTTCTTCAACCTATATGGGGTTAGATATGCCTTGATTATCCTTACCAAGGCCAATTCCATTAAATCCCATTTTAATCAAAAGTTTAGATCCTATTCCCTTTGTGCTTTTCAAAATCACCTAGAACATTACTTGAATCCAATTTTGTATGGGAAGAGGAATTATATGGTGCAATACTTACAATGCATTCTTCTGTCATAGTGGATGCATCTGTAGTGGAAGGTACCTCCTTCTTTGGTTCACCAAGTTGTAATACCATCAAGAGATCATCCTTGGATTCAAGCTCTTTTTCAAATTTTCAATCTATTTCTCGAGGGCAAATAACTAACACCTTAGGAATGCATTTTCTTCCTGAATATGATGATTGAATGATTCAAGATCCTCAAGCTTTACTTTATTAGACATCTTTCCCATGGTTTCCAAGACATCCGCACTTTCCAATAATTGCACACTCTAAATGGAAAGATCAAGCCCAAATTGTAAAACAAAACTGAAATCAAATTCAACTAAAAGTAAGAACCTAGCTAAACTAGCTTTGATATCAAAACTTGATGTGAAAACAGCTTTTACCCCTAGTACCATTTAAATTTTTTTGGATACTCAAAAATTATGATTTTAAAATTGATCAAGAGTTTGATGGGTTCACTTTAGAATGTTTTGAAAACCCACCTTTTCCAATTTCTCTTAACAGATCAATTTTTTATTTTTTAACTCAACTTTCGTGATTTAAATAGAAATATTACAAAGGCATTAAAATATGATCATAGGTTAATTTTTATTATGAATTTAATTTTATTTTTAATCAAATTGATTGTGCATTTACTTTTATGTCATTGTGGATAAATGATTCTCAAATTTTAAATGAAATCCAATTTTCCCATTAATTTCTTTGCTTAATCAATTTATTCATTCCTTATACTAAATTTAAAATCTGATCATAAGCAGCAAAACTGAAATAAAATACTCCACAAGTTTGATAACGAAGTTCACCTAGATGGGCTATGTCTCCGGATTCACTTAATCGTGAATTGATCTATTAATTAACAATTGAAGTACAAATTTTACCTTCCAAGTGAATAATAGATCATTTTCACCGCTTAAAGAGTTGATTCAGATTTGAAAACTCTACAAAATGTTATAAATATGTTTCCAAGTCCATATGTAGCTCTACAAAGATTCCAAAGTGCAATATCCTTGCAATTATGTCATAAAAACACCTACACCTAGAAAAATATATCACTCCATGAAGAATAAATGACATCATTGTGTTCCTCTCTAAATTTTGAACACTTTTCCTTTTTACACCAAAGCCTAATTCTCGAATCTAAGTGATCCAAAAATGGTGTTTTCTCTACAAACCGCTCAATTTTTCCTATACACACCACCGGCAAAAGCTTGTTCAAATAGTTGTGACCTCATTGTATAAAGCTTTCCAAGCTGCTTTAGTAAAATGGTTATCCATTTTTTTTAGACCCAATAGGTCTTGGGGTCGAACTCCCTCCTCATTTTTCAACTTGTTATTTATATTGTGGGGGGTTTATCCCATATTAGTCACGGATAAGACGCGTTGAGGGGTTTGATAATAAATGGATTTCCCACTATATCTTTGGTTGTGGCCATGCCTTAACCATTTTTCTTACCACATATGTGGCGTGGGATATACATAGCCCATCGAATATTGTTATTGACTTGTTTGAACTACCCAATTGGTTGGGCCGAGTAGTTGATTTGTGTGAGTTACCCATGGTTGAGTTTTTTTTTAAGCCACGTGGGTGGTGAGTTGGAAATGTGTTGGTCCAATCCTCTAGGCTATGTGTATAAATTGTCTACAACATATGATGAGTTATGCCTCGAGATATGGGAGAGTGGATCAATCTAGCTTGCTTTAAATAAAGCCATGTATTGGTCGAGCACTAATGCATCAAGTTGTTAACTAGCTCTCGTGAGCTAGACCCTACATAACAATATAATTCGGTCTAATACATTTTAAATCCAGAATTACAATTACAAATTACCTATAATAATCCAACATGCAAGATATATTTTAACAATGTGGCATATATACTAAAATTTGTGACAATTTAAATACAAAGAAAAGTGGTAAGCCAACAAAAATTGTGTCGATCCTAGTTGAGGGCCCCAAGCCAACAAAATAGCAAGGCCCACCCATCTATTTAAGAGTGACAAATACCAACTTTAAAAACACATTTTTTTACGTTTTGCCAATTTTTGCACTTCGCACACGTGTCACGCTTGATTGGACATGATTGACCAAGTTTGACCTAATTTTCACCAAACTTTGACATGTGATAACTTTTGTATACGAGCTCTGCTTTTTGAATTCTTCATATCAATGGAAAGCTCTCAAGACGATCTTAAGTGTTGTAATGGTTTAAGGAGATTTCAAAAATATATGAATCTATAAATTTCCTCTAGATCACGCCCTCTATTGGGCTCAGGACCCTTCTAACCTCCTTTTTTGAATTTTTTTGAATTTTTGCCTTTTTCACATTGTTTAAGTAAATTAAATGGAAAAAAATCAAATTCATCATTATAAAAGGGAGTATATTTTTCGAAAAACTTTATATAGGGTTATTGGGATTTCTCGGGCCACTTTTCTCGGCTCGTTGCTTTATAGTGCTCCTCTTTGCTGCCTCGTGGCTGGTAAGTGCATCCTTCACAACCTTACGTAAAAGAGCCTATCTTTTGCAATTTGATAATCCTTATATCACACTCGAGAGTAGTGTTATTATCATTTTTTTCTTACGCCCTTTTGTTCCCGATTCGTTTCATTATTTTTCTTCCGACTTGGACTTATTTTGGCCTCCACTCTTATGTGATTCATTGCCTACTATAAGGTGAGTTTTCAATTGCCTAACGTCGATGAATGCACATTATTATAATCACACACTACTTATAAAGTTTCAAAAAGATGGGGATTATTATTATTCTCGGTGTTATATAACATGCGTGCTTTCTAAGTTGAGTTTGATGTCTTTCCACCTTGCTTGTATCCACACACCCTCTTCTCATGTACCTTTCACTTCTTTCTTATGCATCATGGAGGACACTCTTTCCAGACTTGAGTTTCATAGGATTTATTTATAGCCTCCGCCACTTTTTATTAGTAGAGATAACTACACCTCACGACGTGTTTCTATAGAATGTTAATTTTCCTATGAGGGTCTTTCACACTTTCTATATGGGCTAGTTCCTGTACTAACCGATTCATCTTGTCTTAATGACTATCTCAACACATGTGACCATGTTTTTGGTAACTTGATGTTGCACAACACTGCACCTCTCCGCATTCACATGGAAGAATCGATCCTCCCCACACCATGTGGAGAATCTTCTAGTCTGTGTTTGGATACCCTTTACATATTGCTATTGTTGATGTTGCTCATACATTTGTATCCTCTTCTTCCGATTCATGTGATGGAAGTTCTCACGACACATAATCGCTTGGTTCCATACCTAATGACGAGGATTTTGATTCTAGCTCTGAGGATGAGAGTGCTACCGAGGACTCTTCTCTTCATTCTCTCACTTTTCGAGAGTATGTTGACACTCCTCCCTTCCCATTAGACATAGAGCGGTCCCATTCTCAGCCTCGTAAATTTTTTGCATCTACCTCCTTTCCACTTCGAGTGTGTGAGGCCCTTTCCAATCTTGTTCCTTCATATACACTCTATGTCTAATGGGACAATATACACTCTAATATACAAAGGTCCATCTATGCCACATTAGGATGAAAATGCTGGGAAGCTATATATAGCATGTTCATTCCTCAAGAAGCTCCTTTGACACATTATTATGATCCTTATCAATTGGTATGCTTGCAGAAATTCTCCCTCCGAGATGATGCATACTTTGATAAAATTGAGCTAGCAAACTAGCTCCCCTCTCATAAATATTATTGACACTGATTAAGAGATTATATTACCCGAGAATGCCCCCTCATTTTATCTTCACGCCTTCTAATTTTTGGTGGGATCAAGAATGACCCCCAATTCATTCCTTAAGTGCTCAAAAGTAGCTTTTAGCAGTGGCTTGGTCATAATGTCTACAATTTCTTATTTTGTGCTCACATATTCTAGATTGATTTTATTTTCATTCACTTTTTCCCTCAAGAAATGATATATAATTGGAATATGTTTTTTTCTTTGAGTGGAACATGGGGTTCTTAGAGACACTTATTGCACTTGTGCTATCACAAAAAAAGGGAATTGACTATCATATTTTACCTTGTAATCTTCTAATGTCTACTTCATCCATAAAACCTGAGTGTAACACATTGCAATAGCTATATATTCTTCATCACATGTTGAGAGTGTTACTAATGATTTCTTCTTTCTTAGCCAAGAGATTAAACAATTTCCAACAAAGAATGCTCTCATACTGGTACTCTTCCTATCATCAAAACTTACCACCCAATCAACATCTCAGATAAGATCTTATGTTGAAATATTTGCTTTTGGTTACCAAAGTCCATATTCAATTGTTCTCATGGGGTATCACGGAATTCTTTTGACTGATTTGAAGTGTGTTTCCTTAGATCCTCTTGGAATATTTCAACAAGGCCTACCACTTGAATGATACTTGGTCTTGATGCAATGGAATAGAGTAGACTCGCCAATTATGGATCTATACAAGGTATTTTATACTTTTGGTGAGTTTTCCTCTTTCTTAGCTTGCATCCCACTTCCATTGGTGTTCCTATAGGTCTGTAATATTCCATTCCGAACCTTTTCAACATTTCTTTGATATACTTGGTTTGGGATATGAAGATACCTTGATCTGATTGATTGATTTGTAGCCCGTGATAGAATGAGAGGTCCCCATGCATAGACCTTTCAAATTCCTCTTTCATCATATCAAAAATTCATATGTCATTTTATCATAGTCTCCTTCAATAATAATGACATCCACATATACAATAACAATCAACGATGATCTTCTTCTTCCTTGATGTAGGGATTAGTGTCAATAACACCTTTTTCTAAAACCTTGCTCAATGAGGTATGAATCCAATCTAATGTACCAAGCTCTAGGAACTTGTTTCAGTCCATGCAATGCCTTTTTCAACATGCACACATAATCTTTATCTTCGCTAGTTAAAATCCATTAGATTTTTAAATATATACCTCTTCATCTAGAAAATCATTTTGGAAGGTTCATTTAACATACATTTGAACACTCTTGTCTTTTTTAAGCCATGTAAACCAGGAGAAATCTTATTTCCTCCATCCTTGCCACTGGTACAAATGTTTCATCAAAGTCGATTCCTTCCATTTGTGCATAGCCTTTGCACACTAGTATTGATTTGTTTCTTGTTACTTCTCCTTTTTCATTCAATTTATTTCTGAAGACCCACTTTGTTCCAATTACATTTTTATCCTTTGGTCTTGGCACAAGCTCCTAAGTTTCATTCTTTTCTATTTGATCTAGTTCTTCATTCATTGCATCCACCCAATGTTGATCTTTTCTTACTTCTGCAACATTCTTGGGTTCTATCATTGACATGAGTGTTATATCTTCATGGTTTTGTTACTCTCTTAGTCTTCTTCTTGTGAGAATGTCACCTTCTCTGTTTCCAATGATCTAATTTGACGGATGATCCCTCTTAACTTGTCTTGAGGGTATCTTAGTGTTTGGTCTTTCTTCTTCTTCGTCTCGCTTCTTAACACGAACTATCCATTTCCTCACCGTCTTCCTATTCTTCTTGATTATTATTATGTTGAGTGCTAAACTTAGTGATTATTATTGATTTTAAAGTGAATAGAATAAGATAAATATCATTTTATAATTTTTTACTAATAGTAGGTATTTAAGACACTTTTTCCCATGAATGTTCATGTCTACATTTAAGACTGCAACTTTGTTTCACTTATTAGAATGTGATAAAACCTATACCATCCCAAGCATGGAAAAATTCTATACACATTCAAAAAAAAAGTATTTGATTTTGATATATTTTGATGTAGTTATGGTGGGAAAATAGAAAGTGCTCCATTTTCTAAAAATTTCAGACCACTTTCATGGAAAAAATCATTAAAAAAATATTGCTAAAAAAATACAAAATAAAATCCATCCCAAGATAGATAGTGGTATCTAACTTTTCACCAAAGGGAAAAAAAATAACAAGTTTTGGTCATCCAAATTGCGGCAAACGGACTACAATCTTATAGGTGTTTTAAAAAACAAAAATCAAGTCATAGAATTTGGAGTGTTTAATATAGCTAAACTTGTCTATTTTTAAAAAACTTAGTAGTTTAGAAACTAGATTCTGGATGCTACAATTCATATTTATATAAATTTTTCTAATTTTGAGTGCACATATTGCTAATAATCCCTACAAGTTGAGATTTTTTTGTTTTTTACAATATGACGTCCACTTATGACCCCTTTTTTGTCCCCCAACTTGCTGCACTTACCCAAGGTTTCTTATCATTGTTTCCTCTCAATTGGGCTCTGTTTAAGATGTTATAGACTATTGTTTATATTTCTTCACTCCAATATCTATTAGGTAGTTTAGATTCATTTAGCATGGTTCTTGCCATTTCTTGCATAGTTCTATTTTTCCTCTCAACAACTCCATTTTGTTGAGGTGTTTTGGCGGCTGAGAATTGTCTTCTAATTCCATTTTCTTCAAAAAATTCATTGAACTCATTAGACCAGAATTCTCTACCTCTATTTGATCTTAAGCATTTGATCTTTTTGTTCTTCTCATTCTCCACCAATGCCTTGAATTTATTGAATCTAAGGCTTATGAATTTTTCTTTAAACATGCTACCCATGTCATTTTGGTGTAATCATCTATCAACAACATGAAATACACCTCACCTTGTATACTTTCAGTTCGTAGGACCGCAGAGATCTGTATGAATCAACTCCAGAGGTTTGGTTGTTGAGTATTCCTTTGATTTGAATGATCTCCTTATTTTTTTACCATGCAAGCATGCTTTGCAAAGTGTATTTGTTGGATTTACAATTTTTGGCATATGTTTCACATACCCTTTAGTGCTTAGTTTTACCAGATTCTCAAATCTCATGTGTCCAAACCTTTTGTGCCATAACCAACTGTAATCAACCTTACTTGTGAAGAATTTTTCATTATTTATTTCATTTAGCACATACATGTTGTTCTTTGTCCTTTTAGATTTTGCAAATTTCTTTCCTATTTTTCCATTGATGATATCACAACCTTTGTCATGAAATATTATATTGTATCCCCTTTTACACATTTGACTCACACTTAATAGATTGTGCTTGAGACCTTCAATGTATAGAACATTTTTTATGATAGTCTTTCCATTATCTAGACTCAAGGTTCCTTTTCCAACTATGTTTGTTGAATTTTTATCACCAAATATCACAACACTGATGCATTGTTTGACAAAGAAAATAATTTGCTTTTTTTTCACTCGCCATATGGCCGGAACATCCACTATCTAGATACCAGATTTTATCTTCATTTTGTACATGAAATGTGGTTTGTACTACTGAGCAAGACTCTTTTATTTTGTTTGCATATTTCTTTACAACATACACCCATTTCTCTTGTTTGGGTTGTTTTTGTTTACTTGTTGATGGCTCATTTTTTTGTAATAAGTGTAGTGGACATCATTACGCTCAATCTGGTGTAATATGGGCCAAAGTTTCTTCTATATCCTCTAGAGAATTTTCTACACTTAGCAGCCTTACGTCTAAACTAATTACATGAATAACCATAACCATAGAAGGAATGTGTGTACCTCATATCATAGGTGATTCTAGGGGTGGTATTACGTGTCTTGGCAGATTTTCTGAATTCTTTATTTACAATAGAAGATGTGCTTGGAATTGATGCAATCTTGTTTCCTTCATTCTTTTCGTAAGATGATTTTCTTAACTTTATTCCTTGAAACTAATCCCAAACTTATTATTTGTATTATGTTGACCACTTAGTATACCAATCAAAACATTTTAACTCTTCTCTATCTTTTCATATAGAATCATATTATTGCTCACTTGTTCCATCTCACCTTTTAGTCGCTCCAGCTTATGTGTTTACTTTTGTGCACTCATCCTCCTTTGATTTGTAAGAGTATGAAATCTTTTCCAGCTGAGTTTCAAGCTCTTTGAGCTCATTGTCCTCTTCTTCTTCTCTTAGAGTTTTTCTTTCTTCAAAGATGCGGATTTTTTCTTCATAGTATTTTAATGTGCATCTTAGCTTTTGATTATTTATTTTGCACAATTTCAATTCTTCAAGAGCACATACTAATTTAGCTTCAATATTTACTTCAACTTCTTCTTCATCAAAGTCTTCAAATTCAATTGTACTCTTTCCTTTGAGAGCCACATTCCTCATACGCATCCATGGCCATAAAAAAATTCGATCCGGTCCTCATCACTTTCATTTTAAGAGTTTTCTCGGGTTGCTTGAATCAAATTCACTTGAATCTTCTTTTGAATAGAAGTTCATTTTGTTCTTAAAGAACTTCTTGTAATTTTTCTTTTATATCCAGCTTTCTCTCTTGTTGTGTTTATGACTGTCCTCTTCATGTTCAGAATTCGAGTTTCTTTATTTTTGTTTGTACATTAAATAGAAAAGTGACCTACTTGTCCACATGTAAAGCATTTGAAAGGGAGTTTTACTTTATACTTACCTAAACCTCTTTCCAGGTCTTTCTTACAAACATTTCTTTGATCTTTTCATCATCTAATTCATCCTCACGAATCGATTCTTCTTCTTTTTCTTGTTTAGGTTTGGGTTTCTTTCTTGACCTTGAATGCTACCTCTTTCTTGGTAATCTTGGATCCAATAATCCTCATCTCGTATGCTGAAATAATGCTTTGTAAATCATCCATTATGAGATTCTTTATATCCTTGGCTTCCTCCACTGCTGAAACCTTTAAATTAAACTTGGCGTCAGAGATCTCGTAATCTATAAGACTATAACAGATTCTTCTAGTTTCTCACCTAGACCTCTGATCATGTTGATGACTTCATCTATTCTCTAGCATGTAGGCCATTATGCTCTCATCATCTTTCATCTTCATATTTTCAAACTGAGCTTTGTAGGTCTGCAACTTTGCTAGCTTGAATTTTTCATCTCCTTCATAAATACTTTGAAGTTTTTTCCATATCTCCTTTTCTATTGTGTAGTTCATAACTTTTACAAACAATATTTCAATCAAAGCCACATAGAATAATGTTCGTTGCTCTTGAGTTACATTCATATTATTTTTTTATGTTGAGGATGTGATTGGCGTGGTTGGAGGGTTGTATCCTTTCTCAACACATTCCCAGATATCAAAACCAAGTGACATCAGATATGTTTTCATCCTTATTATCCAAAATGCATAATTCATTCCAATGAAGAGAGGTGATCTTGATAATGATAAAACCACATTGTGCCTTATTTGCTACCATGCTAGTGAAAATAGGATATCCTTGAAGATGTTAAGCTTCGATAGAAGGACTCACTCTGATACCAATTGTTAGAGATCACAAGAATTGAGAGGGAGGGTGAATCGTGTGGATTAAAATTAACTTCCGAGTTATACCAATTCACAATATTTAATTTTACATTACTTATATCATGTTAATTTTGTCAAACATATATCAAATAGTAAAATGTCGAAAACATAATTTATAGTGGGAAACCCTTTTGGGAGAAAAACCCACTTAAAACCACAACTTTATTAGGAACACCAATTCCAAATTCTTACAATGGTTTCAGTTGAGCACCCACTTCACAACTTCAAGCACCCACTCAAATATTTACTGAGCACCCACTCAATGAATTTTAGCAAGCACCAACTTACAAGGAGCACCAACCCCTAATTTAATTAGCTACAACTAATATTTTGCAGGAACCCACCCATAAGGAGGCTGCAACCCCCTGAAAATTCTAAGCTACAACTTAGAATTATTTTATATACAAATTTTGATCATCTAGTTTCAAAATTGCTTACACAATGGATTATGATCACTTTTTTGTATCTTTTGTGTTTTCTCTTTCACTCTATTTTTTTATCTTGTTCGAACTCTTCTTGCTCAATTAATTTTCTACATTGAAGCTCTTCTCATATGATATATCATCTTTACTTCATCTATCTCGCTCTGCTTATTCCTCTCTCTTTTCTTTCTCGTAGCTCTCTCATCTTGAATGCATCATCTTCTCACTGAAAGCAAGCACACATATTGATATCAAATTTCCTCTATATATTTAATCGACCTGCTCCAATGCTTCATTTGGCATGTCACACACCCTTTCCTACTCTTTCACCTAAATATATTGTCCATTAAATGAATACAACAAACTCTAGATTTTTCTCTTGTTATATTTGGCTTGATTTAACCTTTCACTAGAAAACATTTATTAGCCGTCCATAGAGGCTTTCCCGGTTTTTCATGATTTTGCCTTATGTGAAACTTCCTCGAGACTTCCTTCCTCCCATGGATTTTCCTTTAGACTATTCATACTTCCGCAGCTCTTCCTTTACATTGTGTCTTTACCATTCTCACTTACATCTCATCCTTTAGCTTCTTTTTGCTTTGGTGGCTCCATCCTTTTACTCGTGGTCTTCACGAAGCTTATGTGGCTTCCTAAATACTTTGGTGGCTACTTCAATACTTTGGCAGCTATCTCCTTGTGTTTGTGGCTTGCACAAAAGCTGATTAAGTCCCTTAGAAATTATCCTCGACCATCCCGAAGCCTCTATAAGTTGACACCACAAATCAAGCTTCATCTTTTTCGCTTGCTCACTTTACCAATTAACCATTTTTCCATCAATGCAACTTGACATCAATAACAACACATATGAAAATGAAAAAGTCTAAAAATGTCCTCTAGATTACTCCTCCCCAATAAGACCCTTTTGGTCCCCAAAATTTAACTTACACAATTGATCATAATAGATTGTCTCGCATATCACAAACATGTAGAACCTAATTTATAAAGATGGTAATCTTTTAAAAATTGCAATACACACACACACACACACACACACACACACACGGCCATAAAAAGTAACAAAACCCATGGACAATAATACAACTAATACGACAACAAAATTTCATACTTATATGTTATACATGAATCATGCACCACCATTAAATATGCAAATGTAACTCCGCATCACAATTTTTTAGTGCAATAATTGTACATACTATTTGTAACCATGTTTGACAGTTACAAATATTAAAGCCTAAATATAATAGACTTATAAAATGTGTAAAAATCATGCATGGTTACAAAGAGTTTGTATAATTGTTACACATACAAACAATTCCTACATGATACATTTGCACAATTTTAAATAACAAAATATTCTAAATACAATTTTCCAAAATAGACAACTGATCAATTGACCATGCCCCATAAGAAACAATTGTACATGTTGTTGTTAAAAATGAAGTTTTTCCAAACCCATAAACAAGAGAAATTATCCAAGTATGATAAACATGTCACTTGGATTTCCCCTTCAAGTTACTTCACCAAATCAAAGATAAAATATACATATGGGAACTTTTCCTTTTTACAACTCAACAGAATCCCAAAAATGCTTTGAATAATTTAAAATCTATTCAATCATTATAACTATGCAAATATGAAACCGAAAATTGTCTACCCACCATTTTAATTACATTTTCCTTTTGAGGTGGTTGATTCTCTTCGCATTTACCCGAATCACTGCAGAGTCATTTTCAAGTTTTTTTGGTTTAAAATTGGTTTCCTTCTTAAAAAATTCAAAATTTTTGTAGGACATCACCAACATTGTTCAATTTGATGACCTATTTTATTATAGTGATTACAATTTTTTTCCCACATTTTCAGGAAACTTACCCAAAATGCTTTTCTTTGAGCACCATTTAAGAGAGTGATCTCTCCAAATCTTTTCCAAGAGAGATTTTCTTTTCCTACATTTGGCTACACAACGGTTAAACATCCCACAAAAATTCATGGATAGTTATACCATATGTTTTGTATATCATTGCCAAATTTCTTAAATGTAGATAGTGGATCAAGATTTTTACCATTTTTATATGCTTATGGTAAACAAGAGGTGGAGGAATCTCAATACCTCTTCTTGGTGATCTCTTACCAAATCCTTCTTCTGATGATGATTCACCGATGTTAAATGAGGAAGCGTCTCAGAGTTGTTAGAAGATTATCTTCTTTCAACGGTTGTGGAGCCTTCTCCAACTTCCATTTTTGCTTCATTAGCATACCCAATCTTGCAAAACAAGGTCGTTTTTCAACCTGTATGGGGTTAGATATGCCTTGATTATCCTTACCAAGGGCAATTCTATTAAATACCATTTTAATCAAAAGTTTAGATCGTATTCCCTTTGAGTGCTTTTCAAAATCGCTTAGAGGGTTGCCTAAATCCAATTATGTATGGAAAGAGGACTTAAGTGGTGTTTTACTTACAATGCATTATTTTTTCATAGTGGATGCATTTGTAGTGGAAGGTACCTCTTTCTTAAGTTCACCAAGTTGTAATACCATCAAGAGATCATCCTTGAATCGAGCTCTTTTTCAATTTTTCAATCTATTCCTCAAGGAAAACAAATAACACATCATAAATGCATTTTCGCATGAATATGATGATTGAATGATTCAAAATCCTCAAGCTTTAATTTAATAGACATATTTCCCATGGTTTCTAGCACATCTACACTTTCCAATAATTGCACACTCCAAATGGAAAGATCAAGCCCAAATTGTAAAACCAAACTGAAATCAAATTCAACTAAAAGTAAGAACCCAAATAAACCATCTTTGATACCAAAATTTGATGTGAAAACAATTTTTACCCCTAGTACCGTTTAATTTTTTTGATACTCAAAAATTATGATTTTAAAATTGATCAAGAGTTTGATGGGTTCACTTTAGGATGTTTTAAAACCCACTTTTTTCAATTTCTCTTAAAAGATCAATTTTTTATTTTTAACTCAACTTTCGTGATTCAAATAGAAATATTACAAAACCATTAAAAATGATCACAAGTTAATTTCTATTGTGAATTTAATCGATTTTTAATCAAATTGATTATGCATTTACTTTTGTCTCATTGTGGATAAATGATTCTCAAATTTTAAATGAAATTCAATTTTCCGTTAATTTATTTGTTTAATCGATTTATTCATTCCTTATAATGAATTTAAAATCTGATCATAAGAAGGAAAACTAAAATAAAATACTCCACAAGTTTGATAATGAAGTTCACCCAGATGGGCTACGTCTCCGGATTCACTTAATCATGAATTGATCTATTAATTAACACTTGAAGTATAATTTTTACCTTCTAAAGTGAATAATAGATCATTTTCATTTGCTTAAAGAGTTGATTCAGATTTGAAAACTCTACAAAATGTTATAAATATGTTTCCAAGTCCATATGTAGCTCTGTAGTATCTCCAAAGTGCAATATCCTTGCAATTATGTCATAAAAACAACTACACCTAGAAAAATATCATGAAGAATAATTGACATCATTGTGTTCCTTTATGAATTTTGAAAACTTTTCCGTTTTACACCAAAGTCTAATTTTGACTCTAAGTGCTCCAAAAATGGTGTTTTCTACAAACTGCTCAATTTTTCCTATACACAATCACTGGCAAAATCTTGTTCAAATAGTTGTGACCTCATTGTATAGCTTTCTAAGCTGATTTTGTAAAATTGTGATCCATTTGTTTTAGACCCAATAGTTCTTAGGGTCGAATCCCTCCTCCTCATTTTTCGTCTCATTATTTATATTGTGGGGGCTTATCCCATATTAGCCACAAGATAAGACGTTGAGGGGTTTAATAATAAATGGGTTGCCCACTATATCTTTGTTTCTGGACACACCTTAAACATTTTTATTACCACATATGTGGCATGGGTTATACATATCCCATCGATCGTTGTTATTGGCTTGTTTGAATTGCCCAATTGGTTGGGCCGAGTAGTTGGTTTGTGTGAGTTACCCACAATTGGGATGAGCTTTTAAGCCATGCAGTGGTGAGTTGGAAATTTGTTGTTCCAATCCTCCGGGTATGTGTATAACTCCGTCTACAACATATGAGGATTTAAGCCTGAGATATGGGTGAGTGGATAAATCTAGCTCATTATAAATAGAACCACGTATTGGCCGAGCACCAATGCATCGAGGTGTTAACTAACTCGGTGAGCTAGACCCTACATAGAAATATAATTTAGTCTAATACAATTCAAATCCGTAATTACAATTTAAAAATACCTGTAATAATCCCACATGCAAGATATATTTGAACAATGTGGCATATATACTAAAATTTGTGACAATATAAATACAAAGAAAAGGTGATAAAGGCACCCCTTCAAAAAAGTGTGTCGATCCTAGTTGAGGGCCCCAAGCCAACAAAATAGTAAGGCCCACCCATCTATTTAAGAGTGACAAATACCATCATTCAAAACACAATTTGTAGGTTTTACTAAATTTTTCACTTCGCCAAGTGTCACGTATTGATTAGACAATTGACCAAGTTTGACCCAAATTTCACCAAACTTTGACATGTAATAACTTTTGTATACGAGCTCTTTTTTTTAATTCTTCATATCAACGGAAAGCTCTCAAGATGATATTAAGTTCGTAATGGTTTAAGGAGATTTCAGAAATATATGAATCTATAAATGTTCTCTCTGATCACGCCCTCTTTTGGGCCTAGGACCCTTCTAATCTCTTTTTGAATTTTTTCTCGATTTTTTCCTTTTTCACATTGTTTAAGCAATTTAAATGGAAAACAATCAAATTCATCATTATACAAGGGGGTATATTTTTTTGAGATCTGTGTATAGGGTTCTTGGGATTTCTAGGCCACTTTTCTCGCTTGTTGCTTTATAGTGCTCCTCTTTGCTTGTGGCTAGTAAGTGCATCCTTGACAACCTTGTGGAAAGAGAGCCTTATATTTTGCAATGTGATACTCCTCTCACATTGACTATTTTTTTTTACCAATTTTTTTCTTACACCCTTTTGTTTCTAATTATGTTTCATTATTCTCTTCCGAATTGGACTTATTTTGGCCTCTACTCTTATGCAATTCATCGCCTACTACAAAGTGAGTTCTCAATTGTCCAACATCAAATGAATGCACGTTATTATAATCACACACTACTTATAAAGTTTCAAAAACACGGGGATTATTATTATTCTCGGTGTTATATAACATGCAAAACTTTCTCGGTTGAGTTCGATGTCTTGCCACCTTGCTTGTATCCACACACCCTCTTCTCGTACCTTTCACTTATTTCTTGTGCATCATGGAGGATGCTCTTTCCAGACTTGAGTGTCATGGGATTTCTTTATATCCTCCACCACTTATTATTAGGAGAGATAACTACACATCACAATATGTTTCTATGGAACGTTACTTTTCCTATGAGGGTCTTTCACACTTTCTATATGGGCTAGTTCTTGTACTAACCGATTCATCTCGTCTTGAGGACTATCTCAACACATGTGACTATGTTGTTGGTCACTTAATGTTACACATCACTAGACCAATCCACATTCATGTGGAAGAATCAGATCCTTCCCACACCATCTAGAGAATCTTCCACCTGTTTGGATACCCTTTACATATTGCTATTGTTGATGTTTCATACATTTGTATCCTCTTATTTTGATTCATGTGATGGCAGTTCTGTGACACATAATCACTTGGTTCCATACCGATGACGAGGATTTTGATTCTATCTCGAGGATGATAGTGCTACTCGATGACTCTTCTCCTCATTCTCTCACTTTTCCAGAGTATGTTGACACTCTTCCCTTCCCATTAGGCATAGAGCGGTCCCATTCTTGGCCTCATAAATTTGTTTCATCTACCTCCTTTCCACTTCCAGTGTGTGAGGCCCTTTCCAATCCTCTTCCTTCATATGATGATTCATACATGTCTGACATCACTCTTTTGTTTTTTGATCCCCCTTATTTCTATAAGTATCATGCTGACCTTGGTCGTCTCTTTGTAGTTCCTACTTGTGATGTAGTATAGGGAGTTCCTCATCCTTCTACAGGTGTTTTAGAGGAGTTCTTCACCTCCTTTTTCGGAGTGCCCCTTCTGGACTCTTATCACTTCCACATTTCATGAGATCATCATTGATCCACCCTTTCTTTGGATCCTCTTTCTGTTGTGAGGGTTTTTGAATTTCCTTCACTTCACTCATGATTCCTTTTAACATATGTTCCTCTTTCACACTCTTACGCTTCTATGCTCATGGAATTACCTTCAGTTCCTTGACACTCATTTGCTAGACCTATGTCACACTTCCATGGACTAGATTTAGAGTTCTTTGTATTATTTCCTTTGGCTTCCTTCACATAGTTTAATGCAAATTGGTTCTTCTTCACCCATTGGCGAGGAAAACCTCATCGACACTCTTCTTGGAGAATTATTAGAGTTGTAGAGTTAAAATTCATCTTTGGCTTCTTTTGTGTTCCTCTTGTCTCCTTATTCTACTCTCTTCTTCTTCTTCTGGAGATATTTCCTTTTATAAATGGGAACCTTATCAAGTTCCTAAATTTTCGGGACCCATTGTGGCATATTTCTTAGTTTGTTAGAGAGTGTTTTTCATCTCTTGTCTTGGAAGTTTTTCCCACTAGGTTTTCCTCCATTAGTCGATATCCTTGTTGTTCATGGGTGCCTTATTAGGCTTTACTATCGGGACCCATATCTCATATCTAACTTTCCACCTCATCCTAAGTTACAATCAAGGGGGGTGTTGGTGTGCATCATTTTTCACATCATGTGGTGATTCATCTCACTTAGGTGAGGTCGTAGGTCTAGGTGTCACAGGAGTTATGATAGGGTAGTTATGAGATTCCTTACGTGTCATTACATTTCAGTGTGTCATATGGGAGTTACTTCCATTCTAGGAATGTAACTCCCTTCTCCACTTGAGGAGTCATGATTTTAGGCACTAGGGGTTACACAACACCCTATTTATACCCCTTACCTTTTTCAAATCTAAGTGGAATATGAGATGGATTGAGATGTTTTAACCCTTTCAAATATTTGCATGTACATTCATGGTTGATGTTTTCTACCTCATGGAACCTCATCACGATGCCGAAGTGTAACTCGATCGATGTTTTTGCTATGCCACATGATTATCATGTTTTGAATTTTCACATTATTCATCATTAACAAGTCTCAAAAAGAGTAGTGAATGTCATCTATGGAAAAATTGTGAACCGGGTTTTCCTAGATCTCATGCACAATATTACTCGTCATCGGGCTTACTTTTATGCCCTAGTATGCATGGTATCCCCATCCACATTCTTCCCTTTCTCCAAATTTCTGTCGTAGAAATATAATTTTTTTTTGTTGTTCGAATGAGGAGCACAAAATGAGGATGTGGGTATGAATACCTTTCGCACATATGGAAAATATGTCTCGCTTAATGAGAAGATATAGCAATAAATCCAATTAGCGAAGGAGGGTAAATGGATGTTCTCTGTCATTATTGCAAATAAAACTATATAAGATCCTCACCTACCACTTGTGGTGGAATGATAGGTCATCCCGCTTAAAAATATCACCAATATCCTTAATTAAATCACTTGGTTTGTCGTATTATGATTTTTTCATTTTTAATATTGAGCTCAACCCCAAAATTTCTAAAACCATCAACAAAGTTTTTGTACTCATGAGATGTTGGAGAATTCGCCCTTAATTATTTAAGGTGATACAATCCTCCACAATGTAGTATAGGTTTTAATGTTCCATTTTTCTCTATTTACAACATTAATAATTATTTGTGAATCAACTTCAATAATGTGGTTATCTCATCCTTTTTCCTTTGCAATTTTGAGACCCCACCATAAAACCTTAGCCTTCACAAGGTTATTGGAGCAGTTTCTAATAGCCTCAACAAAGCTCAAGATCGGTGTAAACCTATAATTTGGTCTACATGATCTTATTACTAAGATCATACTAACTATCCAAGTCTCGTGTCAATTTAATACATTACGCTAGTAAATCACCCTTTATAACCTCCTCTAAACCCCCCCTTAAATATGTTAATCCCTCTCTAACCAACTTCTATAATCTTGTTTAGGTTAATTAACCCTCTTTTGAATTTCTAAACAAATATCTCACCTTTTCAAAATAGCCACTTGGCCTTCCAAATCCAGTTCACACCTCCTAATGCGCTTTTCAAAATCACCTTTTTGACTCCTTTTTAGTCCCACATGCATCTAAAAGGCATTTTTCTCCAAACCAAAGCTATGAATAGAAGGGTACCCCTCCCACATTTTCATAAGAACTCTCTCTCTCATCTCATTTCTGATTTAGATTATGCTTTAGTCATTTTAGAGTCATTTCATTTCATATTTGAGCTATTTACTTGTTATTTGCTAAATCTTTCAAAGCTTTAGGTAAATGGGAGAAGCCATTAATGGTGAGCTTCCATTATTAAACTTTTGAGACATCAATAAACACATAATTGATTGCTAGAGCTTTAATAGGTTCATTTATAGATAAATTTCATGGAGTAGGAACTAATATAGTCATGTTTAGAGGTTGATTGTTTGTTTCAAGCTTTATGTATACATGCAAATAGGTAGCTCTTGTTTATCTCTAATATGATGGTGAGTTTATTTGTTTGTTCCAAAGATTTTGGGGTTGCTTTAGATATTTTAACCTCATTTTCATAGCTTTAATAGAATTTTCATCGCACACATTTGGCACGCCCATGGGACATACTTCATTGTCCTCTAGAGCCTTTTCTAAGCTTTTTAAGTTTAATTTCATGCTTTCTAAGAGAAACAACTTGTTATTTACTTGATTTCATTTTTTTAAGCAAGAGAAATCACCCTTGTTCATGCATGTGTTTTGGTTTTAAACTAGAAATAGGTTTCTTTGACTAACAACTAACCTGTTTGATTGTTGAAAATTTTCATTATCATGACTTTGGCAAGTTTTTAGGGGTAATGCATCTATATCCTGTGAGGTAAGTGTCTCCGTCAAAACCCTAGCACACCCGTCAAACTGGTCGCGCATCCATCTGGTCATATTTTTATTGATAATTCATTTACAAAGGGCCACCGACCTATCAAATCCGTAGGCATCTCTGTTGGTATCAAAATGCGTACCCATGCCTCTAGATGCACTAGTGTCCTTTTAGCATTCTATTTTGATTTTCATTTTGGCTTGCACGCGTATCCGTCAACCATAGGCATCTCCGTTGAGTGTCAAGAATACTCGTGCCTCTAGAGGCACTAGTGTATTTTAACACACTGTTTTGATTTTCATTTTTGCTTACAAGCGTATCCGTTGAACTGTAGGCGTCTCCATTGAAACCCTAGCATACCTCTCTATTAGGTCTATGTAGGTATTAGGCCCCACTGTAAAAAAAAATTTCCATGCGTCCCCATTGGCTTTGGTGTGTATTCATTGGTCAGGGGCATGCATGCGTCATTCTCGGATGTGTAGGTGTCTCGAGTTAAAATTAATTTTTGCCCTTCGAGTTGTAAGATCATTTCTTTAGGTTCTTCTCGGGTGTTTTAGTGCTCTAACAAGTGATTGTAGGTTTCTTTTGGGTTATTTAACTAATGTGGTTTAAGTGTTTCATTTTCTTAGTTAGAAAGGGTATTTTTCGAAGTGTGTATGCTCTCTCCCTCACACCTTTTCGGTGATCTTGGGGATCAAAAACACTTCTAAAAACCTTCTTGTCACTTTCAAAAACACTTATTTTATGCTTCCTAATTGGATTAACCTTTCAAAATTGGCTAAAATGAACTCTATATTTTGAAGTATTTTCCATAAGGCTTGTTTTAGTGGATTTTTTGTGTTGTGTATGCTCTTCCTTCATCCCTTTTTGGTGATCTTAGGAATTAAAAACAACATGCAAACTCTCTTTCTTCATATCATTATCTGTGGTGGAAAATTACTAACTCCATACGTATAAGGCCTAACTTGTCAAAGAAAGGATTTGTAAAAGTAAAACCTTATAATATGTGTTTTCATGGAAGTTGCCAAATGGTGTGCTACTTAAACCACATTAATTTAAGCAAGATAAAAAAACACCACTCCACATCACACTATATTACAAGCAAAAGGGTACATCCCTCTCTGCTCAACTAGAACATAACCCCTTTGTCATAACACCTTAAGCTACGATTTATGGGGGTGGTTCTAGGAACCCTAAATTAATCCACCACCGAGTAACCTCATGGATGAAACAGAAGTGCTCTGCTACCCACTTGACTATATTTTACATTTTTAGTTAGAATCGAGTTTTACGTATCATGACCCTAGTGAGAATACAAGTGAATGCACTAGTTTCTCATTGTCATTTGAAGGGGGTAATTTAAATACGAGATACTCCAAATTAGTGAATGTGATTATTTGGGTAAATCAAGATCGCATTTAGACAAATTGTGACACCTAGTTGAATGATATTATTAGGAATTTTGGCTAAGTATAAAGGTGTAAGCGGAGAATGCCAAGTGTCGGTAGTATAAAGGTGTAAGTGGAGATGCCAAGTGCGTTTTGAGGGTGAATAGAGAAAAGGTTTCTAAATGAGTGCCAGACTGCCGTGTCCCAGGGAAAGTGGACCATCGGGAAAAAATTGGTTCTTTGCCCCTTGTTATCTCAAAAGGGGTAAAAGTTGCAAAATGGCCTGCAACTCCACCCAAGGAAAAAGTCAGCATCTTGGGCCCGAGTCAAAGCCAAAGTGGGAATCGGAAGAAAGGGAAAAGATAAATTACGGACCCGTAGGCCCGATTTTTGTTCCAATCTGGCTGCCATGTGTCCCATATCAAAAGGGGACCCATTTTTCAAGTTGTTTTCCCGCCCTCTGTATGGACCCAATACAAACTTTGAAGGGGCATATCTTTCGACTCGGGCTCAAATATTGCAAATCTGATGTCGTTGGAAAGATCTCAGCCTCACCCATGCCATGGGGGTCTGAAACTTTAATTTTGAGGAGGTTAGGTGAAGAAAAATGGAGGAAACGTCTTCGGGCTTTCAATGCGGATCTTCTTGCCTCAACAACCAGATCAGATTTGATCTGTTTCCATTGTTTCCTCTTCCTTCAGGCCGTGAACCAAGGATTGATGCAGTAAAGATGGATTTGGGGAGAGATTTCATCAGAGGCATTAACAGCGGTGGTTGAACTTCAACCTTGCTTTTCCCACTTCTCTCTCTTTTCTTCTTTCAAGTTGAATCTATAAATACGGGGCAAGATTCATTGTAAAGGGTTGGACATTCTTTGTTTTGCAGGCTCCCTCTCCTTCTAGCAAAGGGATTTGTGGGGTTCAGGCCTTCTATCAAAATTGCATTATGTTTCTACCTCTTGGCTACTTTGTAATGGACTATATCAATCTATAGAGCAATAAAACACATCATGATCGATTTTAGATCCTCTCTTGTCTCTTTTGCTTTCATCTTGGTCTCCCATTATATATCTAGCTATCTATGTGCTTGTTTATTGTATGCATTTTGTTGGTTTGTGTCTATTAGCAAAATAAGTGTTCATCATTCCTTTGGTGCATCACCTCGTAGTTTAGCTTTGTTTTAATTTTTGTATTCCTTCTATCCCTGTCTCCTTGGTAAAGTTTAGATTAGGATTAGAAAAATCCTCTGCAAGTTTCTACGTATGCACCTAAACAGAGGAATAAGGAACCAACCTTTAATCTGGAGAGCTTTCCCATTTTGCAAGGTCCCACACCTTGGGGAAAGTTCAATGTTATGCAATCACACCAAATGAGTCTGCCTTAGAAAAGTAGATTTTTAGAACTCATTTGGGGGTGTTGTGATTTTGCATTAACAGTTTTGGCATGCCGTGGGACTAAGAAGTCTCCATCTTATTACAGTAGGAGGATTGATGTACACTTGTTGTGATTCTGGCTTTTAAGAAGCCTTAAAATTGTACATCTGACGACTCCAAAAGAAACAAATCTATTGGTTTCAGTAGCCCAAGCTTGGAAGATTCATGAGAAAAACCTAGTCTAGAGCAAGGAAAGAAGGTATATTTGAATACTTGCATCTATCCCCAGTAGAGAAAGGAGAGGAAGAAGAGTTCAGAGGTCTCCATCTCCACCAAGAAGAACCTTGTCAACACCTCCACCTGCAAGGCCTTTCTTTCAATCTACAAGGATTCTTAGGCCAATCAAAATGGCACAACCAAATCCATATGTCAACTTCACCGGTAGTAGTCCACTCACCTTGATTGCACAAAACCCAGTTCCGATTGCAGCATTAAAGAGCATCCCACATTTCACTGGGAAAATCAAACTTCTCCTGGTGACCATGTCCAAGATATTGCAAATGTCTGTATAATCCACGAGATCCATGAGATGGACATTGCAGTCAAGCTACTCACCTCTTCATTCAAAGGGAAAGCTTCACAATGGTTCAAGAGTCTTGAAGTAGGCTCTATCCAAAGAACTAGAACCAGCTGTGCATGGCCTTCACAATCAGTTTGGGGAAAAAGGTGATAACTTGTCTTTGTTGGAGCAACTAACAACAATCAAGAGAGCCCCAAATGAGCAGCTGACAGACTTCAACCTCAGATTCTAGTGGACCTGGATAGGATTCCAACAACAGTAAAGCCCACTAATGAAGGTGCCTTCTTATACTTTCTTAGGGCTTTAAATTCTGATATTTCTCTAATGATTCAATCAATGGGGGCACTACATTACCTATAGCCTATAGCCTCTCCATAGGGGCTGAGAACCATTTGATTCAAGCTGGAAAAATCACTCCTAGGCCATCCATGCCTCTGTACCCTAAGTTAGGAAGCCCAGATACTAGCCAAGTGCCTACATTAGCTCCTATACCCACCCCCAGGAGTCAAAGCTCAGCTGAAGCTTCCACTTCATCATCTAATACCTCTAAAGAGTTTTAGGAAGTGGTGATGAAGCAACTTCAAGAACTTTGGGAATGAGCTAGTGACCATCAAAAGACAACAAGCTCGAGTTTCTAGGCCATACCAGCCCCAAGCTCAATATCAAGCTAGACCCCAGTATCATCACAGAATAGGCCACCACCTCAGACTGTAAACCAGAGCCAGAACCAAGGACAACCCCAAGTTGCTAGACCTTTCGGTCATATGATCCTAACACAACTTCAACATCAAGGGCATTGGTTCCTTGCACAGAACAATATGGCACATGAATATGATTGGTGTTTTCCATGTAGAATCACCACACATAACCAATCAACATGCTTTAATGGTGCTCTAAATCAGGCCTTGATGGTGCAAACTAGTATGGTGCCACAAGAACTTGGCCAAGAGGAAGATCAGCAACAAGGAGCTCAACAAGGTGGCCCCCAAATGAGACTATGCTTGTCAACTGGCGGTAAAGACTTCTGTGGGATGAATCAATTCCCTTCTCAAAGTGTAGCTGCCAATACACGGTCCAAAAAGAGAAATATTGGAGAGGGCCAACCACTTGAATTCAGTGACCCTCAATCTTCCATCACTCCACAAGGTCCTGGTGCTCCAAGTACAACTCCCAACATGTTGAACCAATCCAAGACCACCTCCCAACCCAGTCAAGCACCGGTTGTAACAACCCATGTGCAAGAAAGAAATGTGTCTAGGAAGGGGCAGCAAAAGGACAACACATTCAATATTATTGAGCAGATGAAAAGGACAAGTGTGAACATTTCACTATGGGAGTCACTGGCCATTCCAGGGGGGAGAGGATCTATTGCAGGTTTCCATGCAGAGTTGGTCAAGTTCAAATCACCCCCTAACAACAAGAAAGAGTGCTTGCCAATGCAGTTCAACCTAGGAGGAACCATGGAGAACAACAAGGTAAAAACATGAGACCTCCTCCCTTCTATGTCTCATTAATTATTGGAGACAAATTAGTGCACAATTGTATGATTGATTATGGGGCTAGTAGTTATGTGATGCCCAAACAAATAGCTGATCAGTTGGGTCTCCAATATGAGGTCATCTCTAGAGGAGTAGTCCAATTAGATGGGACAACAATGACTATTATGGGAATCATCAAGGATCTGAGTCTCACTCTACACGCTTTCCCTAATGTGACTGTTTTACAAAACATGTCAATCATAGACTTGCCACCACATTTTGCTTTGTGTCTATGTCAGGGACTTCACTGCCAAAATTGGAGGCTACCTATCTGCTGATTGGTCACATATGCTCTTTAGGACAAGGTATGGAGTGAAGGCCACAATCAGATCTGAACCTATTGTTGATTATCATATTGAATCCTATGTGCCTAGCCCAATCAATGCCAACTTGCTCAACTTTTGATCAAGAAGACCTCCTAAGCACTTCTGAAGCAAATACCAAGGTGGGATGTATCCCAGACTTGACTCTTGATGATTGGGCCAACAAAATTCATGCTTTTGACCCCTATAGAGGAGATGGAAGAATCTGAGCTAGGTGTCTACTACCTACATGAAGAGAATCAACCTCTTCTGACCTAATCAAGCTAGAATACAAGGATGACAATGAGGTATGGCAATTGTTCTTTGATGGTTCAAGGAGTAGACAAGGAGCTGGAGGAGGAGCCATGATTGTGTCCCCCAGAGGTATGAGATATTATTCAGCCTTGATTTCTTTTTCTTGCTCAAATAACACTTTGAATATGAGGCTTTAGTCCAAGGTCTTCATTGGGAAAGGAAGCTGGGAATCAAGAACTTGCAAGTATTCGGTGATAGTGAACTGGTTTCCAATCAGGTCAGAGGACTTAATGCTTTGTCAAAAATGACCTGCTCAAAAACTACAAGAGTAGGGTATGGGATCTCATGGAGGATTTTGAGGCCTTCAGTATTGTGTCCATACCCAAGGAAGGAGAATGAAGCTGTTGATAGACTTGCAGCAGTTGGAGCAACATTTGATGTGGTTGACAACATCAAGAGGGACAGAGAACAACCACATATCCATGTGGTTGTGAGGCCAATAGTGCCAGATAATAATACATGTTGGCAGGTGTTTGAGAATGATCAGCAGATCATTAACTTTCTACAAGAAGAAGCTGAATTCTCAGCTATAAACCAGAGCAGACTAGAGCAGCAATATGGGAATCAGATAGTACAGCTACATACAAACAAGCTTCCCAAAGGCTTAGTGACACTTGGAATCTATTTTCAATCCTAATGATCAGTTCAGAAAAGAGAAGGCTAACATGCAGATCAAAGGAGAAGATTTAGAGTCAATCCCAGTTGGAGAAGACAAAACACTTCAAATTGGCAAAGTGGCCACCAAACAAGAAAGGTATGAATTCATACAACTTTGCCAAGAATTCCCTGATGTGTTTTCTTGGAGTTATGAGGACCTAAGAGGATTCAATCCAAAACTAGCACAACACACAATAGAACTAGATCCAGTTGCTCGGCCCATCAGGTAGAAGCAGAGACCAGTCAACCCACATATTGAGCCTCTGATGAAGAAGGAGTTGAACAAGATGATAGAGGCAAGCATCATATTTCCAATTAAACACTCAAGTTGGGTTGCAAATCTGGTCCCGTCGGAAGAAAAATGGAGAAATCAGGTTGTGTGTTGACTTTAGGGATTTGAATAGAGCCTCCCTCAAAGACCACTACCCACTCCCTTCAATGGAGCAGATCTTGCAAGTAGTGTCAGGTCGAAAAAGGTTTTCTCCCTCCTAGATGGCTACTCAGGGTACAACCAGATCATGGTGAAAGAAGATGATCAATTCAAAATAGCTTTCACTACCAAATGGGGCACCTATGCCTACAGGAAAATGCCATTTGGATTATCAATGCTTTGGAGAGCCACTTTTTAGAGGGCAATGGATATGGCATTCAAGGGCTGATCAACAAATAGTGTTGATCTATCTTGGATGACATTACTATGTTTTCCAAAAATGCAACAGACCATCTTTTCCATCTAAGGCAGGTGTTCCAGAGATGTAGGAGTTTTGGGGTGTCATTGAACCCCAAAAATGCATATTCTTGGCCCATGAAGGCTAAGCTTCTAGGCCATATCGTATCAAAGGAAGGATTGGTAATTGACCCGAAAGAGTTCAAGCAATAAGAGCATTGCCATTGCCAAGTCACAAGAAGGCTCTTCAAAGCTTCTTGGGAAAAATCAATTTTGTCCATAGGTTTGTTCCAAACTTTTTGCCCTTGTTAAGCCAATAACGTTGATGTTGAAGAAGAGCTTAACATTCAAGTGGACAGCTGAAGGAAAAGCAAGTTTTGAGGCTATCAAAGAAGCCATATCACAAGCCCCAACTCTTGTGAACCCATATTTTCCAAAGACTTCATATTGTATGCCTTTGGTGGCAGTGACACAATTTCTGCAATCTTGGTGCAGCAGAACAAAGAAAGTACAGAACAACCAATTGCTTTCTTCAGTCAAAGTCTGGAAGATTATGAGGTGAGGTACTCCTTCATTGAGAAGCAGGTCTGGTGGTAATCAGAGGATTGAAGAAGTTTAAGCATTTGGTTTCAAAACAAAAATCCAACTATTGGTCTCCCATGTGGGAGTTAAAGAATTCCTTCTCAGTAAGGACTGAATGAGAAACGTGCAGGATGGATCACTCGTGTCATGGAATATGACATTGAGATCAAGGTCACCAAGCTGGTCCATGGGAAGGGGTTATGTGAACAACTAGCCTCAGGTCAACAAGATGAAACAAGACAGTGAAAAGGAGGTTGTTTTTGTTCTACAAGATGATCAAGAAGAAGGGAGAGATGATGTACCTACTCCTTGTTGGACCCAAGACATGGTGCACTTCCTTTGAACAGGCATGTGTCCTCATGGGATGAGTAAAGCAAAAAGAAGGCATTTCAGGCTACAAGCCATCCCATATGTTCTTATTGATGGTGTCTTGTTCAAAAGGGACATCAATGGCATTTGTTGAGATGCATTGGACAGATCAGGTGGAGAGAGTGCTACAAGAATTCCATGTTGAAGCAGTTGGAGGCCATTTTTCTCCAAGAGTGATAACACTCAAAATCATGAAAGTAGGATATTATTGGCCCAGAGTGTTTAGTGACTGCTACACATGGATCAAAAGGTGCAAGAATTGTGCATTCTTCAAAGGCAAGGAAAGGCTAGCAGCACTTCCATTGCACCCAATCTCAGTCGACCAACCTTTCATGCAATGGGGATTGGACTTCATTGGAGTCATCAATCCAAACTCAAGCCAAGGTCACAAATGGATCTGACAATGATAGATTATTTCACCAAATGGACCGAGGCAGTGGCACTCAAGGAAGCAAATGAGTCTAGTATCCTGGATTTCTATGAAGGGATAGTGACCAGATTTGGAGTGCCAGCCACCATCATATCAAAAAATGCATTAGCATTTATAGGTTCCAAGATCACAGGATGGGCCATCAAGAATGGGACTTATTTGAGTACTTCATCAAACTATTACCCTCAAGGTAATGGCTAGGTGAGTCCACAAACAAGAACTGCTAAAAAGATCATCGAGAAGAACTCTTGATGAGAATCGAGAAGAACTAGCACACAAAGCTCAAAAATGGCCTTATGGGCTGATAGAATAACACCCAAGAGATCTACAGGAAGCTCTCCATTCAAGCTCGTCTATGGGAAAGAGGCAGTGTTGCCTATATCACTTGAGTTGCCAGCATTGGAGCTCGTGAAGCAACTAGAGATGTGTCTGAATTTGGACATGGAGGCCGGTATGCGGAGTGATAGATTAGAAGAAACCAGAGAGCATGCTCTCAAGCAATAGAAAGAATCGGGCTTGATCAAGAAATGCTTTGACAAAGAAGAAAAAGCAAGGACCTTCGAGGAAGGAGACCTGGTTTTGAAATGGGATGCAGATCGAGCAAAACCAGGAAGGCATTCCAAATTTGATGCCATCTGGAGTGGCCCCTATATGATCACAAGATGAAAAAGTAGCAATGCTTTCCAATTGTCTACATTGGAGGGTGAAGAGTTACATATTCCAGTAAATGGGATCTATCTTAAGCACTGCTACTAAAAGGGGAGTTCTCACCCTGTACATATTAGTTTAGTTTTCTCTTTCCTCTAAGTGCTTATGCACATTGTCTTGTTGTAGTGTAGATTGCTTTTCTCCTAAGTGCTTTGCATGCTCTGCATGTTCCATTTGGAGCATGTATGATTTCAAATTTTGTATATAGTGTGGTGTTGTTTTGTTGCTCTCATGCAGTGTTTGGACTTGGCATTTGGTCAAGATCAGTTTCAGTTCTAATGGGTTTCCAAGCGTGGCCCAGGGGTCAGTTTTCAAAGTTCAGATCAGTAGCAGGCTATCACTCATGACTCCATGCCCAACGGATATGACAAGGCAATTGGTCTTTTCATCTAGCAGGTAGATACCCCTGTGAGTCACCAAATTGTTATCCATATTTTCCCCATGCCAAATATTGGATCGACCACGATCCCACATAAGAGGAAATAGAGTCAAAAGGTGGACAAAAAAGGCTTCAAAATTGGCTAAGTATAAAGGTGTAAGTGGAGAATGCCAAGTGTCAGTATGGCGTTGTTTCAAGGGGTGAATAGAGAAAAGGTTTCTAAATGAGTGCCAAGAACTTTCGTGTCCTAGGGAAAAGAGGACATCGGGAAAAAGTTGGTTCTTTGCCCTTGTTATCTCAAAAGGGTAAAAGTTGCAAAATGGCCATGACTCTGCGCCAGGAAAAATTCAGCATCTGGGCCGAGTCAAAGCCAAAGTGGGAATCGAAAGAAAGGGGAAAAGATAAATTGTGGACCCGTAGGCCCAATTTTTGTTCCAATCTGGCTGCCACATGTCCCATATCAAAAGGGGACCCATTTTTCAAGTTGTTTTCCCACCCTCCTGTACAGACCCAATACAAACTTTGAAGGGGCATATCTTTCGACTCAGGGCTCAAAATATTGCAAATCTGATGTCGTTGGAAAGATCTCGGCCTCACCCATGCCATGGAGGTCTAAACTTTAATTTTGAGGAGGTTAGGTGAAGAAAAATGGAGGAAACATCTTTGGGCCTTTCAATGCGGGATCTTCTTGCCTCAACAACTAGATCAGATTTGATCTGTTTCATCATTTCCTCTTCCTTCAAGGCGCCAAACCAAGGATTGATGCAGTAAAGATGGATTTGGGGAGAGATTTCATCAGAGGCATTAATAGTGGTGGTTGAACTTTCAACCTACTTTTCCCTTCTCTCTCTCTTTCTTTCTTCTTTCAGGTTGAATCTATAAATACGGGGCAAGATTCATTGTAAAGGGTTGGACATTCTTTGTTTTGTAGGCTCCCTCCTCCTTCTAGCAAAGGGATCTATGTGGGGTTCAAGCCTTCCATCAAAATTGCATTACGTTTCTACCTCTTGGCTACTTTGTAATGGACTGTATCAATCTACAGAGCAATAAAACACGTCTGTGATCGATTTTAGATCCTCTCTTGTCTCTTTTGCTTTCATCTGGTCTCCATTATATATCTGGCTATCTGTGCTTGTTTATTGTATGCATTTTGTTGGTTTGTGTCTATTAGCAAAATAAGTGTTCATCATTCCTTTGGTGCATCACCTCGTAGTTTAGCTTTGTTTTAATTTATGTATTCCTTCTATCCTTGTCTCCTTGGTAAATTTTAGATTAGGATTAAGAATAGATCCTCAAATTTCTACGTATGCACCTAAATAGAGGAATAAGGAACCAACCTTGATCTGGAGAGATTTCCCATTTGGTCCCACACCTTGGGAAAGTTTAATGTTATGTAATCACACCAAATGACTCTGCCTTAGAAATTCCATTTTTTAGAAAACTTAGGTTTCATCGGTATTTAAACTAGTCTTAGTATATCTCACAGAGAGATCACATCAATACCACTTTGGTATTTAGGCCTTGTTAGTATTCTAACTCGACCTATATATTAATAGGGTATTGTCACTATCCACTTTGAACACTTCGTCAGAATCATAGTTTAGGGTATAGTCTTGCTAAAACTAGTTTGAGTGATTGTTTGATTTGAATATGAGTGTTCTTTGAATAATAAAATGACTGCATAACATTACATCTAGAACACACTGGGATATTTTGGCATTTCATCAAATAAATTACACAACATATGCCTAGATTTCATACAACTTTGAAGGCATTCAGACAAAACCTAGTATCACTTTGACTAGTTATGCCTAAAATCATGAAAATGGCATCTAAACCAAATGAGCACAATTTAGGAGAAAATCCTTTTGAATCCTTCCCATTTAGCAAAACAACTTAACACCTCTCTTTTCATAGGTTAAAGACACAGAGCCATTGATTGATCATAGCAGAGAAGAATTTGATTCTTCTGAAGAACAACATCAATTAGACCTAGGTCAATTTGATGAGATCCTTTATTATAATAGAGATCAAGTACTCAAGAGTCTTAGAATTAGGGGCTAAGCTTCCACAAGAATGTGAAGTGGAGGCTAAGGTCATTAATCATAAAACAAAAAATGAAAAAAATCCCTCTTAGACATGGATAACCCCTTTGATGTAGGGTACACTTCTACTTTTGGGAAACATCACAACACCGTTGAAGGAGACCCATCCAAACCAATTGGCGATCCACGATGGCCTTATTACAAGGCTTTGTGTAAAGTGAAGATTGAGCATAAGTGCAAAGCCTCACCACCTCCTAAGTTTTGATGAAGAAGATGATCCTTTAGTTGAAGAAGAGATCCTTCAAAAGAAAATATTGAAGCTAAGTAAAAATTAGCAAACTTAGGCTCTTCAAGTAGAAATGTGCATAAAGAAAAACTTAAGACCAAATCTAGTGAGTTCCACTTTGATCGTATGATGACACAACTTTTAAAGTTGCTAAGGTAAATAGACCAGTATCACCTACCAAAGAACAACTCATTCAACGGGAGTTACAATCAATGAAAGATACACTTACTACACTACAGGAAGGAAATGTAGGACATAATAGGAAGTACCTTTATGAAGAACTATGCCCTTATCCCTTTGATAAGGACATGTTACGAAAACCCTTCCCAAAGCATTTTTCCATTCCTAAGTTAATAAATATAAAAGCAAAGGTGATCCTTGTGATCACATCAAGGAATTTTATATGGCTTTTCAAGAGGTTGTATACAATGATAATTTCTTAATATGACTCTTCCCTCACAGCCTAGAGCACTGACATTAGAATGGTTCTTTAGTATACCCAAGGGATCCATCACAACATGGCCCACCCTAGTGGAAAAATTGTGTGGCATTATTCCTTCAACATGGAGAATGATATCACAATGAATGACCTTTACAATGCAAAAAGAAGCCCAACGAGACCTTTGCAATATTTTTACAATGATGGTGTGGGTTGGCTAGCCATTTCCCATGTTCCTTACTAGAAAAATAGCTAGTAAGCATATTCATTCCTAACCTAAACCGAAGATAGCCTTCCATTTACAAATGCATTGTGGCTCTAACTTTGAAGAAGTTATAGAGAAGGGTAGTCAAATTGAAAAGGATCTCATCACAAAGGGTACACTTAAACCAGTCATCAAAGAAAAACATGAAGCAAAACCCTTAGATAAACCAAAATTCTTCAACAAAAACAAACATGTTGTTGGTGATGGCATTATGGACTCCAAAAGAGTCCAAGCTGTACAAATTAGTCTACTTTTAAATCTCTCACAAGGACCTTGACCAAAAGCACCCACCAAACATACGTTCATGCTAGCTAACTCAATCACCATTAGCTATACTTAAATAGTTAGACACTTGAACATGGTGCAGTACCCAACCGTGATAATACCATATCCAGAGGATGCTCCAAAACCCATTGGTTTAAAGAGCATGAGTACTGTGATTTCCATCATGTTAAGGGACACAAAATAGATAGGTGCTTGAGACTATGACATTACATACAAGACCTCATCGAAGAGGGAAAATCATGTAGATTCTCCCCTTGACTCAGGACAAGGTCCAAATGAGAAAATGGGTATCTTCAAAGAGCCCTTTCCTAACCATGCGGATAAGAAGAACATGAATCTAGATCATGGAAAAATTCCAATGACTATAGGATTGTTTCCTATGTTTATCCAACTAATGATAGCCCCTTTGACTCCCTCATAGATGTATCCATTCATCTGATGAATATGTCAATACTATTAGGATCTTAGAAAAAAATTGTGCAGTAGGGACATGATGCTCATTTAATCATACTAGATCCCCTACCTATCCCTCAGGAAGGTCAATAAATTTAATAGAATAGTTGGAGAAGACACCCTCTAGGATATCGATCTTAGATCTCCTCAAAATCTCTACTTCCCATAAAAACATATTGTATAAAACATGTTGAAGTTTGGAGTCTCCACAGATGTCCCCACACCTTCAAGCCATGGTTTCACACACTTGATTCAAAAATGATCATATCACTTTTGATCACATTGCAATCCCACATAATGACCCATAGCACAACTTACCCCTATACTTAGAAGTGGTTGTTACCCATTGTAAGATCAAGAGAGTACTTGTGGATGGTGGATCTGATCTAAATATTTGTACTTTGAAGTTGGTTAAGCATCTAGGCCATTCAATAAATGGATCTAGGGGCCAAAACTATTACAATCACAACTTATGATAATGAGGATGAGATCGGCACAGTACTATATATAGTTCTAATGGAAGTAGGGCTGACTTGTCATGATACAATTTCATGTCCTTGACTTGGATCTTCCATACAACATGCTCTTAGGATGCCCATGGATCCATGCCATGTAGGCCATTCCTTCAACCTTCCATCAGTGTATCAAGATGTGCCATGAAGGACAAATAATCACCATTCAGGGTGATCCAGAACCATTCACACATTGTAGGGAATTACACAGTTTTTCTCATGTAACTTATGAATGCCCTTCTATGGATATTGTTGTTCCTTTACAAATAAAAGCTATCAAGGAATGGGTGGATCTAGATTCACTCACTCCTTGTAATCAAAAATTTCCTTCATTGGTCAACCCTTTTACATCATGGGAGGAACATCTCAAAAAGTATGGCCTAGGTGAAAAATTCACTCTTCAACAGCCTTATTAATATCAAATCTATTAGTGTCACCCAAGGACACATGGTAAACCTACTTTCAGTTCAAGAGCACTTGGGATAAATGCCCCAAACCACTAGAAAAGTTCATTCCTAGTGGTCTCCTATCTCGAGGAAAAGATGTTAGAATATCCCACTAGCTAGAGTACATTTGAGGTACCATGGCTTCATGCCATCAGGCCCCACAATATATCAAGGGCCACCACATGATGTACATCATGGGTTATAATGGGTTTGGATGTGGTATCAATGCACAAGGATGATTATAACCCATTCCTATCCCTCATTTTCAAATCTAATAGACATGGTCTTGGAATAAGACCTCATGATGATCCACCCTTTGAGATCGATGCCACCTCTTCCGAATGTGAGGATGACTCATCTCATTTGATAGCGATGCATTCCCAATGTAGCCTCTACGAGGATCTTTCCTCCACTAACCTATTCCCTGATTCAATTGTCCTTACCTTATCTAATCTAATCCTCAAACCAATTACCAAGTAACCCTTGTATATCCCGAACTTGTAGATTGGGATCAAAATTTCACGTGCCAATCAATTTCTTTGAGAATGACGAGGCATTTGTAGAATTCATGGGTCTCAAGGATTTTATTCCAATGGGGATCACAAGAAAGGATTTTCAATTCAACTAGATGCATGTGCATACTTTGGAGAAGAGGTAGAGATGTGTGGATGCTTGAATAATAAGGTCATAAGCAAGAGTAAGAATGCTTCAGAGAAGCCTTGTGGAAAGAATAAATGCAAGTCTCATAGTGAAAATTTTTTTGAAGCACTAGTAGATAAAAAAATGAAGAACCTATAGAAAAATGGTATATCCATTCAAAGATGATGATGAGCCACCTAAAGAGGTTGATCTTACTCTTCCCCCTGATCCTACATGGATGGAGGATGCTTCTAAAATGCTTGTTGAAGAAATGATCAATGTGTCAACATTGGCTCGGAAGAGGAACCTAGAATGATAAAGTTGGGAGCTTCACTCTCAGCTCAAGAACAAAAGGTTTTTATGGAGTTATTAAGAGAATATGTAGATATATTTGCATGGTCATACACAGATATGCTTGTTTGGACCCATACTTGGTCATACACAACCTTGTTGTGCACCCAAATGCCAAACCCATCAAGCAAAAGTTGAGAAAGATGCACCTAAAATTGCACTACTTGTCAAAGAAGAGCTTGAAAAGTTATTAGCTAGTTGATTTCATTAAACCCATTGACTATTCGGATTGGATATCTAACATAGTCCCTAGTTCAAAAGAATCCCGTTGGCATAAGGATCTGCACTCATTCCATGACATCAATAAAGCATGTCCCAAAGATGACTTCCCCTTGCCTAATATTGATATGATTGTTGATTCTACCACTGGTTATGAAATGTTATCCTTAATGGATGGTTTTTCAGGTTATAACCAGATCCGAATTATAGAGGAGGATCAACATAAAACAAATTTTATCACCCCTTGGGGACATTTTGTTACAAGGTCATGCCTTTTGGACTCAAGAATGTTGGGGCCACCTATCAACATGTAATGACAATCATCTTCCATGACATGATGAATGACATCATGGAGGATTACGTTGATGATATTTTAGCAAAATCTAAAAGTAGAGGAGAGCACCCTAAAGTGCTAAGATGTATTTTTCAATGTCTCTAAGATTACAAAGTACGTTTGAATCCTAAGAAGTGTGTCTTTGGCATTTTTTCAGGGAAGCTCCTAGGTTTCATCATTTCACAGAGAGGAATAGAGGTAGATCCTGCAAAGGTTACAACTATCACAGAAATGCCTCCACCTACAAATCTTAAACAACTAAGAAGTTTACAAGGAAAGATACAAATCCACCATTTTATTTCACAGCTTGTGGATAAGTGCCATCCCTTTACACATCTCCTCAAAAAGGATGTTACATTCAACTAGGGACTAGACTGTCAAAAAGGCATTTGCACTACTTAAACAATACCTTGTCAACCCACCCATACTCATGCCGCCTACCCCAGAACCTCTCCTATTATACATTTCAGCTACCCATTTTCTATTGGTGCACTACTTTCCCAATATGACCTAGACCATAGAGAAAGGGAAGTTTATTACCTTAGTCACACCTTGATTTCCTATGAACTAAATTACCCATAGATTGAAAAGGCTTTCTAGTAAAGTATCTTTACCTTTCAAAAACTTCACCACTATCTCCTTAACAATAAGACCAAGCTAATATCCAAAGTTGACCCTCTCAAATACCTCTTATCCAAACCTCCCTTACAGGATGAATGGATAATTGGATCATTCTCCTAAGTGAATTTGATATTGAGTTTGTAAACCAAAATCATTAAAAGGACATGTATTGGCTGATCATTTGGAAAAGCTCCTTTACTAGGGATGGAACCTTTGTGTCTAGATCTTCCAGATGCATCCATGATGTATGTTGAAGAATTTATGGAGTGGTAGTCCATTTTGATGGATCATTCACCTTCCATGGATCTAGAGCAAGAGTGGTGCTCATCACTCCCACAGGTGAGGTTATTCCAAGAGCATTCCATTTGGGATTCCCATGCACTAATAACATTACAGAATATGAGGCACTCATTTTGGCCTCAAGTTAGCTATCACTTGGAATATCAGATAACTACATGTCATTGGGGACTCCTAACTCATTATTAAGCAAGTTAATGATGAGTATAAGGTTAAAGATGAGAAGCTTGTTCCATACAAGAAATTGGTTGAAACCTTGAAGGAATATTTTACATAAATTATCTTTGAGAAAAAACCAAGGTCACATAATAGATCAGCAGATGTTATGGCTACAATTGGATCTCTCTTACGCATTCCACCTCGGAAAGTAAAATGCCTTCTTTATAGAGCATTTATGAATACCCACATACGACATGTTGGAATCTTGTTTGGCATGTGAAATTGTTGGTCCATCCTCCCCTTGGTATGACCCTATATTTAGATACCTACAAGATGACACATTTCCCCAGACATTACCCATTCTAAAAGAAATCCCTTATTCATTGCATATCCCATTATACCCTCCTAGAGGCACCCTTTATCATCATGGCTACGACGGAATCTGCTTCATTGTTTAGATGTTACTTGAATCAGTCCACACTATTAAGGAAGTACATGGAGGTATTTGTGGAGTGCACATGAGTGGTATGGTATTGGATAAGAAGCTCTTAAGAGTGGGTTATTATTGGCCCACCATGGAAGTAGACTATTGTAATTTTGTAAAGAAATGTGAGCTATGCCAAAAGTATGGAAACTTGATACATGCACCAACACAAGCTTTATAACCTATCACAACACCTTGGCCATTTTTCTAAATGGGGCCTGGATCTCATAGGGAAGCTCCATCCTTCTTCTTCAGATGGCCACACCCACATTATCACCACCACCAAATATTTTACTAAATGGGTAGAGGTTGTACCTCTCACTTATGTCACTGGTGTGTAAATCTCCAAATTCATCATGAATCACCTCATTTTCCATTATGGTATCCCCTCTCCATTGTCACAGATAATGGTAAGTCCTTCAAGAATAAAATAGTTAAAACATTGTGTCAATGCTTCCATATTCAGCTCAAGTGGTCTACCCCTATTATCCCCAAGGTAATGGGAAAGCCAAGGCTACCAATAAAACTCTTGTATGGATCATGGAGAAAATGGTAAGTAAAACTGGTGTAATTGGCACTTACAGATACATCCCACCCTCTGGGCCTATCGAACTTCCATCCACACTCCTACTAGTGTGACCCCATATTCACTAGTCTATGGCACTGAAGCCATCATACCCTTGGAAGTGGAGCTTCCCTCCCGAAAATATCTCTCTGGGACTATCTTGATAAGGATGAAGACTACAGAGTTGCTTTGGCTAGTAGAGCTAGAGCTGTTGGATGAAAAGTGTATATGAGAGACTTAATCACCTAAAGGTTTACTAGAAATAGAGTATCAAGAGGATATAATAAATGGATCATTCATCATGAATTTGATGTAGGAGATCTTGTTCTAAAGAAAATCAGAAGAACATTGTTAAGGACAAAGAAAAGAAAGGTAAATTTGAGGCTAACTAGTTAGGGCCTTATGTGGTGGTTGCTAAATATGGATCAGAGCTTACAAACTGGCATACTCAGATGGTGAAGAGATTCTGAAACCTATGAACACCATGCATCTCAAGCACTTCTATGCTTAAGCATGGTGCAAATATCAGATAAGAACTAAAAAGTAGAAAAAAAAAGAAAAAACAAGCAAAACATGAGAAAATCAAGAAAAGTAAAAAAAAAAAATAGGTCATCCACATGTGAAAACCACGCAATTGTGGCACAGTGGGTAGGTCTTTGGGTGAAAACCGGTTTTCGATGCTCAAGGAGGATTCATTCATGGTCATGAGCTACTCTTTGCATCTAGATGGGTAACTCTCACCACTTTCTAGGATTAGTTTCCTTTGCTAGGTCTAGAACCCTACCAAATCTATCTTGCAAAGTCATGATCTGGCTTATTTGTTCTTGTATCTGCATGAAGGATGTGCCTTTGTATATTCCCATCTAGCATTGGGGAACCTTCACATTCACTTTCTCATACATATACATGTGGCATTATTCCTTTTGTATATTCCCACATCATGCGTTGGGGGCATCCACGCTTCTTTGTCTTTGTACATACATTTTCAGAACATGACCTTAGAAAATACAAAAACATTCGAAAAAGATACACAAAAATCTAAACATTCAAAAATTCCCCTTGGAAAACAAAAACACCAACATTGTCTTAGGAAACCCCAAAAACAATGTGAATAGTAGCCTTGAAAACTTATCTTTCAGATAACCCAAAAATTAGAAAATATATCAATGTTGTCCCACAAAAACAAGGTAGTGATTTAATTACTTTTAGTTGTTCGGTTTGTATAGTTTTGATTGTGAGTATCTTTTTTTGTGTTGTGTGATTTTAAAATGGTGGTTCATTTTCTTACCTTAGATTGAATCTTGTTTGATTTAATTGTGTGTTGCATTGAGTTCATTTTTAGCATTCATACTTGTAAGATATTGTTATGTTTTCATTATCTATTGTTGTATGCATCTATTAGGATTCATTTTACTTAGATTGAATACCAATTTAATTTTTGTTAGAATTTCATGAGTTCATTTCTAGTTGCATATTGTTGTGTTGTTTATATGTATATATTTGTTTAGTTTTGTTAACTTTTTCTTGTGTGTTTGTTTACTTGCACATCTTTGTTTATCACATCTATCATCATCTACCATTCATCACATATAACATCATCTAATACATCATATATACAAAAAAATGCTAAGTTTTACATCATGCATGTATACTAAGCTAATCATCACATATCATATCATCAATGGGGGCAAGAGGGGTGCATGCATAATCACAAATCTATCCCCCACACCAATATCATCTAGTATCATCCCAAATGCTAGCATAAAACTAGAATGTCTCATAACCAAAAACATATGATATCATCTAAGGATATATCATCAATATAAAAACATGTGGTACAACATCACTAATCTAGCATGAACATACATAGAATCATGAAATACATATCATCATACATCATCATGATACACTCATACATCTATAAACATGAATCATCATCATAAGAGCATATAAAACATGAAAAAAAAAATAAACCATCAAATGTCCATATATACATGTATAAATGTCTATCTCAAGATAAAATATACATCATCAATACAAATCTTCCATCTAAAGGACATGGATCAAAATTGAGCCTTCATCAAGAGGCATAATCAAAACATGATACATCAATACATACATACATCAATCAAAATCAGCCTTCATAAGAGGCATGTATACATACATATGTTTATACAAAAGAGAGTCAACCATGACTCTCGCCCTCTCTCGGGGCTTCTTGGTCTATGACCTAGGGATGGAAAACAATGGTGGTGGCATGAAGGGCCAGCTCTGGTGTACCACCCTACTATCCAACTTGGTTGTAACTGAACTAATCTAACTTATCACCTACCTCCATGATCTGGAGCCTATCCTTCTCACATCTAACTAATCAAAAGGTGTGACTCACTACCCTGCTGGGACTACTCTATAATAGGTGGCCTTATAATATGAGGCCTCACCACTAGCTCTCATGATATCCTGAATCATCTTGTGTCTCCAAAAGTAAGTGTGGCTTCATTGAAAACAACATCTCACTCACCTCTATCAATCTACCCATATCAACATGGGCTTTCTCGCAAAGCTGGACTCTCGATCTCTATCTACATGTATAGTAGACTGGGCCTGGCTCATGCCTGATCTCTCTGAATGATATAACCCTACACCTGGGCTTGAGCTTGGTCCCATCATAAGTGTGACACTTAAAGTACATGAGTTTGCGCCTATGTAAGAGGCTCAATATCTGAGCACCCTACATGCTAGCTGCATGATCTGCACCTATGATCTTTGTGTTGTCATGCTACCACCATCCCACTTGAGTGGCTTGGGCTCTCACCTGATCTCTCTCTATTCATCAATGGAATCTATAATGTTTCCCTATCTTGGTCTCTCTCTCACCACTCTACTCTAGCTACCTAATTTGAAATGGATATCATGCCACTGTAGCTATTATTGAAGTGCAGTGTAGCTAGTTGTCCATCATCTCCACCACCCCTTGGAGCATGAGGTGGTAGACCTTGCTATGGAAATACTACTATGTAATGGGGCATATATCCCCACTTGGAATGCCTACTAGAGGAAAATCTATATCTAGAGCCCTAGGTGCCTGTCTCTATCTAAGCCTAGGCCCCTATGTCTTTGTGGTTGCTGTAGTGGAGGACCCTATCCCCCACCCCCATCATGATGTTGGCCATCAAAAAGAATCATCATCATCATCATCATCATCATCATCATCATCCCACCATCACTCCACCCTCATCACCACTAGGAGGCCCCACTAGGGTGCCCTCACTCCCTCATTCATCATATAGCATCTCTAGGAATCATCAATCGATAAGGTATCACTGCATGGTACCATGGAGCATACTTTGAGTACACCCCAGATCTCTACCTGTCTCAAGGGTACCCACATAGTGGCACCACCTGTAAAAATCTCAATGATGCTCTTGTCCTGGTAATCTATGGCCCCCATATCAAAGTACTCTCTGGCCCTATGAGCATACCACATGTCTAGCTAGGTACATCTTGTGTGATGCCAAACTATCTCTAACACCGATCCACCCCGTATAAATCTCCACATATAGTTGTGGCTTCCCCAGCATGAAATGCTCAACTGTCATTGTGTTGAGCTCTAGGCCATCCTGGCCACTGAAAATGTTTCTGTATGGCCTCCATACTACTATACGCCTGTTGTAGCTCATCTATCTCATCTCATCATGGTGGTAATGGTATGCATCTCCCATGTGTGCCACACATCATCTCCAATCGGAACCCAACCCATAGTAGAAGGCTCCTCGGAGCTCGAACTCTCAATACACCTATAGGGTGACCAATAGCAATATGGTCCCATGCCCAAATCTGTAAAATCTGGCCGCTGGTCCTACCATCTTCAAATAGTAGTATGTGATCAAATGTAAATCCCAATATAAGTGCGCCAATATGCACTAGCCCCAAAATATGTCTCACCATCGATCAAGCCATGTATCACTCCAATGAGGCCAAGTGGAAATGAAGCTCCGGTTTTTCAGGGAGTAAAACTCCACTGACAAAATCCATCAATAAACTACAACCCAATCAAGCTTGGGATCCTCTATACACCACGATAGTCTGACTGTCATCCCATGACATGGTATCATAGATGGAACATAAAATAGCTCAAGGATACACTGATCAATATCAGGCTAGTGGTTGGAGTACTGAATCAACTCACCTTGAATAGGGACCCACATAATGTGCCACACATCCTCTAATGTAATAGTGATCTCACTAGTAGGGAAGCCAAAACATTGACTCTCACTGTGCCACCTCTCAGCTAAGGTTGTTAGGAGGCCATGATCTAGAGTAATCTATGTGGCATGTCAGCCACGTAAGCTAGCCCTGTAACATATAAAAGAATATCTAGTATCTTCTATCCTCCTCATCAAACTATGCCTCTATCATGGCAAGATGACCATATCTCTCATGAGTGTGAAGGATGGGTAGTATCCGTTGCTACACAAACAAACAATGCACACATTAGGGTTACATTTCTATCTACTTCTACCTAGTTTTCTAGTAAAATTCTTCTTTCTTTCATCTAACATGCTAATTTTTCACTTTCTTCTACAACAACCTAGTCTATTTTCATCTATACTTGGCTAATTGTTGGCAAGGGTAAATTGTACACTTTCCCTTGGCACATGCATGCACTACTTTGACACATGCATGCCTATCTCAACATGTACACACCCAACACATATGCACCTCCACTTTGATGCCTACACCTCTACCCCCATGCATACGCCCCCCCTTTTTCTATCTAAACACCCTACTACCCAGACACATACATCATCCTCTAGTTTGACGTATGCACTTTCCCTTCACGATGCGCGTGCGCATGTGCGCATCCCCATTTTCCCCCTCCCGCATATATGCATCCCCTTCATTATACGCATGCATACATACCCATTTTTTTATAGGTATGCACATACACGTACCCATATTTTTTATGCATGTGTGCATGTGCATATACGTCAAATTTACCCTAATCTAGCCTAAAAATGACTAAAAATGACATTAAATGCTTAAAGGAAAAAGTAGGGATAGGGCACTCACGTAGGGTCCATCCATTTCATCCCCAAAGGTACTCCTAGATGTGATCTACTCATCTCCTCCTACTTGGTAGCCTCACCATCTCACTCACTCACTCACTCGTGAAAAAAAATTCACAAGAGCTCTGCTACAAATGAATTGGTCATGATTTATTTACCCCGGGGTGGGTATATTAGGCTATCGTGATGCCCTTGGGGCATGTTTTCTCCATCATGATCACTCTAACACTTCTTCTACTCACCAAAATGATTATTTTTATATTTAAATAATTATTTTTACTAATTTTCACTACGCTAGAGCACTAAGTGCTACCTAGCGGTCATTTCTTCCCCTAGGGAAGTTTACAAATATTCCAGGTGCTATTCTCTATCATTTTCTTCTATTTTTCTTCTATTTTACCCATCGATAATTATTTTATTTAATAATTATTTTTGGCTCATTCTTCTTCTCATCGGGGCATTTTTACTACTATCCAATGTCACCCGTTCTCTTTTCCCTGGGATTTTTTGCATGCTTTTAGATGATCTTCCACTTCCTAAATTCTTATTGACCGATCAAAAATTTAAAAATTATAAAATCATCCAAAAATCCAATAAAAATTGTGAAAACTTTGAAAATGGACTAAAATTGGTAATCAACTCATTTACAACTGAAATTTGTGTCTTTGCATGGCATTCATCTCAGATCTTGTTGGCATTTCCACATGTATTGAAACAATGACTCACAGATCATCTGAATCTCCAAATCATTTACAAAATCTATGTTGCTTACTTCATCGATACTCTGGGGCATGAATTGTCTGGTATTGTTTCATTGTGCACATTACTTTTTCATCGACCTAAGTGTCCCTCCATCCTTTCCCTTGCATATACAACTTTCTTGGGACATCATTTTAAACCCTTGTCATTTATCAAAACATTTGGGATTGTAAATCAATAAAAAATATTTGTGCAACCGTCTTAAACATTTGTTGGTTTGAGTGTGTGTGATTATACTTATTTCCATGTTAAGTGAGTTTGTTTGCTTCTCGTATTGCATTACATTCATGTATGTTGCATGGAGTTGGCCATTGTAGAAATGGATAGTTGTTTGTATCTTGGATTTTCATGTCATCTTACACTTCCATCGTGTATGCTTATACTTTAATAAGGACCGATGATGAAGATTACTAGCAATATGATGAATAAGAATTGTTTATATAAATGCCTTGTGGATAGCTCAAAGTCCCTTTTTTCTTGTTATTTTCTCTTTTATCTCCCTTTTCTTCACACTTTCTTCTTTCTTCCATTCTTTTTTTTATCATCGATCACATTCCTCCATCACCCCATCGACACTCGAGGGGGCATCCTTCATCCTACTAATTTTTCTTCTACCCCTTCAAAATTTTCTACTCATTTATGTTTGTCTACTTTCTTTGAAGTGACGTCACACACGTCACCTCAAAGAGGGGAAAATGTAGACACCTATAATTTGGTCTACATGATCTTATTACTAAGATCATACTAACTATCCTAGTCTCGTGTCAATTTACTACACTACGCTAGTAAATCACCCTTTCTAACCTCTTCTAAACCCCCTAAATCTGCTAATCCCTCTCTAACCAACTTCTATAAGCTTGTTTCCCTTTAATTAACCTTGTTTAGGTTAATTAACCCTCTTGTTGACTTTCTAATGAGAATTTGACTTTCTAAAAAAAATATCTCACCTTTTCAAAATAGCCACTTGGCCTTCCAAATCTAGTTCACACCTCCCAATGTGCTTTTCTAAAAATCACCTTTTTGACTCCTTTTTAGTCCCACATGCATCCAAAACCTTTTTCTCCAAACCAAAAACTATAAATAGAAGGGTACCCCTCCCACCTTTTCATAAGAACTCTCTCTCTCTCTCTCATTTCTGATTTAGATTATGCTTTAGTCATTTTAGAGTCATTTCATTTCATATTTGAGCTATTTACTTGTTATTTGCTAAATCTTTCAAAGCTTTAGTAAATGGGAGAAGCCATTAATGGTGAGATTCCATTCTTAAGCTTTTGAGACATCAATAAACACATAACTGATTGCTAGAGATTTAATAGGTTCATTTATAGATAGCTTTCATGGAGTAGGGAACTAATATAGTCATGTTTAGAGGTTGATTGTTTGTTTCAAGCTTTATGTATGCATGCAAATAGGTAGCTCTTGTTTATAATATTCTTTTGTTTTTTCCATCCAAATGCTCCAAAATAAAATTGTAGGAATAGATTTCCATATTTGAAGTAATTTATCAAAATGAAGAGAACAATCCCAACAGGTAATGAGGTCTTTAATAGAAGTAGGGAGAACACGGGACAAATTAAAATTTTCAAGCAATGAGGACCATATTTTAAAGGAGTATTCATAGTATAAGAGGAGATTATTGGTTTCTTCTTCATATTGTAGGTAGAGAGTGCACCAAGATGGGCTATGAAATCCACACTTGCATAGATTGGTATGACTGAGAATATTGTCCTAATAAGTTGTCTAAAGAAAAACATTAGATTTTGGTAGACCATATTATACAAGATTTTCTCGATAAGGAAAGGGAGAGGATGATCTGTTGGAAGAGGAGATGATAGTAAAACATCCATATTTTACATTATATTTTCCAAATTTTTCTCCCATCTAGATCAATTAATCCACGATGGTTTGAGAAATGAAATGGCTTAAGTATGTCCATAACGCCAATTTTTCCTTGATCAGATTTTGTGGGACCGCCAGATCAATCGAGCCATATTTCTTTTGATTTAAGTAATCCCTAACAAATTGTCGACCCTTTCCTCACACCATATCTTTAAATTGTTTAGGCTATGATCACTTAGGGGGATCTAAGGATCAAAACATCATTCCAAAATTTTGATTTTTAGCCATTACCAATGTTTAACCTTTAAAGTGATTTGAGAATGGTCAAATCCTTAGTCATGAAGTTCCGAGATAAGAGAACCTACACAGTGTTCATGAATAGTGAAAATATGTTTAGGGAGTATCTTTGTCTAAATATTTATTTATGATAATAATGCTCCAAAGATCATGAGGTTTAGCATAAAGTCTCCAAGATAATTTAACACCTAGTGCCAAATTCATGTGCTTATTGATTTTGAACCCCATGCCACCCCATTCTTTTGGAAAACATAGATTTTCCCATTTCACCAGAGGAATTTTCTTTCCTTCATTTGAAATTCCCCAAAGGAACTTTGTTTAAATAGACTTGATACATCGGCCTAATTTGGGTGAGATAGGAAGCACATACATCATGTAAATGGGAACAACTTGAACACAAGAAGAGATTAATTGAATTCTTCCAGTGAAGGATAACCACTTACCTTTCTAGTTATCCATATTTCTCATTATTTTGTCAATTTTATATTTCCAAATATCATGGGGATTCCTTCCCTAACAAAGTGGGATTCCAAGGTAGGAACAATTGAGGGATCTAGGTTTGATGTTCATGATCATGCAAATCGAGTCTTTAAAAACTTGTTTGTGTTGAAGAAGATATTTTATTTTATTTTATTTACTTGTTAGTCTGAGGCTTCCTCATAGAGATAAAGATCTTGTCTAAAATTTTGAGCCTCACCAATATTATCTTTCCCAAAAAAGACCAATTTCATCAAAAAAATTGGAGATGGGTGATTCTAGGAGCACCGTCGGCAATCAAAAATCTATTTAGCATTCGATTAGATTTTAGAAGAGATATCCAATAGTTAAGGGACTCAACCATAATGATGAATAAATAAGGTGACATTGGATCACCTTTCCTAAGGTCTCTGTGGAGCTGAAATTATTAGAAGGTTCGCGAGTTGATAAATATAGAGAACTTAGCTGAGCTAATGCAATTGAAGATCCATTTCCTCTAAGCTTGATAAATAACAAATTTTTCTAGAACAACCAAAATGGAATTCCATTTGAATCTATAAAAATATTTGGTCATGTTTATTTTAATTAACATTTTTCTTTGATTCTAATGTGTGTGCAGAGTGGATAAACCCATGTGTTATCACTATGCCATCCATGATTTGTCTTACAACCAAAACCCACCTTGCTCGGATGAAATAATATTGGGAGGAGGTTTTTAGTATATTGGAAGTTACTTTGGAACTGATCTTATAAGAGACATTACATAGAGAGAGATGGGCCTAAAGGAATCAAAAGAATCAAAGTTATCGATTTGGGAATCGGGGAAATGAAGGTGGAGTTAAGCTATTTTAGAATTTCCTTGGTGGAGCCGGACTCTTGAACATCTTCCACAACATATTTTCCAACAATATCTTAGTAAATTTAGTAGAATCTATCAGGAATCCATCGACCCAAGATCCTTTCTAGGCTTAAATGAGAAAAAAATCCACCTTACTTCCTCTTTATAAATAAATCCATTGAGCAATTCATTGTCCTCATGAGTAATGAGAGAATTAATTTGACTAAGGATATGATTTCTAGAATGATTAATTGTCTTCACCGATTCACCAACCATTGGTCCTTGAAGAGTCTTTCATATTCTTTACCAACTTTCTTATTTTCAGATACTAGATTCACTAGAAGGAAGAGTGATTTTGGATATTTTATTGAAATTTCTTTGCATTTTAGCGTTTTATAGAAGAATCAAGTGTTTTTGTCACATTCATGTAACAAATTACTTTGAGATTGTTTTTTCTAGTGAAGTTATTCTTGGAGAAGAACTACATTGAGATCATCAATCAAGAGGCCCTCTTCATATTTTAGTTCTTTAGTTAGACCATTCTCTCGTATTTATTTTTCATTTTGAAGGATCTGAATTTTAAGCTCATATTTCTTATTTAAAAATATTTCCAAAAGTTTTCTTGTTCCATTCCTTTAAGTTCCTTTTGACCATTTTAATTTTTTCATGAGGGAGTGACTCACAAGAAAATATGTCAATGATCGGAGCCAACCTCCCAAGTAATTTTAGATTCAATTAATGAGTGTTTCTAAATCCAAGATTTAGTAATGATGAATTTTTTAAGCTTTTCTACAACAAAGTCACTTCCAATCCTTTTTTTCGTCTACGTAAATTGACCAATTTTGAGGGGGATGTCCACAAGATCATTTTCTTTAATGAATTGAGAAAATTTAAGAAAGATTTGGAGATACTCCTAGACTCTCCAAATTTTTCTAGAGGAGAGATGATTGTGTTAAAATCACCTCCAAAAATCCAATTATCATCAGGGTGCATGGATTTTAGAGTTTTTAACGACATCCAACAAAGTTCCTTACCAATATTTGTTTGTTGGTCATACACATTAGCACAAAGGTATTACTTATTCATGTCAATGATATGAAATGATGATACTTTCCTTTTAACACAATCATTAAATAAGGAGCCGGAAAATTTGGTGGGGTTCCATATCATAGCAAGCCCACCTGAAGACCATATAGCATCTTTGATATAGAAGTTACTATTTTTCCAAATTTGAGGTATGATTGAGATGAAATATGTCGAGTCCATTTTGATTTTATTAAGAAAATAATGCTTGGTTTTTCTTTGTTGATAAAATTATTTAATAGTTGATGCTTGTGTGGGGCATTTAGCCCTCTCAAGTTTCAGGAGGTAATTATCGTTGAGATGGTTTGATCCTATTGCTTTCTGCAAGTATGTAGAAAGAATTGGATATTTCTTTCCACTTTTATGGTTTTTCCATCTTTCTTTTTTTTTTTTCCTTTGTCTTCTGCCCCATTTCTAAGTATGACCTAATTTTCTTTTTCTTATTCAATTCTCCTATGAAGCTTTTGAGATATTTATTTGTGGTTTTTTTATGATGTTGATTTTGGATTCTAAGTTGTGAGAATTGGAGATAGGAGGCGTCATAAGATTTTTTTCTGATTTTGATTTATTTGATCACAATGTTTGATTCCTTTATTTTTCCCAGTCCTTAACTATTCGTAAAAGACTTGATCTCATCAAGGGAAATGTCATCTAATCTTAGATCCTCCTCTAATTCATGTGTTTACCAAGTTTCTCATTCTTAATTAATTTAATGCACTAGATACTAAATAAACTAACAAATAAGAAATGTTGGAGGGTTTATGTTACCTCGGATGTGTGATGTGATGAATACGAGTGTGAAAGGGATGATTCTTGTTACAACTTGATATACTTGTGAAATTGGAACAAAGATGGATTAGATTGATATATGTGGGATTTTCTCAACAATGTGGTTCTAAGAAGTGATTAGCTTCTTTTCACGGATGTCAACCCCCATTTGTTTAGAAATAGAGATGTAAGGACTGTAGTAGAAGATATCATGCGAAACAACAATGTTACCTTGAATATGAAAAATGACTGGGATTGATTTAAAAGCATATTAGATTGTAATAATTGTAAATGAATTGTTACCTAGTATGGGTTGATTTTGGTGACCTAGACTATGCTCATGAAGGTCGATGACGACCTAGGAAGGAAGATATAGACTATACGATAAATATGTAGACCTAGAGAGTCTGAATGCCAACTAGAGGATGTTAGGGATCTGTATATGTTGTGAGTATCCTGCATGGAAGGACCACGGGCATAAAACTATAGGAAAAAGATGAAAAGAACAACGAAGAGGTATATTTGACAAACCGAGCCTAGATTGATGGTGCTTTGGACAGAAGGTCGATGCAACTATAGAATAATTATATAAAGTTGGGGATGAATGGATGATAAGGACAACCTGTAAGAAATATGCTAGAAAAGAAGGTTCTTTGGAAAAGTTGTGAGTGTTGTTGAGGCTGATCTAAACCTATAAAAGATTATATATGAGCAATATATAGATAATTTGATAAAAATCTCAATAAATATATACAAATATAGTAATAATTCTTACAAAATATGATCATGAGTGATGCAAGTACACCAAGTGATGTCTAGGATATATGGTATTGTTGTAGAAGCATTCAAGCGAGAGAGAAAATTCACATATCGCAAGAGAGCTCGAGATGTTTTTGCTTTCCCTGATTCTAATTAAAAATTAGAAAGGAAGGATTCAGTTTTATAGGGTTGATGATGACTAGGTCAGGGTCTCTCCGATTGCAAGGAAAGTTTCCCCAATGGGAAATATTTTCTAATTTTGGTGTGATTTTTGTATTTTTAAGGATTGGCCGAATGCTTTAAAGCATATGGGTGGAATGAGATTGTTTGGGGATGAATTTAAGGTAGTTAGGGCATAAAATAGATGTGATAAAATCTTACAAAAGCAAAGGGATGAATTTAGCATAAACGCATCCTAACTAGCAAGTTGGTTCTGAGAAAAATGAAGGGTATTAATTAATTAATAGGAATAAAGATTAACATGGATGGAATAATTTGACATGTAATATATTTAATGATTAATTAATTAATGTGTCTTAATTAATTAATAGGTATTATATGGGAATTTAATTAGATGAAGTGGATGAATAAAATAAATATGCACACGCAGGCAATCAAGGGTATAGATATCGAATTTAGATGTCTACATTTTTCCCTTTTTGTTAAGTGGTTTGAGATAACAAGCCATGAGACAAAAATGATGAGATTCGGATGAGGATTGAAAAAATAAGTGATGATAAGCTCCCCTCAAATGGGGGATCAATGACGTCGAGGAAATCGATGATGCATTTGAAATAGGTATGTGAAAAAGGGTGGGTGGGTAGAGAAAAATGGGTAAAATGATTACTAAGGCAAGATGCGCCAAGAAAAAAATACCAATATAATTAAAAACTATGGTGGTGACTCCAATATCACATCTGTAAAGAACAATTGTGGTCTCAACAGAGACAAGCTTCAACATTCTACAAAGCCAATGAGGTGGGTGAAGATCATTGCAGTATGGATGCAAGCTAGGATGACCAACGGGTCATAGGAAAGTCATCAAAATATGTGCAACTATATGTGAAAAGGTATGAAAAATCCTTCATACACAAGGAATCAAATGAAAAGGTACACATCCACAAGGGACGAGGATGAATGATAGGGTGCCCAATGGGACTTGAAAAATGGCTGAGAATAAAAAATGAAAAAGATGAGTGATGAAGTAATATGTCCCAAAGGGAAAGTATGGTCGAGAAGGTGAAAACAAAATATGCACCAAGCGAAGGAAAGTATGACCACAAAGGTGGAATTTGTACGAGAATATGGTGCCCCAAAAAAGAGCATGAATATGGCCACAAGAGTGGACTTGATATGATAAATGTAATTCCCAAAGGGGAAGATGATTATGGCCTCAAAGGAGGACTTCGTGTGTGGATTAGATAGGATTGTGGATTAAAAATTCCCAAAAGAGGAGTGATTATCGCCACAAAAGGTGGATTTTGAGAGTACAATAGGATTAAAATGCCCAAAGGAATAATAGATATGGCCACAGTGTGGACTTAGAGAGTATGTATGCCCGAAGGAAGAAATAGTTTTAATGTTGGATCAAAAATTCCTATAGAGAAAATAGAGATGGCCAAAAATGTGGACTTAATGGTCAATAGTTGATGCCTTAGGAAAGTATGTAAGGCAAGGGGAAAGACCAAAGTAATCTATTAAGGGGAGTCGGAAGCCGGTGACCCAAGGGGGTCGATAGTGACCTGAAATCGGTGGCTATATAAGCCCCGGGTGCGATTAATGATGCTCATTTTCACCCTCAAAGTTGACGAGAAAGAGAAAAGTGATTAAAGAGAGAACAGAGAGATGGAAGTCATCGGAGCTTGAAGAAGCACCAAAGGGTGTGGAGGATGCTATTAATGAAAACCCACAGTGGTTTTTAATTGAATTTAATGTTTTATTTATTTATTTTTAATTTTTTTTTTTGTAAAAACATGATGACGCTTGTGAGGTTGGCGGTAACCCGGAAGTTAGATGTCAATTGGACCTCAATTATGTTTATTGACCCAAAAATGCATCAATCCGACCAGGTTCGGCATCGATTTGAGGTTGGATTGGATAGATTAGGGTTTAGATTGAAATTTGGATGAAACTTAATGGATTAGGATCAGGTTTTTAGATTTTGATGAATTTTAATGGATCATGATCAGATTTTGTATGGTTAATCTGATGTATGTATGTTTTGTCTATGATCGTAGGCTAGAGAGACCTTGTATTTAAGGGATAAAGTGTTTACTCTATATGAGTATATTAGAGGAGATGTCACGTATGTCGAGTGGGATCACTTGGCTGCAATGGGATTGGGTGGATTTATATAATACCGAGAGGATCCTATGGGATGTGGGGATTATGATTGCTTTGGTGGAGATATGGGACCGAAAGACAAGGAAATTTTCGTTTCAAAGGGGAGATGAAATTCATCATGGAGGATGTGTATCAAGTTTTAAGATTTACGATACAAGAGGGAACAAGTAGTTCCCATTACTAATGAGGAGAGATTAGCAGTGTTCACACAAAAAAATTGCAGTGATCGTCCCACATCATATCTTCTTTAGAGGATTTTTCATATGAGTTGAGATATGAGGTTGGGGTACCATGTAGTTACTTGATCTATATGATGATGATGTCTGTGTCATCCTATACTTTTCCGAAATCTGGTGGGGCTCAATTTCCATGGGCATTAGCCGGTGTGGAGGAAAACATTATGGACCACCAGACAGTGTTTTCATTCGGGACCACTTTGTTGGCTTAGGTTTACCATGAGCTTTCCATGTATAGATTAGGCAAGAGGTCAGGATTGGATGTGGGTTTCTTATTTCACTATTGGGCATATGAGAATATAACAATGATTTTTCCATCGGGGCTTGGTGGGTTATAGGAGACCACATTCACTGGAGGTAGGATTTACGAGATGGAGGGTTAATCATGCCTTTAGAGACATGAGTGATAGGAGGGTGGACTGGTATGTAGATCAACTTGTGAAGTTAGATGGTGATCAGATCGGTGGTGGCCATATATGGATTTTCTTGCATGGCTTAGTGTAGACATAGAGTTGACATGGATGAGGAGGACTAGGTAGACATAGGGAAATGAGAGGAGATGATCGAGGATGTTTAGTTTGATTGAGTGAGATGACGGTTTAGGTTTATTCACACCATACTAAATGGTCCCATTTTGCACAAATGGGAGGAGATGGAAAGAGATTTATCAAGTCCCATCATGGTTGATCCAGTGGAGGAGGAGGTAATACCATGGGATGAGGATGATGATGTTGGAGTTGGGGCCGATTTTGGTGATTGGATGGATACTATCTTGGCGATTAGGGTTGTTGTAGAGAGAGGATATGAGGAGGAGAAGGATATATAGGAGATGGAGATTGATGTAGAGGCAGCTCTTGGAGGAGGTGGAGATGGTGGAGCATGAGATTTTACAGAGGTGGAATGCTTGCATGCTGCATTAGGTTAGATGAGAGTAGAGAGAGACATAACTTTGTAGTGGTGGGATGTGGTCACTCAGAGAGGGACCGGGTTATTCAAGAGAGAGACCACTACAGGCGACAGAGGGAGGCCTATAGGGCCCGTTTTGGTGATTTATCCACTATTTTGGTGACAGAGTCGGTGAGTGGTGCCCAAGAAGCTCCACATGGGTAGGGATAGGTAGCACCTCCCGGCATGATTTCCATGGATAAATACAAAACACTAGGATTAGAGGCTAGATATTACAAGGGAATCTTATTCAAGAAACTATCAAAGACACCGCACTACTCGAGCACCTACAGAGAACAACGACAGGAGGAGAAAGGCCATCTAGGAGTACAAAGAGTGTGGTATAACCACAATGAGTAGATGGAGGCCTTGAGGGTTATGGATATGTGTGGGGATAAATTTTTGTGCCTTCCCCAAGAGATGAGGACTTGAGAGCCTCGGATATTCACTTCATAATTTTTATAGCATTTTTGCTTTGAGGGAGCCCCTAGAGGGCCTTGATGTATTGAAACAATTTTTGATATATGATATATGTTTTTGCCATGGATTATCATGTGTTCATTATGTTGGGTTAATCACACCATTTGTATAGAAATATTAATCAGATCTAAGCATACAAATAATAAATACGGAAATAAACAAGAAGAAACAATAAACAAGATTTAATGTGGTTCACCCAAAGCAGGGTTGTGTCCGCCAAGAAACAACCAATATATTATCAAATAGGAAATATAATGAAGATTTGCAATCTTCTACACCTTCTTGGATGTCCAATGACTTTCTTCTCTTACAAATTTCTCTTTTTCTCTCTAAAGAAAACTTCTCATAATTCTTAATTAATTCTCTACCTTCTAACCATAGCTTTATACTTATATAAACATCTATAAACTTAGGTTAATTTAGCTATACATTTATAACCATTAGATAAAATTTACAACTAAGATTAGATCTAATTCCCATGACTTAATTAAAGTAGTCACACATAGGCAATCGATGTTAGTTATCCTTAACCAATGTCACCCTCCTTTCTTGACCAATACCGGTCCTCGGGTGACCAATGTCGGTTCATCAACCGACGCGGGTTACTATGTGTTCCAAAGAAGTCTGTTAAAGCATGCCAATGAAGCATTTAATCTCCACAACTCAAAAATATCCCACTTAGGGATAAATTGTTGCACTATACCATATATCTCCTTCATCTCGATCCTTTCCTTGGCTTGTTTCTTCCTCTTGAAGTCTCAAAATCAAAGACCAAATGTAAGTGGAGTGTAGCTCCAATTTATCCTTTTCCAATGGATTCGTTAGCATATCCTCGGTGTTCTCCTTTGTATGAATTTTCTCCAACTTCAGTTTCCCATCCTTTAATACCTTCCATATGAAGTGATATCTCCTTTGAAGTGTTTCATTCTAGAATGAAACATTGAGTTCTTTGCTAGATGAATTACACTTTGACTATCACTATATAATCTGAAATCCTCTTTCTCCTTTCCCAACTCTTCTATGAACATACTCATCCATATCATCTCCTTGCTAGATTATGTAGCTGCAACATACTCAACCTCTGTAGTAGATAGGGAAACAACCTTCAAATCTAGAAATCCAATATAACTTTCGTGCACCTATTGTGAAAACATATCCAGTGGTGCTCCTCCTACCATCCAAATCACCAGCCATATCTGAATCCACATATCCTCATAAAGAAGTATCTAACCCTCCATAGCATAATTACATGTTGTATGTCCCTCTCAAATACCTGAAAATCCATTGACTTCTTTCCAATTCTCTTTACCTAGATTAGCCATAAATCTTCTCACAACTCCCATTGCATGTGCAATGTCTAGTATGGTACAAACCATAACATACATCAAGCTCCTAATTTTTGAAGCATACGAAACTCATGCCATGTACTCAACCTCCTCATGTGATGTAGGAAACTGATCTTTGCTCAATTTGAAGTGTCCAACCATAGGTGTACTTACAGGTTTTGAATTTTGTAAATTAAACCTTTCCAACACCTTATTGATATAATTCTCTTGATTCAAATACAAATTCTTGTTCTTCCTATCTCTATGAATTTGCATTCCAAGAATTCTCTTTGTAGATCCCAAATCCTTCATTATAAATGTGTGATATAGCCTTTCTTTAAGCTCACCAATGTCTTGAATACTAGATTGTGCAATAAGAATATCATCCACATACAAGAATAAAATAATATAGCTCTCATTTCCAATCATATTGAAATAAACACAATGGTCATATTCATGTCTCAAATAACCATGCTCATGCATGAAACTATCAAACCTCATATAACATTACCTTGGATCTTTTTTTGAGCACATATGGGCTCTTTTTCAATCTGCACAAAAAATTCTCCTTACCCTTGACTTCACACTCATGCGGTTGATTCATGTAAATATCTTCCTCTAAATAACCATGAATAAACTATTTCTTGGCATCAAGTTTCTCTAAATACAAATCCTCTACCACAACTAAACTCAATACAAGTACAAATAGAATTCATCTTAACAACAAGAGAAAATATTTCACCAAAGTCAATACCTAATTTCTATGCAAATCCCTTTACTACAAGCCTTTCCTTGTATCTTTTATGTCCACCCTCTTCTTCCTTGATCTTGTAAACCCACTTGTTCTGCAATGCTCTTTTACTTGCTAGAAACTTAACCAAATTCCATGTCTGGTTCTGCTCTAAGGAGTCCATCTCCTCATTCATGCCATGCTCCCACTACTTGTGGGATTTATCTTGCATTACTTCTTCAAATATTTCTGGTTCACCACTATCAATCAATAATAAATAAGACAAGGAAGGTGAAAATATTTCTGAGGTCTACTTACCCTTTGTGACCTTCTCACTGATATTTGGGGTGTCGGAGGCTCAATCTACTCATCCTGTAGATTTGTATCTACTTCTAACAATGATCGATGTTGGTTACCTTATACCAACACCAGTTTGATAACTAACATTGGTATGGATATTCTATAATCAACTCCAAAGATGAGTAATATATTTTGATCAGGTAAACCGACACTCGTTGATTTCTTGTGTAATCTTGTAGGTGTTAATTTCAAATCGAGAGCTCGTTTTCATCCACAAACTTTTCAACTAGTTCGTCCTTGGGTACCAAAAATTGATCCATGTACATTCTCTTTTCATTACAATCAATATCACAACTCCTAATAATCTTAACATCCTCTAAATCCCAAAACCAAAATCTAAAATCACCAAATCCATAACCAATGAAAGTACATATTTTAGATTTAGCATCCAATTTCTTTTTGTTTTCCTTATCAACATGCACAAAATCTTCTCGATCCAAATACTCTAAGAAATAAAAGATATTCCTCTTTTCTAGTCTAATATTCTTCTAGTATTCCACCTTCCAAAGTGCACTTGAAGGTCCATGGTTAATTACATAAATTTTCATGTCTACTAGTTCCGCCCAAATGGAATAGATGTTGGTTAGGGGTAAACCGACACCTTCTTGTGTAATCCTGTAGGTGTTAATTTCAAATATGATATCTCATTTTCATCCACAAAATTTTCAACCAATTCATCCTTGGGTACCAAAAATTGATCCACTGCATTCTCTTTTCATTATAATCAATATCACAACTCCTAATAATCTTAACATCCTCTAAATCCCAAAACCGTAATCCAAAATCACCAAACCCATAACCAATGAAAGTACATATTTTGGATTTAGCATCCAATTTTATTTTTATTTTCTTATCAACATGCAAAAATATTCTGATCCAAATACTCTAAGAAATAAAAGATATGCCTCTTTTCCAGTCTAATATTCTTCTAATATTCCACCTTCCAAAGTGCACTTGAAGGTCCATGGTTAATTACATAAATTGTCATGTCTACTAGTTTCGCCCAAAACGTAAGGGCCATCCAACATATATCCTCATGCTTTTAGCACATTCCATGATTTTCCTATTCACTCTCTCTGCAACACCATTCTCATGTGGTGTTCTAGGAACCATCCTTTCTCTATGTATTCCATTTACTGAACAATAATCATTGAAAGCCTTATTGTAGTACTCACCACCATTGTCAGATCTAAGGCACTTTAACTTTGAATTCGATTCATTTTCCATAAGGGCTTTCCATCTTTTAAAAGTTTCAAAAACATCAAATTTATGTTTAATACAATAAACCCATACCTTTCTTATGGCATCATCAATGAAAGTAACATAGTATTGGGATCCTCCATGAGAAGCTACTTGGGCTAGTCCCCACACATCTAAGTGTACAAGCTCCAATTTATGATTCTTCTTTGTTTCCCCAACTTTGATAAATCTCACTCTCTTTTACTTTCCAAAAATACAATGCTCACATAGAAATCAAGATCTACACATTTCAGATCTGATAACTTACCCTTTTCCTTTAAGATATGCATTCCTTTTTCACTCATATGGCGTAGCCGATTGTGCCACATGCTTGTATCTGAATCTGAAGTAGATAGAATAGAAAGGAAATTAGTAATACAGGTAGATAAATAAAATGATCTTGTCTTCTTTCCTCTTGCTACAACAAGATATCCCTTAGTAACTTTCCAAGATTCGGCTATGAGTGTAACCATGCAACCGCCACACAATTGTCTTGCAGAAATTAGATTTATTTTGAGGCTGGGAACATGCCTCACATCTTTCAATATCCATGTATTTCAATTCTAAAATTTAAGGTGAAATTCACCTTTACCAGTAATATTGCATGGTTCATCATCTCCTAAATGAACATGCCCAAAATTACCCTGGACATAATTTCTGAAATAACCCTTATTAGGGGTTGCATGGAAAGAGGCTCCTGAATCTAAAACCCATGATTCAATTTTATTATCCAAGGAGATAATTAGGGCATCTTGCATTACCTATTTTGCAACAACATTTGCCTCTTTACCTTTGTTTGGTAAATTCTCTTTGTTTTCCTTAAACCAACAATCCTTCTTTGTATGACCTTTCTTTCCACAATTCCAACAGATTATACCTTTATCTCTGGATTTAGATATGTCATTCCTAAACTTTGATTTCCCATTATTCTTGCTCTTAGATCTCTCTTTCTACCTTCCCCTAATTTCTACATTTAAAAAATTTCCAGATGATGATTCTCATGTACTTTTCCTGTATTTCTTCATTCAAGATTATAATAACCACATCATCAAACTTTAAAACATTAGTAGCAGACGTTGTATTACTAACAACCATTACCAATTTATCCCAACTATCGACAAAGAGCATAGTAATAAAATTTCTTTCACTTCATCTTCAAATGGAATACTAACTGATTTTAATTGATTTATAAAAGACCGAAAATCATTCAAATGACTTAATGAAAAACCACCTTCTTCCATCTTTAAATTAATTTTTTTCCATAAAATAAACCTTATTTGAAGCACTAGGTTTTTCATATATATTTTCTAAAGTTTTCATCAACTCTATTACAGATCATTCTTTGGTAATATTTGAAGCCATAGATGTTGTCGAGGCTCAATCTTATAGATCTCAAGTGACATTCTATCAATAATTTTCCATTCTTTATCAATCATTTTTTTCAGCTTCTTTCTTTATCATCCAATGCTAAGTATAGATCTTTTTGTTACAACTAATCCTACACCACCTGCATCTTCCATAATAGATAATCATGATTGTCAAATTTCTCAACTTTGAATATACTTTCTTCTCCCATTTCTTGCTCCCACTCAAACGAAAATCTATATGTGAGTAGATATGTCAACACACACAAATCAAAACAAAGATGTTTTGATACCATTTGTTGGGTTAATCACACTAGTTGTATGGATCTATTAATCGGATAAAATCATATAAGCAATAAATACGAAATAAAAGAAGAAACTATACACAAGATTTAACATGGTTCACCTAGTGTGGGCTACGTCCACCAAGAAATAACAAATCTATTATCACGATGAAGTACAATGAAGATTCGAAATCTTCCACACCTTCTTGGATGTCATGTAATTTATTCTATTACAAATTTCTCTTTTTCTCTCTAAGGAAACTTCTCTTAATTCTCAATTAATTATCTACCTTCTAACCCTATCTTTATGCTTATATAAGCATCTACAAACTTAGGTTACTTTATTTATACATTTACAACCATTAGATCAAATTTACAACAAATATTAGATCTAATTCTCGTGACTTACTTAAAGTAGTCACACATAGGAAATCGATGCGGAGTTAGCCTTAACGGATGTCATCTCCTCCTTTCCTTAATGATGTCATTTCATCAACCAATGCCGGTTACTATGTATTCTAGCAAGTCTATAAAAGCATGTCATTGAAGCAATTAAACTCCATAACTCAACAATAGATTTTATAGCATTTCTTATTTAAGGGAGCCCCCTAGAGGGCTTTGATGTATTGATACACTTTTTGATATATGATATATGGTTTTGTCATGGATTATCATGTGTTCATTATGTGATGTGATGAATTTTAATTTGATGTGATGATGATTTTGTATTATATGTCATGATGATGGCTTTTAGATTAGATGTGATAATGATGGTTACTTTGGAATGCATGTTTGTTTTATATTTGATGATGATGGTGAAATAAATGTATGATTAGATGATTATTTTAAATTGGTATGTGTATGAATAGAATGATGATATAGATGTGTGATGTGAGGATTAAGACTATATGTTTTATGTTTAAATTTGATCATGATGATTGGAATGTATATGGGTAAGATGTGATGAAAACAAATTAAGAATGAATGTGATTAATGATGGATGTAAGTAAGAATAAATGTGTTGTAAGATAAATAGATAACATATAGGTGATTAAGATGAAAAGAAAGATGTGTTGAAAGAAAATGTGATAGGATTAGGATAAAAATTCCTCGCAATAGTGGCAACCTATAGGTGCGAACAACACTACGTTATAATGAGGAATGTACAAGGAAAAGGTGCCTCCAACTGCATTGGAGGTAAAAAAAGGGGACCTAGTAATGCAAGGCACATGCGACCAAAACAAATGTTAGTAAATAACCAATGATAGTTAGTCATTTCAAATATCATAAGGAAAAAATGGATGAAATGATCTCATAAACCTAATGTTGACATGACAAAAAGGGTTTGAGATGTATTTGTACAAGGAAAGAGGGTTCTCCAAAAGTGGTGTTCCCTAAAACTATTCCCCAGCTCTGGAAGGGGAAAGAGAAAATTAATCAATGTGGAAGTCTTCTAGAAGAAATTTGATCAATGCGGGAAGATTTCTTAGGATGTTAATAAAATGGAAGGTTGATCAATGCAAGAAGCCTCCAAGTGCCATAAAGGGTAACAATCCCTCGAGGGTATGGTCTACTTTATACAATATGTAGATGGAAAGAATAATATATGATAGTCATCCTTTGAGGGATTGGTCTATTTATTTGATTTTGATTTTGATTTCATGTTTTTGATTTTTTTTTTTTGCATGAACAACTAACCTTCGAGGAATCATTTATTTTTGATAACTTTGATTTTGACAAGAGCATCCATGAATTTTTATTTTACATGGGAGAGAGCTAGGAATAGCTAAGGAGACCATTAAGGAGGGAAATGAATGTACTAGAGACACCCCTAAACCCTTTTCATGGTTTCAATAGGTTAATAAGAAGGTGATAGATGTAATGATCACGAAGTTCCCACCAAAAGGGATAACCTATCGATAAGAAAAATGCTATGAGCATAGCCGTGGTGCCCATATTTAAGGTCACATCTAGGAAGTGACATGAAGACCACATAGCTATAAATCACCATAATGAGATATGGAAGGGGCTAAGATGGAGGAAAAAACCAAAGATATGACTAAGGGTACATTGGTAAATGTGCTAACAATAAAATGGTCATAAGTGAAATGAGTTAAGCCACTTCCACTTCTAAAGTATACCATATGGTTTGATCTAGTTAGGGGAAACTTTCCATGTTGAATCCTTTCTAGAGTAGTGACATCCTAATAAAGTTATGAAGCCATCGACGTTGACGTCGCGTTGGAAATATGGGATGAGATGAACAAGTGAAAATAAGGTTGAGCGTTGGTCATTAAGGAAGAAAATGCATCCGTCTAAGACAAATGGATGGTCCTCCTAGAGAGAAACAAGATAATAAAGGACCATGTGAGATGAATAAAGATCATGAAACATGCACCTTAAATGGTGGATTTTAGACAAAGCCATGGTGCTTCTAAAGGGAAACACAGATATGGCCATGAAAGTGGTCATAAGAGGAGGAGATGAAAGGTACGATCAAATAAACCAAGCTAGATGAGATAGATGATGCTGAATGTGGAAAGAAACTAATATGTGAACAGACAAGTCCTAGAAAGAAGTCCCCCTAGCATGGGAGGATGAATCGATGAAGATGAGAAGAAGGATGCTAAAAGATCAATAATGGGGGAAGATGTTCCCTAGTGAAAGGGATGTGGATAATATAGTGGATGTTAGAGGATATGAAATGGATGTCAGGAGGATGGTGTAACAAGGAAAAAAAATCAATGAATAAAGGAGGACCCTCATCAGGAGGAATGATGTGTGGAAGAGGGGTAATAGAAGATGATGTGGGTAGACGAAGAGGTTTGGATGGATGGAGATGTGGTAAAAGGATTCAGATGGGTTATGGATGAGGTAGTAGATGGAGAAGGAGACTCATCAAGGAGGTCCTCTCACTCAATAAGATCGTGGATGATAGTCTGAAGGGCCTTATAATGCTCAATGTCATGACTCGGAGTATGATGATAGGAATAGATGCAATAGGGATCAAACCATGAGGGCTTTAGGAATGGTTTGGGTCAAAGGCCCTGATCGGTGGGAGTGTGATGGTAAAAGTATGAAGTATATGTTGGAGGACCTCTACATATGATTCTATGTATGCACCAAAATATGTTATGTGAGATGGCGTGGATGGCAAGGATGAAGGTGGATTGTGCCAAGGTCTAGGTGGTCTAGAAGAAGACGCAGTGGTGGATGATTTAGGATTGGATGGTTGGATAGGTGGAGGTGTTTTTGATGAGGGTGCTGGTCCTAGGAGGGAATCAAACTATTTGGATTTGGATTAGTTGATTGGTCACGATGGAGGAGGGGGTCCTAAGATAGAGGATGCAGCCCCAAGATGGAGGATGTAGATCTGGTCTTGATAGGAGGAATGTCGATCTTCTTATGAGGATAATCAAGGGATTATTGTGGAAGAATGCCAAAGATTTTAGATTTGGATTGTTGAGGAGTTCCCTTGATAGGGATGACAATGATTTCAATAGGTGGATTAGAAGGTGGTGCTTTATGGTGAATGGAGGGAGTATTCTTTACATGATTTTTTCCAAATGAGGATGGGGATTGGTTCGATGTGGGAATGTCTGGTTGTGTGGATGAGATGGGAGGATCACCTATGGTGGTTGCAAGTTTAAGTTCTTTCCAATATTTCTCAAATGATGTAGGTGGTGTGGATGAAGAAGGAGATAATGGGGATGGGGTCACGATAGTCGATGCGGTAGGTGTGGGTAGAAGCATGGAAAGAGGAACCGGTATAGGCTCTAGAGATGGTATGACTAGGAAAAGGTGGAATAGATGTGGATGGAGGAGTAGATTCAACTAAGGTAGATGGGGTAGATGTGTGTGTGGAATCAATAATAGGACTAGGCATGGCTATAGAAATAGAAAGGGTGTTTGGATGATTCGATTGATGAGGTCTATGTGAGAAGGAGGTGATATAGATGGTGGATGAATCGGTGTAGAAATGAGGGGCTCTGTAGTAGAGGTATGAATGCCTTTTGTGTTTGTCTCAAGAGGCATTTTGGATGTAGATGTGGATTGAGAAGATGTGATGGGGGATGTAGATATGGGGATGGTAGATGTAGAAGATTGGGATGAAATGGATGATGTAGGCATGGGCAAGGAAATATGTGACAAGGATGTCAAGGTATATCTGGGTGGATTTGTGGATGTAGAAGATATAAGGGTAGTGATGGGTGTGCTCGGAAGAGATGTGGTCAATGGTTTAGGCATTATAGGTGTGGATAGAGAGGTGGGTGCGATCAAGGCCGATGTGGATGTGATCGAGTAGGATTGAAGTATACAAAAGAGAGGTGGTGGAAGTTAAGGTGGTAGGTAACAAGATTGTGGGTATGGTTGATGTGAGGATAGCTCCTGAAAGGAGGCATAGGTACAATGTCTAGAATAAGAGTGGATGATGAGGTAGATAAGATAGATGTGGAGGGAGGTGTCTAATGTATGGTGTTGATTGAAAATGGGTTAAATTGATATGGTGTAGAGGATGAAAATGAATTTTTGGTGGTGGGTTAGGAAAGGATTGTCTAAAGATATCAGATGGTGAAGGTTGGATTGATTGAGGAGATATATATGGGGAGAAGTAAGATCATGATATGATGATGGGGATTAGATGGGGAGATCTGATACAGAGAAAGAGGAATATAAAAAGGCCGATAGGATGACCATGCTAGATGAAGTAGAGATGATAGAAGATGGTGGGGATGGGTGGAATCTACTTGGTCAACCTGGTCGAGAAGTAGTGGGTCTATGGTGAAGGTAGTCATAGATGGGGATGGAAGAAGGTCTAGAAGAAACCAAGGGTTTGGATGGGTTCATGGTGGACAGTTGAGAACTGTTCAGGAAAATTTTGTGTTCCATTTTAAACAGAAAAGTCAAGAAACAATCCCTTTTATGTTTTGATTAAGAATGTGAAAAAGAGAAGGGGGATGGATAACAAAGGACCTAGAAGAAGGCAAAATATGTCTGGTTTCGGGTAAGTTGTGGCTAGGGAATGTCTGAGGCGACTTTCTTATTGGGTGATCAAATCCCAATCAGTCTACCAGGAAAGGAAGTGTTTTGATGTGTGATTTGATTTGTGAGTTTCAAGTCGTGTGTGATAAGATGTGATATGCAGTAAGTTGGACCCCTACTTAAGCTATATGAGCAAACAGGATGCAAAAAGAACGTTCTTTTTAACCCAAAACGAAGTGTGATATTCGATGAGGATACGAGAAGAACATGAAAATTACAATGTAAAAAGGAGAAAAATAGGGAAAAAGTGAGGAATACCTTGGATAACACTTTTCCTATTTGTCTTCACTTCTTGAGTGATGAGTGATCCAAGCCACAAACCCAACATGAGCAAGCAATAAAGTGAAGCCTCATGTTGCAGTGTTAGTAGAACAAAAGTAAAATATAGACATAAAAGAAAGATATCACCAAAGGGTGGTCCCACCTGGTGTGCCAGGAATGTTTACCAATTTTCTTGTTCTTAATGAAGTTAATTTACTATATACTAAAGAAACTACTAACTAAGAAATGTTAGAGGGTTTATGTTACTTTGGATGTGTGATGTGATGAATACGGGTGCAAAAGGGGTGATTCTTGCTACAACTTGATATACTGCCAAAATCTGAATAAAGAATGATTAGATTGATATATGTGGGGGTTTCTTAACAATGCAATTCCAAGAAGTGATTATATTCCTTTCACGGATATCAACCCCCATTTGTTTAGAAAGAGAGATGTAAGGATTATAGCATAAGATATCATTCGAAACAACAATGTTATGAATATGAAAAATGAATGGAAATGATTTAAAAGCATATTAGATTGCAATAATTATAAATTGATCGTGACTGGTATGGGTCGATGATGACTCGTATTTGTATGAGGTAGGTCAATGGAAACTGGGAACACAGGAGCCTTGATTTGGGTGTCACGATAAATATGTAGACTTATAGAGTCGAATGCCAACCGGAGGATGTTAGGGATCATATATGTTAGGGATCTCAGTATATGTTGTGAGTAGCTAGCAAGGAAGGACCATGGGCATAAAACTTCAAGAAATAGCAATGGAAGAGGTCTATTTGAAAAATTGGGCACAGGTCAATGGCAATTTGGCACGGTTTAGCGATAGTGCCTACTCAGCGAATTAGGGTAAGTGTAGCAAATTAGGGGCTAAAAAGGTGTCATAAGTGGACGTCATATTGCAAAAACAACGAAATATAAACTTTTAGGAAATATTAGCAATACGCACACTCAAAATTAGAAAATGTTATAAAAATATGAATTGTAGTATCCTAAATCTAGTTTCTAAACTACTAAATATTTTTAAAAACGGACAAGTTTAGCTATACTAAACACTCAAAATTCTATGACTTGGTTTTTTTTTTTAAAAAACCTATAAGATCTTGATTCGTTCTCCCGCGATTTGGATGAACAAAACTTGTTTTTTTTCCTTTGATGAAAATTTAGATGCCACTATCTACCTTGGGATGGATTTTCTTTTGTATTTTTTCGAGCAATATTTTTTTAATGATTTTTTCGTGAAAGTGGTTTGAAATTTTTTAGAAAAGGGAGAAATTTCTGTTTTCCTAGCATAACTACATAAAAATTATCGAAATCAAATACATTTTTTTGAATGTGTATAGAACTTCTCTATATTTGAGATGGTGTAGGTTTTATCACATTCTAAAAAGTGAAACAAAAGTTACAGTCTTGAACTTAGACATGAACATTCACGGAAAAAGTGTCTTAATGACCTACAATTAGTAAAAAAATATAAAATAATATTTATCTTATTCTATTCACTTTAAAATCAATATTTGTAAGAAAGTTAACAGTCTCCCTACGCGATGGTACCCATTTTGTGACATATTTTTAATTTTTCGGTATGGTTCAAGTCCACGAAGAGAAAATTTGAATTTTTTGGCCTTTCACACACCATAATGACCTCCCAAATCTCTCGGTTCGGGAAAATTAGATATTTCTCGAGCCTTGAGGGTCAAATTTGATGATATATTTAGGGTCGTAATCGTGGTTTATAAACTACAATCGCGTTTTAGAAACCACGATCGCGGTTCTAAATTGACCTATCCATAAAATAACCGAGGCTATATTTTATATATCGAGGACCACGATCACTCTTTAGAACTACAATCATGGTTTAAAAACCGTGATCACGATCTTGGTTCTGACTTCCTAAACTTTGATAAAATAGACCACGATCACAGGTTAAGTAAAATTTGGGATTTTATGTCCACTTTTGGTCCCTCAATTTGTTGCACTTACCCATTAGATAAAGTCAAGGATGAATGGATGAGAAGGACAACCTGCAAGAAAAAGGCTAGAAAAAAGGTTATTGGAGAAGGTGTGAGTGTTGTTAAGGATCTCGAACCTGTAAAAGATTAGATACGAGTAATACAAAGATAATTTGATAAAAATCTCAATAAAGATATACAAAGATACCAATAAGTCTCACAAAATATGATCGTGAGTGATGCAAGCACACTGAAATGATGTCCAGGATATATGTGATTATTGCAGAAGCGTTCGGTGAGAGAGAAAATTCACAAGATCATAAGAGAGCTTGGATGTTTTTGCATGCATATGATTTTGATTGAAAATTAGAAAGGAAGGATTTAGTTTTATAGGGTCAATGACGACTAGGCTAGGTCACCGCCGCCGATTGCGGGGAAATTTTCCCCAATGGGAAAGCTTTTTGATTTTGGCATGATTTTTGTGTTTTTAAGGATTGGCCAAATGCTTTAAAGCATGTAGGTGGGATTAGATTGCTTGGGGATGAATTTAAGGTAGTTAGGGCATAAAAATAGATGGGAGAAAATCTTAGAAAATCAAAGGGATGAATTTAGGATAAAAGCATCCTAAATAACAAGTTGGTTAGGGAAAGATGAAGGGTATTAATTAATTAATAGGAATAAATATTAACATGGATGGAATAATTGGGCATGTAAGATATTAAATGATTAATTAATTAATGGGGATTGGATGGGAATTTAATTAGATGAAGGGGATGAATAAAATAAATATGCACACGTGGGTGATCAAGGATATAAATACTGAATTTAGGTGTCTACATCATGGATTTCACCATCTTTAGACTCAACCTCCTTAGGATTTGGATTTTGAGATCATGTTCATGAGCATTTAGAGTTTCCTCTGGATTTTTAGGGCTTTGATTCCATCTTGTATATGAGCTTCTTTCAAGAGATCATCCATTTTTGTTATTCCACAATTTCTTCATGCGAGGATTCTTTTCCTCTTTAGGTTTGGCATATCCCTCCTCATCTTAGTAAAAAAAAATCAGGTCCAGGCATTATCGAACAAAATGCCCATATTTGTGGTATTTTCAGCATTGGAATGGTACATTTTTTATGTAGGAGCATCTCTCCTTGGGAAAAATTTTGGGGTTGTCAAGACAATTTTGGTTTGGAATTACAAAGTAATCTATGAGGTCCTATAAGTCCAAAAGTGTAATTTAAGCTCATGTCATATTATGTGGTTGAGTCAAGTCTTAAAAATTCAAATAACATGTTTCCCTCTAGAAGAGTTGTTTTGAATTTCTAGTGTGCCTAAGCCACTGTGGTATTTTTTTTAAGAAGTGTTTGTGGTCTTAGGTAGTTAGAAGGTCTTGTATAGATTTATTCATGTCATAAATGACTCCTAATGTGTGCGTGAAGAGAAAAATTATGTGTTAGAAAGGTAAGAAAATGAATTCTCCATGTTTGTAAATCATGTCATGTAATCATAAAGCAGTTAGGGTTTAAATATCATGTATTTATGAAGAGGAAACTCTTTAGAGAAGGAGTTTGTTATTCTAATATGGAAGAAGGGCTCATGGAGAGATCTCTCGAATGAGGAAATCTATGTAATGAATATGTAAACTTTAATACTTGAGTACTTTGTTTTTGTGTGAAAAGTTGCAAATTTTGTGTGTGGGTCAATATTTTGGAAAAGTTTTTTTATTTCCTTGTTCATTTGTGATTTATCTCATTGTGAAAAGTCTTGATAATTATAACTCGTAGATTATTGAGTGAAAAGAGAATTCAAGCTTCAAAGGGACAATTTTGTCATCTTTTCTTGAAATGTACATCTTCTTGATTAAGGATATATGTGCAAGTGAATGAAGTCAAGAAGAAGCTATATATGTCGTGAAAGAGAGATTTCAATATTATTTATGGTGTGAATCCATTGATTATTATTTATTCTCATGCATGCATTAGGATTTAGCAATAAGTACTTTGTTTGACCTTTTAAAGCCATGAAGCAATTATTTACAAAATTATGACAGTTTGTGTTTCTCACAAGAAAGGAAATTGATTGTTATTGGTAGATGTTCCTTAAATATTGTAAGTGATTTTTCTCTTGATAGGGTGAATGGCATATCATTGCAAAGGTATAAATGTATTTAAGAGGATTTTAGTCTCTATTTGAAGTTGAGAAACCTTGAAGACTATGTCATTGTCAAACCACAGATTCAATATAGGTATCTTTGAATAATTTTCTTTGAAACCTCATTGCCTATTTCTTTTAATAATTGCTCATACATGTAGTTAACATTATTACGAACCACGTAAGAATTTTTATCCTTTATAGACAAATTTTATACATTTGGAGAGTGAAAGAAACCTCTCAGGGTATATTGTGAAACCCTCTAAGGGTTCATAGAGATAAGATAGTTTGGAGACATTGCATGTGCATTCAAGGTCTGAAAACTTATATAAATCATCCTCATTGATTCATCATCCTTATCCAAAATAATCTTTGCAAGATGAGGTTTCATTTGATAGATAATTGTGATAGTCATGTACCTTGTGTGTAGGTGGTGGTTTGGAGGTCTCAAAACTTAAGTTACATATTGATTGAAGGAGGTTCCAATATATTTACAAACTCATAGATTTAGATGAAATCATCTTCTTAAGACCCCTTATCATTATCAATAAGAATATTTTCCTTAGAATCCTTTAATTTCTAAGTAAACATGAAAATCTCCTTGTAATCTTGTAGGTGACAGATTTATGAAACTTAGTTTCTTAGATAATATTGAAAGGAAGGAAGATCAAGGTTGGGTCTAATACATGACACTCTATATCAGTAGTATTAAGGGAGTTATAAACAATATTTAAGTGGAATGGAAGCATTAAAAGGTTTTGTTCAAGGGGAAACATGACAAAGGAGGTACAAAGTAGTAGGTATTAGTGAGAAGGACTAGTTACCCAACTTGACACATAAGCCATTAACTAGTAAATTGAAACTTGAAAATTGAAGCAAAGTCCCTAGGGAGTGAGAGTAATAAGATTAAAAAGGTTTTAGGGTTTAAAGAAGTTCCAATTATCCATAGTTTGTAGCATTCTATCTATAGATCCGTGATAAGGCCTAAAGACCTAATAGAAAACAAAGGAAGTGAGTTTTTAAGTAATTTTTCCTTAAGAAGGGGCTTTGAAATTTCGCACGGAGATTAAGATTCAAAAAGGGTACTAAGAAAGAATTATATTTTGATTTGGAAGTCCTTATTTCAAAATTTAGGTGAGGAAAACCATAGAGGAAGGGTTCTACTAGAGTGAGAGGCAAGATGAGAATAGGAGGTGGTGATTAAATGAGATGTATTAGGATTTGAGACAAAATAATTAACACAAACATCAAAGAGCATAAAGGGTATTCAAAAGTGCCTTTATTTTTTTCTGGGTGTCTATAGAGTGCTCCAACCATCAACTCACCAGGAGCATGACCTTAAGAAGCCAAAAATGACAGTTTTGTGAGATAAAAGTGAAATAGAAGAATTTGGTTGATTTGATCAAGTGTGATAGTTGAAATAACATGGTGTGGGTCTAAGAAACATTTTTAATTCATTGATTTATCTAAATTAGGATTTTAATCCAAAAATTGTATGTTTTAGTGAAGGTTTCTTAACTTGAGAAAGTGAACAATTTTACAAGTTTTGAGCAAGTTGAGCTCTTTGAATTCATTTATCTTATTGAATGAGTTGTTATGGTATGATGCTTTGCATAAATTTTCATAGTCTATATCCTACTTCCATTCCATAGTTTCCGGTTTAAAACAAATTGAGATGGGAAGCGGTTGAGAAATGTCAAGATTGGTGCGAGATCCTAACATAGACAACAAACATCCTTGATTGCATTGGTTTTGTTCTATAGATGAACTCCCAAGAAAGTTTCCCACTTGAAAAAGGTGATTTCATTTTAGAGCTCCATGGGGAGCTCGTATAACCTAGTCCAAACATAGAATTTGTTCATGTTTTCCAGGTTTGGTTTGAAGCTTTCCAACCAATGCTTCATGATCAAGCCAACCCATCTCATGAACTAGGGGCAATGCAAAAACATCATCATGGGCCAAAGAGATATTAAAAGTAACATGGAAAAAACCATGTGGAATAATATTTAGCTGATTAGAGGAGGAGATTTCCCAATTCTTTTGAAGCCAATTAGGAAAATATGCAAATTAGGAATTCTTAGAAAGGGTTCGAATGGAGGTATTAATGTTTATGTATTTGATGCAGATAATAGGAGTATCCTCCTCCTCTGAAAGGATACTACAAATAGCACCATCCATGGAAACGTGATGGAAATATCATGTGTAGAAGTACCCAAGTTCCCTATTGCCGCAGAGCCAAGATAACGAAAAACACTCGAAAACGCCCGAAAAATACGCAACCAAAAGTTTTCTTTGTACTAAAATATTTTTTGAAAAATATAAATATATTAGCCATAGTTGGAATACTCGCATTTGGAAAATACTTGGACCCCAAAAAAAAACTCGTAAAAAACTTGGCAATATTCGGCCAATACTCAGAATACTTGCAACTTAAAAAATACGCAAATTTATTTTAAAAACATAAATTTTAAGCAACACATAGCTACAAAATGTATCAAATGAGCCAATAAAATGTTATATAAGTGTTTTCTATTATATTTGAATACAAATACAATACAAAATCACATCATCATGTAAATACAACAACCGAATGATAAGTAATATAAATTTATGATGATTGACATTGGAAAATATCATCATAAATTTCATATCTATGCAATTTACACTATACAATAAATTACATTTTCCTCTTCCCCAATCTAGAGAAATATTGGGGAGAGGGTCTAGTGCCTCTACTAGTCCCCACACTCGGCTATGTCTCCACACTCCTCCTAGAAGGCTGCGAATCTGGCTCGATCCTGGAACTAGATGGTGGTGTTGGTGGCTCCTTTGCTGCATGTTGGAGATAACCTCCAAAGATGTCATCCAATCCAATATCTCCTCAGAGTCTTACTAGTGATTCTCCTCCATATCCTCCCTCTCAAAATAAGCAATCTCGTCACTATGAATGCAAGGTTTCCCTCTTCTTGCATAGTCCACTCACTGTATGGATCTATCTCATCCAAATCAATGAGCTCCTCTGATGTGGCCTCAAATTTTTTTGTGCGAAGCCGAAGATTGTATTGCACAAAAACCAAGTCGTTGAGCATTTTTGATTCAATTTGATGCGCTTCTTTGTGTGAATGGCCTAAAAACTCCATTAAGCGTTCACATCCGAAGTGCTACAAGGTTAAGATAGAATTCTGAGGGCTAACTTTTGAAGATTTGGGGTATTCCTTCCCCAATCCTCCCACCAAGAACCTACAAACAAGATAATAAAAATTTATAATTAATTAATAAAATAAAATCTGTAACTAATAATTAACTTGGTAAAAATTCTAATTGATTTACCTTGTGGATCGAGTGGATCTCCCTCGAATAGCTAAAGCATGAAGAAAAGAGAGTCTCCCCCTAGCATGTTTGTAACTCAGCTCTAAAATGATGAGGTCCCTTGTCTCAAAATACGATATCATCCTCTTATTATATGTTGAAAGACCCTCCATAACTCTGTCTTTCATATCCGTAAATCTTTCAAAGTAGAAATACTTGGGGTTGAGGTAGTACTCGCCGCATGAATAGATTGGTGGAGTTGATTGTTCCACCTCCGATCAATAATCTCCCAAAGGGACCATATCTGGCGATCCCCCTATAATAGTTTTGGATCGACTCTTTGGCCCTATCCATGGCCTCATATATAAACCCCATGGGGTTTTTCTCCCATCAACCAAACACAAAACCCTCACCAATGACTTTGACACCTACACACAAATTAAAATGTAAGATTGTAAACTTACAATACATATTACAAATGAAATAAAAAAGTGACAAGTAGAACAATATATTTATAATTTAACAAATTAAAATAAAGGAATGAAATATAAATCTAAGTTTGAAATTACCTTGATGATCGCTTTATAGCTCTATTTCCAAAGATATCATTAAAAACTATCTTTCAACCCTCTCTCTATCAACTTTCTTTGAATATTGTGAGTCTAAACATGTTTGACTCACAAAAATTTGTTTTAAAGATGTCAACAAACTAGAAATACTTTGCAACATCAAAAATTTAGTTGTAAACCTTGTGACACTAGATCGAACAAGCTCTTTCCCCTTTGTGTGTTCTCTCATCAATCTCGAGAACTCAAGGGTTATAGTATATGTACTTCGTTATGGACCTTTCATCTTCTACAACCGGCCCCACCCAATCAATTTTACCTGTGTCCTCCAAAATAAGGTCAAGGCAATGAGTTGCACAAGGAGTCCAAAAGAGTGATGGATGTCTCTCCTGCAGTAGTCTCCCAACCGCCACATATGTTGCTACATTGTTTGTGACAACTTGCACAAAATTTTATACAATGACCTCAAATACAACTATCTCTAACATAATACTCAAATTATCTGCATTTTTATTATGTTAGAGGCATCAATAGACTTTAAAAACACCATCTCACCATTTGAAGCTACTAAAAAATTAACGAGGGTGTGGTTCCTTCCATCCGTCCACCCATTTGAAAGAATGGTGCATCCGAATTTTTGCCATTGTTTCTTGTGTTGTTCTAGCATGGTAGTGGCATCTGCAATTGCACCCTCAAGTAATTTCCCACTCAAATATTTTGGAGAGGGTGCCTTGTACCCTTTCCCTACAAATGTCAACGTTGTCACCAAGTACTCCCAGTATGGGCTCTTTGCCACATCAACGAGGTTGTTATAGTACCAAAATTTGCACAAGTTTTATCCACTTCCTCGTGTATATATTTTTTCTAGGCTATACCTTCCAATTAAGGTTGTGCTCCAAGTGTGTTCCTTTCCACTAAAAAACTTGGTATGCCTTTGCTTGAACTCGATGAAGATGCACCTCTTCCGGATCTTCCGCTTCGTATTCGTGGACCATGAGTAGAGCCCACAATTTTTGCCACATCATTCTCTAAATCCTCTTCAATTGCAGCCCCATGTCTAACGACTTGTGTTATGGTTGCTTTCAGCCTTGCCTTCTCTAGTTTCTTCTCCTCTAACCCTACCAACTCTGCTCTCATCTCTCATTTTTCCTCTTTCGACACTTTGGGGAAAACCCTAACATCTCGGCAAACAATAATTGAAAGGTGATATTTCAAACAATTGATGCCTCCATTCATTTTTCTCACATTACGAAATTACAAAAAAATTGTTCTCATTAGCTCCACATACACCATACTTCCATGCTTTGGAACAGGCATTCGGAGGAACAGTCCCTGCTAGTGATGTTGACTCAGATGCCGAACTGATGCCATTATTAAGCTCTAATCTGCAACACAATGCACATTTAAAAAATTAGAAAACGTAAACTTAATTTAATTTTAAAAAACGTGCCTGAATAACAAATTTGCGTAAATAAAAAAAAAAACATTACAAGCATTCAATTTTACATTACATGTATTTAGAATTACAAAATGAATCGATTACAATACACATACATAAAATTTAACTAGTTTACAATGAATTTGCGTTAAAATATATATATACATACCTCTGGCTACAAATGAGTATAAAAAAATTACAAGCATTCAATTTTACATTACATGTATTTAGAATTACAAAACGAATCGATTACAATACACATACATAAAATTTAACTAATTTACAATGAATTTGCGTTAAAAAAATAAAATACATACCTTTGGCTGCAAATGAGTATAAAAAAATTACAAGCATTTGATTTTACATTACATGTATTTAGAATCACAATATGAATCTATAAAACCTAAATAATATACACAAAATTTGAAAAAACTTCAAAGAATTAAAAAAAAAAACTACCTCCAAATGCAAATCTCCAAATTCTCTCCTTGAATTCACTCTAAAATCCACTCAACACAAGCAATGCAAGCTCAAATGGTTGTGTGAGTGACAATGAGGGAGTAGAGGGCCTTTTAAAGAGCCAAAACCGTGTAAAAACAACGTTTTTTGCGTGTGAAAAGCGTGTATACGTATAAAGAAGCATATGGCAAGTATTTAAAGACGAACTCATCGAGTTTTGGCGAGTACTTGCCAAAACTCAAAGTGAGTTTTTTTAACCTTTTGGCGAGTTACTCATTTTTCATGGTTTTTGGCGAGTATTCCAACTATGATATTAACACTATTATGAAATCTACGTCTTCATGAAGAACTTTTATGACTCTATAGTTAACAATATAAAAAAATTTCAAAGTTGAAAGTATTAAAATCTTTAAAATTTTACTATTTTAGATGTCTTTATATCTAATGTCCCCCGAATTAACAAAACAAATTTTCTACATGTTTGAATAATTACATGATACAAATTCAAATCCTAAAAATTATGTTTTAATTTTATTCAAAATAGTAGTAGTATTAAACTAAATCTTCAATTTTCTTAATTGATTGTTTCTACAATTGCTAGGTTTTTATTTTCTTTTTGCTTAGAAAATCAATTTACAAGATAAATTCTATAAAATTTTAAAAATTGTTTTAATTGATTATATTGTATAAAATTCTAAAACAGGGTTACATACTATTAATTTTCAGCATTGTAACAAGGGAAATAAAATATAAAAACCATATATTTAAGGAAAGAAAAATTAATTTGTTATAGGATTTTAAACTTCTCCTTTTGTAACTAGATGAAAAGACAAAATTAAGGCAGGTTTAAGCTAGGATCGTGCCTTGGGTGACTTCGACGATGTGGAAGCCACTTACTCATAGTTTCTTAAGTCTGAATGTGTTCACTAGTTTAATTATATTCTTACTCATAATTGTAAATTCACTATATACTACCTCTAGATCATGAGCAAATATGCCAACAATATATGTAATATAGTGCCCAAATGAGTGCACTAATCATAAAAATTGAATATTAAAGAGAGACAGTTCAAATAAGTAGAGGGAAGAAAATAATTTTCCCATGACAATAGAGCTAGGAGAGTCTATTGCAAATGTTAATATGCAACCCAACTTTTAGTGATAAACGAACTCTGCTAATCTCCATATCCCCTCTCTACTCTCAAAATATTTCTAACACTTTGCCTCTTTTAAAAATTTATTCCTCTTCCTTTTTTATAGATATGAGAATATAGTATTTTATCCAATTACCTTATGGAAGCCCATCCTTGATAATGAAGGTGGCATGAGGCATTTAATTTTTAAGACTTTGAATTGAAAGGCATGCCTTTCAATTTATTCCCTTCCATAATTCATCTGCTATGAATTCAAGAAACAATAAAAAATTCTCAATCCTTGTATTTATCTCTCTCATTTTTTTATTTATTGGTTTCTCTTAAAAACATTTTTAAATGGTGGTAATATTTCAATATTGGAAAAACACGATAACAATTCTTTTTAATAAGTATATACACATTAGTTTATATATATGATAAAAATAAACTAATATGCATATATAGTTATTAAAAAGAATAATTATTGGTGTTTTCCATATTATGAAGGGTAATATATATTAAAAATAATGATAATCATATTTTTAATGTGTTATTTAGATGATATGGTTGGTTAAAAATTTAGCAAGGATTTAATGACTAAAAACACGAAACATGTAAGTGGTCCTATAGTTCTTAAATCCTATATATGAGTGGACATTTAACTAGACCCAAGTTGAGATGGACATTCAAATTCTAAGGAGATTATGTGACACTTAACGATATTTTTACATACTATGAAATATTAAAGTGTCTTAACGTAATATTTTTTCCGTAATACGACAAAAGCATCTTACCCCTATACCAGCTTAGTATAACTATGTTAATGCTTTGAGGTTTTGTGTACACATTTCCCTCTTTCTTTTAGTATTATAACTTCAAATATATTATCCTCTCTTTGATGGTTCTCTCTCTCATACGAGGGAATTTTATTCTACAACCAACTCATAACAACAACATGTAAGTAGTTAACCAAATCATGATATAAAATCCACATGGTATAATATAAATAATACTAAACATGTTGATGTCAACTTGACAATATTTTTCTTTCAACTACACTTATAAAAGCATAATTAAACACTCCAATATAATAATAATCTAAAGTTCCACACAATCAATCACATATGCCAATTATTACATCAAAAGTTTGATCTTTGCAAGAGGGATGTGATAGATTTGTAGGAAAATTATTATATGGAAATGGTAATCATATTTGTAGAAGGGATTGACAAGTGAAGATAATTTCAAGATCCTCAATCGTGAACTTATAAACAAACTCAATTTTAATAAATCAACCCAAATATATTATTTTGATGTATAATTTACGTAAAAACACCCATCATAGTCTACGTGACTTTTTCCTAACATTATTTATGGTTTTAATATGTTTTTTTTTTTTTTTAATATTTAAGGAAAATATCTCGACAACATTTTAAAACAATTCATAATATTGGGTTTTAGTTGGATGATAAGTATAATTGTGAACATCGCTTGAATCAATACGGTTTGTTGATCTAGGGGATTACTTTATCCTTTTGCACACAAACATCATCATATACATATCCGACAATCAACTCCACATTTTCAAGCTCACCACTTTTAGGGAGTGTACTTGTAAACCTAAAGCACATAGGGTAAACTCCATCACTTGAATTATATGGTGCATTGATCCAAAGGATTGCTTTATCCTTCTCGCACACATACGCCATATGTATATCCGATGCATGAAATCCACATTTTCAAGCTCACCCCTTTTAGAGCATGGACTTGCAAGCCCAACTCGTAAGGTAAACTCCTAGAGTGTGTTTATTTTTGCATGGGATTTACACCTACAATGACTATATGCATGTTCGATGTGAGTTCTTTTATTTTTATGGGATTTACACATGCAAAGACCATATATGCTTAAAGAAAAGACAATTTAATTCAAAAACAAAAAATATATGTGTGGGATTCAATATGTAACATACGTGTTGTTAGTCTAGGGGGTGTGAATAAATTGGTAGGTTAAATAGGGTTTTGAATTGTGTGGGATGGAGAGGAATGGTTATGGGAATTTAAATGTGTAGAATATAATAGCATAAAATTCTTTTCTCTTGCATAATTTACCCTAAATGGATGCCACCCCAAGATTATAAGTAAATTTAATGAGTGTGTAAGTAAAAATACAATATTCAAATAGACATCATCCTTCCGTGTACATCCAAATGAGACTATTTTTAGGTCGGGTCAATTTACATGACACATGACAAAAATATAGTGGATAATATCATATTTAAGTATTAATTTAATGCATCCCAATTGTAGATATAACAACACAACACACACAAGAGTGACACACACCTTATTTATAAATAAACATGCATTTTAAGACTCATTTCAAGTTTGTAGTTACATGGTGGTGATATTATTGATTAAATACAAATGGAAGGCATTAAGCGGTGGAGACTTGTAGTGCCCACCCATGTAGGACCCAAACAAAAGACAAAATAAACCAAGATTTTTTTACTTTCATTTACTGATACAACTATGCGACACCACTTAGGTTCATAAGAGATTGCTCCACATCACATAAGATGACTACACCAACATGAAGAACATGCAAACAATATGACGACACCAGATGCACATCAAATCCACACTTTTATAAATGAACAAGTACAAAACCACGACCCAACCATAATATGAACATCACGAATAGGCACCTTCCACATTACCACATTTTCATGGTTACAACTTTATTATATTCATATTTCATTATTTAACCTTAATGATTTAAAGAGTACTTAACATGAAAGCACACATTTTCCTTTTTTTTGGACCACATTTCTTTTGGTTCATTTAATACTTAACTTATAATGGTTCCATATAATTTAGTTCGTTTATCTTATTGCAAATAAATTATATAGCTCAATGGTTAATTATAAGTGACTTAACATTTACACGTCATGAGATTCGATATCCCAAATTTGAAACTCGTTTTCTCACTTTCTTGTTTTCACATGGATCAATTCACATCCATTTTCACATCATAAGAAGGATTTATTAAGCTACAAGAAGTCTCCACAGTACTTAAAATTCTTATACTGACATCACAAGGGTACATTCTCAATAACTAAGATCTAAAGCTACAAAATTTTCTTTACAATTAGAAACTTAAAGGTGCATTAATGCATATCCTAATTATCCTTGTGATCCCAAGCACTTTACATTATCTTCCCTTCTAATGATGTTTAGTTTCTAGAACAATCATATGATTACATGCTAAACATTTCGTCCTGTATGTCACCAAAGTGACATTATGCCTTGCATCTAAGCATCTTATACACTTACATACCCACATGAAAAATCTCTACTAGGTTCCTAGGGAGGAACACACAAACTCTTATGTTTCCCTAAGACTTTAGGACTACGAAAGAAGTTAAGAGTTGATCCATTTCAATTTCCATAAGGTGGTTTTGCATACTTTTATGTTAAGCAAACATGTTCTTACGGTAACATGGGTTTGAGGTCTTATCTCCTCTTACGTAATCAAGCTTCTATAGTTAAATAAATTTTGGGATGCATTTTGAGATACACATGGGTCATATGAGTCCCATGTTTGAGAAATAAGGTCACAAAGTCAACATACGTTATCCCATAAGGAAATAACCATCTTATCATTTAAAACATGGAAGGGATTACTAAAGAGTTGAAGGGGGTGGTTTTCATGTTTATCTTTTCTCCTAAGCTTAACATTCTAGGGACATAATTTGGTAGTAAAAAAATTCAACATGGGTTTCGTTCGCCAATTAATATCTTAATAAGGTACTAGGTTTACTTTTTCCCTTTCAAACTCAAGGGATCTACATTGATACAAGTTGACAATAGAATTATCCAACCTCTCTAAGATCAATAAAATTTGAGAGGGGTTTAATGCGTAGGTAAGTTGGTAAAACTAATTCCAAGTTTACATATCTTAGATCTATTAATGACATCGTTAAAGGTGTAAGAAAAGAAATGATGTGTGATAGGTAAAATTATTTTGTTAATATGATAGGGGTATTGCAAAATTGAACAAGACTTGTTTAAGATAGATAAGTACAAGTGTTAATAACATGGTTCACTTCGATAGTTTAAGAATAGTAAGTTCTACCAAATAATACAAGTATTAGGAGAGAAATATAATAATCAACATGGTGTATGACTATTTCAAACATCTAAACCATAAGAGAAACATATAAACCCATAATTAAAACCACTCCCAAAATAGATTTCCCATTTTCCAACATACCCATAAACTAACAATTTCATGCTCATCGCAAAATCAATAAATAACATGCTCGTTTATAACAATAGTACTACTTTATCTATTTACAATTACATGTATTTCAAAGATAATATAGTGTTACATGGTCAACACAACTGTTGGCATGGAATCTACCTACAATCTAGCACAATTTATGATTTCATAGTTTTTCAATAATAATGAAACAATACTTAGCACACTTATAGGGAGAGTAAGAAATACAAATGTCATTTTATTTCATTTTCAAAGCCAAGGAGAGAGATAGAGAGAGGAGAGAGAAAACACCATTTATCTACATTGATTTTTTCAAGAAAGTGTCAAAAAGGTTTCATATAGTCATGTGTTAGTGTTTACATGGTTTCCCAATCGATATTTTGCTTCGATAAGGTCAAATGATAAATTTATCCATTTAGTTACAATTTTCCAAACAACATCAAATTTAGACAAGTAGCTCAACAATATGTGCTCAAAAATAATCTCAAAGACTTAAACACGTGCAAGAAAACAAATCCATACCTACTCCCCTATATACAGGGAAACACTTAGAACTTACGAACCCCTAATCTGGTGAACCGAGTTAAATTAGCACCCATCTTTCTAGAGCTACTAATCGAATTGCACTGAATGGCCTCATCACCCAATGAATGGAGGCCTACGAAGAAAACTTGGAAAAATAACTTGCAAGGTGATTTTATCTAAACTAAGGGTTGGTAGTGATTTTCATGGAGTAATACTATAGGTATGCGGAAGAAAAATTCCATTTCTACACCCGTGTCCAAAACTATGGGTCAAAACCAAATTAGAGTTTTAACTTTGAACGGTTGTTAAAGTTACGAACTAGTCAACTAGACTACTAAATGCATGACAAAAAGGGAAAACAAACATTCAAGGAACAACCCAGGGTTCAATGGAACACTCCATTTGATAAAGAATATGATCAATTTTTTATTTACACGTAAGTAAGGGTTTATAGAGATATATCACGTCTCATTAAAAATAGGTTTTATTACGATTTCACAAAACCTCCAAGAGATATTTTTGAACTAACATTCAAGTTTAACCCTCAAAATGCATGGCTTATGTAATCGGTACTAATATCATATTTTTCCCAACCATATCACAAGGTAAAAAGGGAGTAGTGTTTACATTCATGGTTACTTGTCTAGTTACATACAAAATAAAGGTAAAATTAGCTAATAGGTATTGTCTCATTTAATTTTCCTAAAATTTATTCTTCTTGGGTTTGATTATCAACTCTATTAAAATAGGAAACTAGAAACTTTAACAAACGTGCAAGAAAAGGGTAATATTACCATGCTTGTATCGAACTAAAGAGGCACACATGGTGAGTCATTTTCTATTTGAAAATGAGTTGGGAGTGTGTTGACCAAAGAACCACCTTTCCTATAGGAATTTTAGAAAATAGTTCACGTGCATTGTGTCTACCCCCACATTTTACATACATGTCCATTTGATCACCCGACAACACATTTAAATTTTTTTATCTTCCCATGATACTTTAATGGATGTCCATTCATTGTTATAATTTTCCCATCTTGGCACATACTTGGGAATATAACAACAAAGGTTGTGGGATGTGGCTTTAAACCCATGACCATATTTTTCTTGAAGATTCTAATGCAAGTTCAAAAAAACCATTTTCTGCATATCCTGTAACCATTACATTCTATGAGATTGCCATTCTTTCAGAAATTTTATCATACATTAACATGTCTTGCACATAGGTGATGTTAATCTTGTCTGTGGTATCCCAATTTTACAAAACAATCCTTGTTCCTTGCACACGTTTCCCATGTTGGCATGGTGTCCTAATAGGTGTTTTCATTGATGCAAAACAAAATTAATGAAAATTTTAATTTTCATTATGATGTTATGATGTTGTATTTGATGCTTTACATACTATTTCATATGTGTTTGAGCTGATATAGTGGGATTCAGGTGAGGATTACTTGTTTACAGCAAGCCTATACAGGTGCCTAAGAGGTGTAGCTTGGCAAGTGTGAGATTCTTGGATGATTTAGAAGAAATTTGTCTCATGGATAGCATGATTTTAGGGTTTTTGGAAACTCCCAAAGAAAGGGCATAGTGTAGACACGAGATGATTCACTATGTTACAAGTGTTCATTAAGAGCAGGTATAGTAGCTTGGAGGTGTGACAAAGTGTTTTAGAGCTATATAATCTCATAAAATCATGCATTCAGGTGTATCATGGTATATGAGGTATTTTGGGTCATTTTTAGAGGTTTTTTGTTTAGTTATTACATTATTTCAGTTGACCCTAGCTTCCATAGTGAGGATCTAACATGAAAACATAGGTAAGTCTTAGTGATTAGAGATTGAGGTATGTATTTCACATTATTATGATTGGATATGTTATAGGGATGAGTCATTATTCTCTTAGAAAAAAATTAGGTTCCCATGATGTGTATTTTTCCATATATGACTGATTTTGTGAGACATGGTGAAAAACAAGTCAAATTCCAGCTCGAAGTGCAACTTTTGATGCTCATTGTGAACAGTGTGATTTGCATGGTACCTTGTTCCTTTCATGTATTATTTCAAGGTGATTTTATAAGGTTTCACAAAAATAATCAGGTCATTTTATCATCAATTTTTATGAACAAATGTTAAGAAGATAAAGTGGTCTAAAACCCTAGTTAAACCCTAGCTAGAAGTAGTGGATGAGAAAGTGAAGTATTGTGACCCATTTTTATTGTTTCATAATAATTCATGACTGGGTGATATAGATTACTCCTTAGGATTCATATAAATGTATGGTTGAGGTCATGGTGATATGTGGGCCCCACCTAAAAATAACAGTTTCTGGAGAAAAAGGTTTTAAGACAAGATGGTCCAAAGGAGTAGGATGCAAAATAAAATTTACATGATGATTTGGAGTTTTTATTGATGTTAATGGATTTTTCAGGACAATTTCATGAAGTTACATGGTGTTTTGAGGTCCAAATAGGTTGACTGGTCAAAGGGCAGTTTTGGGGTCTCAAATAGTAAGGTTCAGTAAAATGAGCATAACTTGAGCTACAGGTAGAGTTTTGAAGTGATTAAAGTTGTGTTAGAAATATGATTCAGATATATTCTAGTGAGATATTTATTTTCTAATGATGAGGTCATTTAATAGGATTTATACAACATTCTTTGAGTAAGACAATTTTTCAAGCAGATTAAAGACAATATGTGTTCTAGTGAAAGTTTGATGTTGTTTGAAGCATGAGATGGATTGTTTGATACTTCCTATCACCTGGAAAGTTAATATGGATTAATTTGGAATCCAATGAATCCATTTATAGGTCTTGAATTTTTTTATAAATTATTTTATGAGCTAACATTCGAAAGCAGATGTTTTGGCGGAGTTGATTTGGTGAAGGAAAATGTAGTTGTGGTTTGAATAGATGGATGTTTCATGACTTATAAATTTCTTAGAAGTGCAATACATGCTCTGAAATTTACATTACATTTTCACATTTCATGATTTGGTTTAATATAAGTGTTTTTTTGGTATTATTAAGTTTCTAGGGTGTTGAAGGGTGTAGGAAACAATTGTTTTGAGAATTGTAAAGGGAACTAGGCCTAGTAAATGAAATAATTTGATTGGTTGATATTAATTGTGACCATGTATGAATGTTTAATTATATTTTATTCATATGTAAGGTGTTTTTGTCATGAAAAATTATGGTACTAATGTTAGGGCAATTTTAAGATTGTGCCCATGGGGTTTTGAGCCATTTTGGCACATGAAATGATGGTTTTAGCTAGGAAGACCTATTTGGGTCATATGTAAATGTTATAATTCAAATTTTTGAATTTTATAGATATGTATGGGTCAAAATTATCATGAGGTACCGACCTCTTTTGGTTTGGAAGGAAGAAAAACATATTTAAGTGCTTGTTTGGTTCATTTTTAACTAGTGCTCTTGGAGGGAAGAAGTGTGACCTAGAGGAAGATGTTTTGAAGGTATGAGTACATGTTTTTAAGGCTGATTAATAGCATTAAATTTTTAATATTTATTCAATTCATGAGAGAAAGAAGATATAGAAAAGAAAATTTAAGAAAGAACAAGAATATGAGAGATTGAAGACATGGTGTGTGAGCTAGGGTTTGTGAACTGAAATTGTGATCTCCATCAGTTGTGTTAGTAGAAAAATCAAATATCATATATATTTAGGTGGCTAAGTTGGTGCTTGGTCATCCTTATGGGGGGTTGTAGCCTCCTTTTGGAGTGAGTTCTTCATTAAATTAGGTGTTGGTACTTCATGTAGAGGTTGTGCTCTACTAGATTATGGGATGGTGCTCCTTGTAGGTTGGTCTTATAATAAACTAAGGGTTAATACTCCTTGTGAAGTTGTTGCTTCACTAAATTATTTTGATTTGACTAATATAAGAAGAGTTTCAATGGGTTGTCTTCCTCATGAGGGTTTCCCACTTACTTATGTTGTTCTTGTGTTTAGTACTTTAATTTCTTTCTCTTGTGGTTGATTTTACATATCTTAATAAGTACACACAATCATGGATATTGCATAAAAAATATAATGGATGAATTTCTGGTTTGATAAATGAAAGGATATTTATTGTAAGACAGATTCACCCCCCCTCTCAGTCCCTTGTGCTTATAACAATTGGTATTAGAGAAGGTCCTTGTGAAGCAATTTTAACAGCTTGAAGGAGATCCTTTAAAGCACAAGCAATGGGTAAGTGTAAGTGTGTGTGTGTGTGTGTGTGTGTGTGTGTGTGTGTGTGTGTGTGTGTGTGTGTGTGTGTGTGTCGAGGTTGTATTGAGAAGAAGGAATGAAATAGCTCAGTCATGTATTGAGGCCTATCAAAGTCAGTTCAAGGATATGGATAAAGCATGATCAAGCCATCAAGGATTTGAAATCTCAATTGGAGAATATGTCAAAATCCCTAAAGGAGAAGGAAGATGCTTGTTCCAGGTATGAAGAAAAATTTAAATCTCTTGAATCAGATTTAGAGGATGCTTCTAACAAGTTGAATATGTATGAGAGACTTGAGAATAGCTCCAAAGCTCTTGATGGTGTTCTATAAGGTCAAAAGGCCTTGAATCAAACCTAGGCTTTTAAAGAAAGAATGATGATGAAGTTGGTTTAAGTACTAAATCAACCGATAAGGTGACCAAAAGAGCTGATCCAAAAGGTATAACTCAGTTAGAAAACCTAATTCTATGAGGTATGGTACTTGTTTCAATGGATATTGTTATATTTTTCATGATTTTGGTCATAGAGCTAGAGATTGCAAAATAAGGTCTCCTAAGAATGATGTAGATCTCTTCAATGGTGAATGTTATTCATGTTGTGAGTATGGTCATAGAGCTAAGGATTGTGGTTAGAACTTGAGTGTGTTTGAGCCTAGAAGGAAGAAGAATGTTGTTTGCTTCAATTGTCAAAAATTAGGTCATATTACAAGATTTTGCCCAAGCGAGAAGGTTCTATCGACACTTAAATTTTCCTTCATAATTTCTATTTCATTAATGTGTGTATTAGGAATAGGATGTTGTTAAGTATAATTAGTAGTAGCGTCGATGAAGATAACGACATACCGGTACACATTGCACGTTACACAGCCATGATAATGTATAGTATGGTAATAGTGAAAAGTACAATAGGAATGTTGCGGTAAAAAGTAAATATTTGTCGTAAGTGGTTCGGTAATGTTAAAATGTCAAAGTTAGGGTAAGTAGAGAAGTAGGGTCTACATGATTAGGAATTAGAAATATTATATGGGTAATAAGGACAAGGGGTGAGGTCATAAATATTTTGTGTATTTTATTTGTAAAAAGTCTAAAAATGTGGAACCCATGTGAAATGATAAGGTTTATCTTATCTTAAAAGATAAACTTATATGTATAAATAAGAGTTAAGGTATGGAATATGATTCGTCGTAGTAGATTTCTTATCCTATCTTAGAGATAAGATGGATAATCCTGGAAGTTCTATAAATAGAGAGGCCACCCCCCTCATTTAGCATAGAAGGAAGTAGTGAGAAATATTGTATGAGTAAGTGTGTAAAGGAAGCCATCATTTTGAAGGTGTGTTAAAGAAATTATTAAGAGGTGTAATTGTGAAGTTTCTCCCATAGTTATTATTGGAAGGAAAGTGAAGTCAATAACACTTGAAGTACCTCATGGGTGAGATTGTAACAATTTCATGTTGATATTATAATTTACACTTATATTTCAAATTTATCATCATTCCTTCTTATCATAGTCTATGGTATTCTTGTGTTATGTTTGTTGTTGTGTTTCCAGATTCCATCCACCAAACTAAAAGTTGTGCATTAGTAAATAATCATAGCACGAGGAGTTCCCGTGAAGAATTATCATAGTGCCGGATTGGTGATGACATTTTGGTTCCATTGCTAGGACCATTCCTCGTTGGTGGATTTTCTGAGAGATATTCCCACTTAGTCAAAAATATTTGGAGGGTAACCTTGTTTTTACTATGCATAGTAGTTACCATGGTAAAGTCACTTTTTACCGTGAATAGTATTTACCGCAATAAAGTCACTTTTTACCATGAATAGTATTTACCACAGTAACTTCACTTTTTATCGTGAATAGTGTTTACCACAATAAAGTCATTTTTACCACAGTAAGTCAAGTTTTACCATAGTTTACCGTGGTCATTTCTATTTTACTATAGAAAGGTGTAAATTCACTTTCTATTATAGTGATTCCAATTATTTGTGCACATAAGTCTTGTTGATTGTACTTGTGGATTGGTATTTCACTGTGGTTACTTTTAAAAATGGGGAAGATTCTTGTTTTTTCAACCCAATCTAATGAAGATGCTTCCTCTTTCATTCAAGAGTTTAAACGATCTTGCATTTGTAATGGCCTCATAAGAAGGGAACAATGGACTGAATTTTTTCCTACCTTTTTGGATGGTTCAACCTTAGGTGGTTTGAAACACTAGGTGATAATGTGAAAAATTCATGGGATTTATTAACTGAAAGTTTTCTTGAAGAATTTGGTGAACAACAGAAATATGCAGATCTCATGATCGATATCACAAAGCTATCCCAAGGAGAGAAGGAGAAGATAAGGGATTATCATGCTCGTGTTCTAGAGCTAAGGAGGAAGCTCGATGCCCAGATCCGGAAGGAAGGATTAGTGGATGGGTTGATGAATGGCATGGATAATCTCCTCTGTAAGCACTTCATTCTTGGGATGAAGCCGTAGATCGATAACGAGTGAAGTATGACCACCCACCTACCATCAACAAGTAAAGGAGATTGCAAGAAGGTAAGAAGAAAGCATGGAAGAGGAGCCCAAAGAAATTGTTGCTAAAGTAGAGCCTACACCAACACCTTTGGTCCAGAATCCACAACCACTCTCGGTGAGCACAAATCTTTTCCCTAGTACATCTACTGAGTATGAAGATCTGCTCAAGAAGATGGGTCAGTTAACTATTAATCTTCTTCAAGGAAAGGAATTTAGTTCTCAGGGAGGAGATAGAGGTCCAAAAAGAAATATTTCTGAAGTTATATGTTATGGTTGTCATAAAAGGGTCATTATAAGTATAATTATCCGTATAGAGCTTCTACATCCGTACAAGAGATAATGATAAAGGAAAAGCACTTGTGAATTCTTTTGATGTAGTAGATAAGAGCATAAATAATGAAGCAGATGTGTTTGTAACAAAAAGAAAGAAAGAAAAAGATAACCAAGATGGAAATGATCCTAAGAAGATGAAAGGAGAAACTAGTAAGAAACATATGACAAGAAAGTTGGGTGTGCAAGATTTTTTGATTTCACAGGGACAAGAACCATACTCCATCTTAGAAGATCTATCCAAAAGGCCTGCAAATATTACATATGGTCAACTCTTGGCTATGTCTTCTGAGAAGAGGCGGGAGCTGCGAAGTGGACTCAATGCTCGACGAAGGAAGGAGGTTGAGGTCCCTATTTTAGAGGCAGAGGCGATCCCTACCCTCCACAAGCTGAGGTATTATGTAATGGTATTTCAATTCATGATGTCTTAGTTGATGGAGGTGTTACAGTTAATGTAATGACCAAGTCTGTAATGAATATGTTGGGTTTAAAAATTGATCACCCCTCAACACTTATGTTAAGGTCATTAAATAAGGGAAAAACTAAACCAGAAGGTGTTGTTTCAAATGTGGCAATATCTCATATGGGTGTCAGATGTGTGGTAGACTTTCAGTGATGAAAATGGTACTCATGTTGCATACCCAATGTTGTTGGGAAGACCATGGCTAAGGAGAGTTCATGCAAGAAACTACTGGAATGAAGGCTTCATGACACTTGGACGTGGCAGAGAGAGGGTGAAGATAAATGTGATCCCTCGGCATCATAAGGTAGAACCTATGGATTCAAGTGATGAAACTGATGATTGGACATCCTCTGATTACTCTAGTACTAGTGAAGTGGACACAAAGATGAAGAAAGTGAGGTTGATGTTTCGGTCATGGATATCCTTCCAATCACACCGACTCATGAACCCATAAAATTATCTGAAGAAGAAATTGATGATCGTCTCCAACAAATAAAGATTGGTGATGTTGTGATGGAGAGTGAGAAGGAATCCTACCTCTAGCTCTTTTGAAGGTACATACACCTATTCACTTTTGATTACAAGGAACTCCGTCAAGTAAGTTGGGTAGAACATTCTATTGAGCTGGTAGATGGTGTTAAGCCCATAAAGCAAATGCCATATAGAATGAATCCTAATTTTTCCAAGACTGTAAAAGAAGAAATAGATAAGTTGCTTGATGCAGGATTCATATTTGCTATGGAGAATTCATAATGGGTTTCTCCCATTATGATCTCAATAAAAAGAATGGGAAGCTACGCATTTGTGTTGATTATAGGAAGCTCAATAAGGCAACAAAGAAGATCATTACCCTCTTCCATTCTCATATCGATCTTGACGAAGTAGCTGGCCAGAGTGTTATAGTTTTGCTTGATGGATATAAAGCGGATACAACCAAGTTCATATAGCAAAGAGAAAGATCAATCAAGACCACGCTTCACCACTCCTTGGGAATGTTTGCTTATAGAGTTATGCCTTTTGGGTCAGTAATGCTCCGAAAACGCTTTTAGTGTTTGATGAATAGGTGTTTGAACCCTACATCGGGAACTTCATCAAGTATTTCTCGATGATTTTTGCATCTATGGGAGAAAGATGGACCACCCGCACTGATGGAGATAACATTTCAAAGGTTAGATGAAGCACAAGCCTCACTAAACCCTACAAAGTGTGTCTTTGGATGTTCTAAAGTTGTTTTGTTAGGGCATGTCAGATCCAGAGATGGTATTGTACCGATCCCGATAAAGTTTCAAAATCAAAGAGTTACCATTTCCTATGAATAGAAGTAAGTTGAGATCATTTTTAGGCCATGTGGGTTACTATAGAAGGTTCATCAAGAATTTCTCAAAGATCGCATACCACTAACCCAATTCTCAAGAAGGATGTTACTTATGAACCAGAAATAAGGCGCATGAAGCTTTTGAACAACTAAGGAAGCCCCGGTGTCTTCACCTATTTTAAAGAATCCAGATTGAGCAAGCCATTCATCAGTGTATAATGATGCCTCAGATGCAGCACTAGGAAGTACTTTGAGCCAAAAGGATGAAAATGGGAATGATCATCCAGTTTACTTTGGGAGTAGACAAATGAGCAGTGCTGAGGTAAATTATACTATAACAAAAGAGGCTCTAGCTATCATTTTTGCTGTAAAGAAGTTTAGAAATTACTCACTAGGGTAGAAATTTATAGTCAGTAATAGATCATCAAAGCTCTAAAATATATCAGAAATAATCCTAACCCATCGTGGAGGATAAAGAAGATGGATAATTTTGCTACAAGAATTTGAATTTGATATTATAGATAGGCCAGGAAAGAAGCATGTCAATGCAGATGCACTCTCTCGAGCCTATGATGGTTTAGGTTCATCTTGTGATGATGATGATTTCCCAGATGCAACATTGTTATCCCTTGACACAATCCCTAGTGAATACATAGATATTTGGAATTATCTGAATGAATTCAAGTTTCCTGATGGTGCCAATGCAAAGACTAAGAGGAAGATTACTCAAGCCAGTCGTCCATATTCTATTCTGCATGGAGTATTATTTCGAATAGGACCTGATGGACAATACAAGAGGGCAATTGGACGTGATCAAGGGAAGGAGCTGATAGAAGAATTCCATAATGGTACATGTGGAGGACACTTCTCTAGATAACTTACAACAAGAAGGATCTTGGATGTAGGTTATCACTGCCCACTCTTTTTAGAGATTGTTATAATTATTGTAAGACATGTGATATTTGTCAAACACATGGTAACCGTAAGACTTCATCAACTCCATTATGCCCTATTCTTCCACTTGGTCCCTTTGAAAAGTGGGGAATAGACATTATAGGTCCACTTCCAACTACCCCATGCCAAAATAAGTATATTGTAGTTGCCACAGATTATTTAACCAAGTGGGTTGAAGCTAGGCCATTAAAAACAACTTCCATGGATGAAGTGGCAAGGTTCATATATGAACGCATTGTCACCAGATTTGGTTGCCCATTAGAAATCAGAATAATGATCAAGGAAGCCACTTCATTAATGAGGTGGTAGAAGCCCTAGTCAACAAGTTTTCTATTAAGCATAGAAGGCAACAACATACAAGCCAAGCACAAATGGACAAGTGGAACAAACAAATTTTGTGTTGTGTCAAATTCTAGCAAAAGATGCAAATTTCACAGTACATAAGTGGGATAAAAGGATTCATGCAAAGATTGTGGGCATATAGGGCAACATCAAAGTCAAAGCAACATGATACTCCCCATTTCAGTTGGCTTATGGCATTGATCCAGCTTCTTCCTATTGAGTTTGATATTCCCACCGTGAGAGTTATGAAAATGAAAGATGTTGAAAGTGATTCAAAAAAAGAAAGGTTGGTACATCTTCATTTGCTAGAGGAAATGAGGGAAATAATGAAGGATACAAGCTATAAGAAGAAAATGAAGCAGAATGAATACTTTTATCAAAAGATCCGTTGGTCTCCATTTCATGTGAATGACTTGGTTCTAGTATATGATTCTAGATACAAAAAAAGAAGACAGAAAAATTTCTTCCAAAATGGATGGGGCCCTATAAAATAGAAATGTGGCATGAAAATGGTACATACCGACCGAGGAATTGATGGTACTCCCATTACGAAATGGGTCAACCACGAAAATTTAAAGATTTTCCAAGCACTAGAATAGTCTACTCCGAGGATGGAGTAGAAGCTAGGAAGGGGGAAGATGTCGACACTAAAATTTTCCTCCGTAATTTCTATTTCATTAATGTATGTATTAGGAATAGGATGTTGTTAAGTATAATTAGTAGTAGCATTCATAGAAGATAACGGTCTTTGCTTTACACGACTTGCCGCCAATAATGTATAGTACGGTAATAGTCAAAAGTACAATAGGAATGTTGTGGTAAAAAGTAAATATTTGTCGTAAGTGGTCCGGTAATGTTAAAATGTCAAAGTTAGGGTAAGTAGAGAAGTAGGGTCTACATGATTAGGAATTATAAATATTATATGGGTAATAAGGACAAGGAGTGAGGTCATAAATATTTTGTGTATTTTATTTGTAAAATGTCTAAAAATGTGGAACCCATGTGAAATGATAAGGTTTATCTTATCTTAAAAGATAAGCTTACATGTACAGATAAGAGTTAAGGTATGGAATATGATTCGTCAGAGTAGATTTCTTATCCTATCTTAGAGATAAGATGGATAAGCCTAGAAGTTCTATAAATAGAGAGGCCACCCCCCTCATTTAGCATAGAAGGAAGTAGTGAGAAATATCAGTATGAGTAAGTGTGTAAATGAAGCCATCATTTTGAAGGTGTGTTAAAGAATCCATTAAGAGGTGTAATTGTGAAGTTTCTCCAATAGTTATTGTTGGAAGGCAAGTGAAGTTACAGAACACTCAAGTACCTCATGGGTGAGATTGAATAATTTCATGTTGATATTATAATTTACACTTATATTTCAGATTTATAGTCATTCATTCTTCTTCTTGGTCATAGTTCTCCATGGTATTCTTGTGTTATGTTTGTTGTTGTGTTTCCAGATTCCATCCACCAACTAAAAGTTGTGCATTAGTAAATAAAAAGTTATCATAAATGACATTCCATCAAGATGTCTAATTCAAAAAGTACAATCATGACATTCGCAAGGAGCGTAAATAGTAATGCTAAAAAAATCAGAAGCAAGCAAGATAAATTAAGTAAAGCCAAGAAAGTCGATTCTCGGTCTAAATTGCCAGCCTAATCCAATGAGATTTGTCAAATAGGGGTCTAAACCAAGTCGAAGCATGTTTGCCTTAGTCAAGGGCTCATTTTTCAAGAAGATCACATGTGTTTGACTTCTATTCATTCTCCAGTCCACGAGAAGTTAAAGACACTTGGTGTATGGGACACTTCAAAATTATTGAGGTATGAAAAATGATCCTTCTATGTATCCTTAAGTTTCTCATCATTTGTAGGTGTTTGGGTTTATTGTTCTTATGAAGCATCAAAGGTGTTTGATTTGATGTCTTCAAATTATGACTCTACTAAGGTATATGATCAAAGTCATTTGTCATGTTAAATATGTGTCAAAATCATGCCAAATAAATCAGATAGTATATTGCTTAGTCTATGTTTGAGCTCCGATGATTCTCAACCCGTGATCATGTTTTTGTTGTGGTCTTCAAGGAGTTACATATAGGTTTGAGTTGTGGTTCAATGAACTTCAATTTCAAATGCATTATGTATGTGTCTTCTTGGTGTTAGTCAAAGTGTTTCTAATTCTCTCGTGTCATGAAATTCACATTGTTCACCATGTTTTATAGTAAAAATATTCTTCAAAGAGTTTTTCTTCTCACGTATTATCGAGTCTTGTCAAAAGTGGACTTGTGATTCATATGTTTAGTAAGTGTTACCAAGTGAGTTATGTGTAAAGAGATATTTGTCTCGGGAGAGTCACATCTATTGAGGGGAAAATATCATTCATCCATAAGGTCAATGATGTTTATTTGGTGTGTCATGTCATAATTTATACAATATTATTTGTCCGAGTCATCAAAACTTGTGTCAAAGTGTAAGAAGGTATTCATATATCATGGTTTACATCCCATTATTCCCATGCACTTTGTGAGATCATTAAACAAGGTAGTCATGTTAGATATTTGTGTTTTGAGTTATCTCGTGAGTATTGTTCAAGGGCATTAGTCTCTCCATCAAGTCAAAAGAAGTATACAAGGTCATGAAAAGGTAATTGTTGATTCAAATCATAGTTGGTTCAAAAGGTGTATATTCATGTCTACAAGAGGAATTGAGTACAAAAGTGACAAGCATATCGTCATGATAGGTTAAACCAAGTATGTTACAGAGGAACAAGATTTGAAACCATGAAGAAATCTATTTAAGCGAGTAAAGTGCTATTGTGTTGATCTTTCCAAAGACATGAAGGACTTGTGAATTTATCATGAGGCATAAAAGAGTGTGATGACTATATTTGATAAGATGAAGTTTGATTGTGAAGAGGTAATTTTTGATCAGCTACAACTCCTAAAAGCTTTGTAATCAGTTTTAAAGACATACATTCCTTCAAGTCAATTAACAAGGTAACAAGAAAAGTAAAACAATGCAACTCATTATGTGATATGGAAAGTGTAAGCATGCCTTGATCAAGATCAATTAAATATACCTTGAAACATATTGTTCTAGTTTGTATTGGAGTATTCTAAAGGGTCTCAAGTCAAAGGGAGATTAGTTTCAAGTTGCAAAATGACTCACTTCAATATATTCTCGATTTGTGTTTTCTATCAAGATCATGTTATCGTATATGTATTAGAATTTGTAAGAAAAATATCTATGTACTCAATTTGAGAGCCCATAATTAGTTGACGATGGAATGTATGTGTCAAAAAAACTAATTCTCAGTATATTCTCCAAGGAATGTAGTGTAAAGGAGTGTCACAATATGATTGACAAATGAAGAATCCTGAGAAAAAGATGGTGAAGGTTTAAAAAATTGCTTGCACCAATTCAAACTTACGTATTGTATTATTTTAGAGATATCTCTGGTGTAGAAGGCCTACAAAAGATGATCTATCAATCCATAGGATAGGTGTAATTTCACAAGGTTGAAAGTATGGTATGATCAAAGTATGCAATATACATAGTTATGTGTGTAAGTAATCTAAGGGAAATGTATCAAGTTACTTCTTGTATCTTAGTTCTTTCACAAGTGTTTGGGTGTGCTACAGGACTTGTAGTGAAGTACATATAACAAAGAGTAAATAAATATGACATGAGGTCTTTAGGAGATCACTACAAAGTGCCATCTTAAATCCTTCATGATGTCTAAGATAGTGTATGAGTGTCAAAATCCCTACAGTATGAGAATGTTGCTATGATTCATATCATCACCTTGACAAGTAGAAGTGTCAAGAGTTTAGTGTCAAAACACTACCCGAGTAAATTAGTGACCGAGAATATCATGTTAAGACCAATGACGGTCTTACGTGATGGTGAATTGTGCATTATTATTTGTCCAAAGTTGATGTCAAATTGAAAATATCTGAAGATACTTCTATATGAGCCTAAGGTCCATTAAGAAGTGTTGCAAAGATTGTCAAAGTCCAAAAACATATAGTTGTAAGCTTTTTTTGCTACCTACAGTATGAGCATGAATGGTTTAAGTATATCAAAGCATCTATGAGTTCATATGATTGAAAATCGTGCAATATATTAAGCTATATGTGATTTTTTCTTTCAAAAGGGGCTCTAGGATGTGTCGAGTATGATAATCATGGTGACCTAATGTTGAAGGACTCGTAGACTAAAATGATGATGCTACATGAGTTCAAATTGCAATCAAGGCGAGCATGAGCTATGTGGACTAAATCTAAAGATTATCAATATGTTGATAGCTGGCTACAAGTCTCTAAAGAGTTAATCATACATACCAATAGTGTATGAAATTTTTGGATATGTATATGAAGTATGTGTAAGCTCTACAAGGTACCCAAGACTATTGTCTATAAAAACAATGTTGAGCACTGTTAACAATGGATGTAAAAGTGTAATGAAGACTGAGTAATATGATTAGTCATAATTGACCATATTCATGGGTATGGTGTCTCAAAAGGAGTTATGAGATGCACTCGGGTATGTAACATGCCTCGAGGTAAATTTGGCACCTCTAAAAGGTCAATGTTTTCTCACGAAAATAGAGTATGATGTTTTATTTATGTTCATTGTGTAAAGTGAGTTCATTTTTGGTTGAGTAAGTGTGTTAATGAAGTAATCCTATGTTTACTGTAAGAAGTAATTAGTGAAGCTTGTAGTTGACTTGTTTGAAGGAAGGTGTTTTGGTTCTTAGATGTTCCTTGAGTTATCCTAACTATCTTCAGAATCTTGAGAAAATACAAAGGTAGGGTTGTTGATCATTCAAAATATGAAATTTTCCTCATGTATGATGTGTGGTCAAGAGCTTGAGTGATCCCTAAATGGTTCATTTGATGCTTACATGAAATTTTTTCTCAAATGCGTGAAATAATAGTAGGCTTTATGACTCGTGCTTGGTATGTTACGGTGGTACTTATCAAATATTGTGCTCCTATAGGTATATTGGTGTGTATGGTGCTTACCAAGACAGGGGGAGTGCTTGGTTGATCCTCCAAGAAGTTGAAATGATGTTCTCAAGGCCATCCAAGGTAAGAAAGTGATGTTTTCTCCTTTTTCCAAGTTGTGATGGAGTATGAATGCTTATTTTAGTCAAGTATGACAATTTTAGACTAAAAATGTTGTTTTGGACCTTGAGAAAGTTGTAAAGTTGATTTCAAGGCATGATAGCTAGGATAGTAGCTCAAATTTGTACTCTTGAGCTAGAAATGGAGGTATTGTGTCCAGGGGGAGTGCTATTTGGTTGATTCAAAGCTTGGTTGACTTGTGGTTGCATGTTGAAATTGGTCAAATTTGCTCTAAGAAGTCAGTTTTGGACTCATAGTGTTGCTCTTGGTATGAAGAGTAAGAATATGCCTTGTATTGCATGGTTTTTTCCTAGATAAGTTGGATTTTTGTCAAAGAAGGTGGAGAATTGGTATGGCATGGGCATTCATGTCATTTTTGGCATGCTAAAGGTGTTGATGCTCCTGTCCCAATTTTGCTTTCTGGTGCCCTCAAGAAGCCCAAAATAGGGTCAAAAGGAAAATGTTTGTTTTTATGCCTAGAAGTGAAGAATGATGTTGTAGCCCATAAAAATGTGAGATTATAATTTTTCATGCTTTACTAATGGTTTTTAGATGTTAGAAATACTTGTTCCACGGGAACATGTTGCTTGCATGCCTAAAATGAAGGCAAAAATCATATTTTTGGGCAAAAATCATATTTTTGTGCAAAATCAAGAATTTGAGCTTGTTTGAGACCTTTGGTTGATGTTTCTAACCAAATCTTGAAGATATGCAGCTTGAAGAAGGTGAGCTACAGGTATGATTTTGTCATTAATGTAAAAAGGGGAGAAGTTCAGGGTGTTTTCCATCAATGACAAAAGGGGGAGATTGTTGGCATGTTGTCCTAATAGGTGTTGTCATTGATGAAAAACCACATTAATGAAAAATTTAATGTTGCATTATGATGTTATGATGTTTTATTTAATTTTGCTAACATACCAGTTCAAATGTGTTTGAGCTGATATAGTGGGATTTAGTGAGGATTGTTTGTTATGTCAAGCCTATCCCCACGGTGCCTAAGAGGTGTAGATTGGTAGTTTGAGCTTCTCGGGTTCTTGGGAAGAATGTTGGCATGATGGCTAGCATTATTTAAGGGTGATTGGGCACTCATAGTAGTGGTATAGTGTAGGTACAGGTGATTCACTATGTTATATGTGCTCATTGGGAGCATGTATAGTAGTTTGGAGGTGTGACAAAGTGGTTTGGAGCTATATGAGATCATATAAGATTTAATTTAGATGCATCATGGCATATTAGGTATTTTTGGGTCATTTTCATAGGTTTCTTATTCAATTATTGCATTATTTCAGTTGACCCTAGCTTCCTACAATAGGTGAGGATCTAACACGCAAAACATAAGTAAGTATTAGTGATGAGAGAGATTGATGTATGGAAATCACATTTCGATGATTTTATATGTTAGATGGATGAGCTATGATTCTCTTAAAAAAATTAGGTTCCCATGATGTTTTTTTTTTTTTTGATATGACTGATTTTGTGAGACATGGTGAAAAATAAGTCAAATTCCAAATTCTCGAGTGCAACTTTTCATGCTCGTTGTGAAGAGTGTGATTTGTATGGGACCTTGTTCCTTTCAAGGATGATTCTAAGGTTATTTTATAAGGTTTCAAATAAAGAATCAGATTAGTTTATCATTGAGTTTCTATGAACAAATGTTAAGAAGATAAAGTGGTCTAAAACCCTAGTTAAAGCCTAGCTATAGGAAGCGAGTTAGCAAAAAGTGGAGTATTGTGACCCATTTTTATTGTTTCATAAAAATTAATGATTGAATGATATATACGATTGCTAAAAATTTATATAAATGTATGGTTGAGGTCATGGTCATATGTGGGTCCCACCTAAAAATAGCATTTTGGATAATAAGGTTTAAGGAAAAGATGGTCCAAAGGAGTAACATGCGGGGAGTTTTCCTTGATTTCCATTAATATTTTAGGACAATTTTTATAAATATAAATGGTGTTTTGAGATCAACAGGTTGGACTAGGTTAAAGGGCGATTGTGGGGTCTCAAATAGCAGGGTTGATAAAATAGAGCATAACTTGAGCTACATGTGGATTTTTAAGTTATTAAAGTTGTGTTAGAAATAGGATTCATATATATTTCCAATGAGATATGTATTTCCTCATGATAATTTTATTTCATATGGTTTCTAGGGCATTCTTTGAGCAAGAATTATTTTTGTGAGCTTCAAAACAACATGTGTTATAGTGCAAGTTTGATGTTCTTTGAAGCAAGATATATAGTTTTTGATACTTCCTATCACCCTGGAAAGTTAAAAGGGATGAATTTTGTATAAAATTAATACATTTTAGGTCTTGAATGTTTTTAAATTATTTTATGAGCTAACATTTGGAAACCATGTTTTTGGCAAAGTTGATTTGGTGAAGGCAAATGTACCTATAGTTTGAATAGATGGATGATTCATGACGTATAACTTTCTTATAAGTGTTCTACATGTTTTGAAATTTCTATTGAGTTGTCACATTGAATTTTTGGTTGAATAGAAGTGTTTTGGTGGCATTATGAAGTTTCTAGGTGTCTTTGAAGGGTGTATGGAACAATTGTTTTAAGAATGGTAAAGGGAATTGGGCCCAGTAAATGAAATAATTTGATTGGTTGATATTAATTACGAACATGTATAAATTTTTAATGATATTTTATTCATATTTAATTGGTTTTGGGTCATGAAAAATTATGGTACTAATGTTAGGGCAATTTTAAGATTGTGCCCATGGGGTTTTGAGCCATTTTTGGCACATGAAATGATGGTTTTAGCTAGATTGAATCATTTGAGTCATATGTAGTAGTTTTAATTCAAATTTTTGAATTCTATAGAGATGTATGGGTTAAAATTATGATGAGGGACCGACCTCTTTTGGTTTGGAAGGAAGAAAAGCATATTTAAGTGCTTATTTGGTTCATTTTTGAACTAGTGCTCTTGGAGGGAAGAAGTGTGACCTAGAGGAATATGTTTTGAAGGCTGAGGAAGAGCATGATAGGTTGAATATTTTTTGAAGACATGAGAGCAAGAGGATAGAGCAAAGAAAAGTGAAGAAAGAGCAAGAATATGAGAGATTGAAGACCTAGTGTGTGAGCTAGGGTTTGTGAGATGAAATTGTGATCTCCATCATTATGGCAGCAAAAAAATCAAAGATAAGATATCTTCATGTGGCTGAGTTGGTTCTTGGTCATCATCGGGGTTTTATCCTCCTTATGGAATGGGTGCTTTACTAAATTAGGGGTTGGTGCTTTGGTAGTGTTGGGTATCTCTACTTAACTAGGGTTACTTCTCCTTATGAATTTGGTGCTTCACTAAATTAATTTTATTTGAGTAATATAAGAAGAGTTTCAGTGGGTTTTCTTCCCCATGATGGTTTCCCACTTACATATGGTGTTCTTGTGTTGAGTACTTTACTTTCTTTCTCTTGTGGTTGATTTTACATATCTTAATAAGCACACATGATCATGGATGTTGTATAAACAATCTAATGGATGAATGTATGGTTTGGTAAATGAAAGGAAATTTATCGTAGGAATGATTCACACCCCTCGTCGCGCGTCATTCCTGTGCTTCCAACATCCCATTTGAAACAAAAAGAATAAAAATAAAAACCACCAATGCCAAAGTTGTCCACTATCAACTCATCTACAAACAAACACAATGTGAGTAGATGGAGAAAAGGAGGTGTTTTCACGAGGTTGTGGTGTCCTGGATATACACCTTTAAATTTACATTTGATTAAAATTTTCTAAGTTTTTTTCAAAAATCCACATTGTGTGCATCCAACAACTATGGTTTTCTATGACACCACATTTCATCGGCACATTTCTTTAAGCCATTTTGTCAAATAATTCTTGTGTTTGGTCCGTGCTTCCACATTTTTTAATCAACTCTAATGAGGAATAAAATGATGAATATTCCTCACAAAAGAGACAAACATAAGAGATCGTGCCTATCAAAACTCAACCCAAAGGGAAAAATCAAATGCCCAACAAGCTTGGAAAGTTATTTTAGCACACTAAAGAAGACAAAGTAGAAATAATATCACAAGAAAAAAAAATTCTATAATAGACAAGGTGTTGTAATGCTTTTTGTAGCTGCATGGAGATAATTTATGCAAGACAATCTACTATAATGATATACTTGATGGAACATTCACCTTTTCCTTACAAAGCATATATCTAGACAATCCCATTATAAATATTCTAAGAAAATCGTAGGAGTGATTAACTAAAATAAGTAATATGGAGGTGTATCTATAGTTGATCTAAGCTATGAAAAGCTGTAAATAAAGTAAATAAATGCAGTAAAGAAGTATGTAAATGATCTAAAAAACTATGTAAAAGGAAATGCTAACCCTAATGTGCAAGAGGGAAGAGGAAAGAACTCAATTGAATATAAGATGCTCGCGAGGATTGTGTTGCAGAGGTGACTGGAAAATATGGAAGCATGAACGACTATGTAGAAGCCTTGAAAAGGATGGATCCTGAAGTATGTGGGCTGGATTGGGTGCCCGGAGAGGGATTGAGGTGCCCACGAGTGATCTAGTATGTAAAATGGGTGCCCTGGTCTCGTAAAAGATCTTAAACCGAGTCTCATAGGGTTGGAAGGTGGTCTAAACCCTTGTTGTGTGTCGCATCATATTCACTACCCCATACTAGATGTCACCAATAATCCAAGATGAATAGAAAGACCTTAAAACCCTAAACAAGCATCAATCCCTAAAAAAGAAAAATGTAAATGAATGGGTCAGAATGACCTTAGCTACCACAACAGTGGGCTTACTAACTAAGTGTTGCACTACATTTCGAGACCCAAATGTAGTTCTGGTGAGTGTGTGCATAATGTGCCCTAGGTGCTCTTGTGCCAATCATACTTTGTGAGGTAGTGAGCAATAACTAGATATAGAAAATGTAATATAATGTGTGCATGGAATAGAATAGAATCCTCCCCCTATGAAGTGTGTAAGGCGATGTCCTAGCCTTGTGCCTCGATGATGGAGTTATATGGATGCAAGTGATCTCCAATGTAATAAATGGATGTAACTCTAGATGGATGATAGTAATTACTAGTGCTAGGTCCCTCATTATGGTCTTATAAATTTATTTTTATAGAGTTCTCTTAATCTAATTTTGTAATTAACACCGAAATGGCCAACCACTAAAAGATAAGAAGCAAAAATGGCTAGAAAGAGTCCAAAAAGTGGCAAGAAAGTTCAAGAAAGATTGGGGCACCCATTGGGGATCGGGGCACCCGTGAACGCCCCAATACTTGGCACAGGCGCCCAAATCGAGGCTAAAATAACAAAGCAAATGACTCAAACAGTGGGCATATGGATGTAAAGGTCGAGAATGATGAGATAAAATAAAAGAAGATGGCCAAAAGATGAGGGTTAATTATTACTTTCTTCACTCAAGAACATTCTAAATAGTAGTATGAAACTGGGATAAATAATATCTAAAGTGCATGATTTTGTGACTACAAGGAGGAAGACACTGATAAATTTCTCATAAAAGTCACTTTGTTTGAGCTTGAACAACCATATTTTCCTTCCAACCAAAAATGCCCCAAGATCGATGGCTTCTTGACATGATGATATCAAACCTTCAAGGATTTGATTAAGGCCCATATATTGACGGTTAGAGAAGAATCCATACACAATAAGTAATTACTTTTTCAAACAAACATTCACAACATTTTTCCTTATTCCCAAAAATAGAAAATGCAAACTACTCTACTCAAATCAATAGATTATCATCCTGCAATATGGTGCATAAAATTCTTCCTAAGCTTATTGCTTCATTAATGTCCTTTTTGCACACATAGGGTGGATACTTTGGGCCTTTTAACAAAATCAAACCTGTGCAATACCTACAAAATATTTTTCTCCTAACACCGGAAGCTTCCACAACAAGCCAGGAAAAAGTGAAAACATCCTCTTACAAAATTCCCCAAAGATAAAAATTACAAAATCCTCTCACATATGCCACTTATGTAGTCACTAAATCACACACTAGGAGTCAATATTTAGTCCCGATCTCATACTACTATTCATATGGTTCTTGAGTGAAAAGATTACTAATTAACCCATATCTTTGGCCATTATTACATTGTTTATTTTCGTATTTGGGATCTTATACCTATACTTTCCCAATCTGTATTGACATTTTCAGCATCTTTCATATTTCGACTAGGGGCGCCCTGTGCCCCAGTCCCCTTTGGGATGCCTTGATCCTCTTTGTACTTTACTCTCACCTTTTGGCATTTTCTAACTATTTGAGATTTCTATTTTTCGGTGGTCATCCTTTTGGGGTCAATTACGAAATTAGAACAAGAGAACCATATAAATAAGAAGTTATGAGACCATAATGAGGGACCAAGCACTAAGCACCTATTATCACCATCTAGAGTTGCATCCATCAAAGGCACCTAAAGCTACATTTGCATCCATCTAGCTCCATCAAAAGGCACACAAGGTTGGTTCATCTTCATCACACTTTATAGGAGGGGAGTCTATTATTTCCATGCACACATATACTACATTCTATTTTTCCACTACTTTACTGAAAGTGTGGTCGCACAAGAGAAACCTAGGGCATGATTTACACACACACACCTAGAACTACATTGGGTCTAAGATGTAGTGCAACACTTAGTTAGTAATTCCACCATTGTGGCCATTGAGGATAGTCTGACCCCTTCATATGCTTTTTTGTTTTTAGGGTTTTGATGTTTTTTTCAGTGTGATTCCTTAACGCAGTCTTACAAAAGACATCTAACACAATCCATCGATTTTAGTACGACAAGAAGAAATTATAGGTGAACATCCAACGACATCTCCGAGGAGGGTTTCATACCATTTCCATGAGACTGGTACCTAGATCTCATACTAGAACACCCATGGGTGCCCCTATCCATTTCCGTGACGCCCACCCAGTCGAAGAGCTCATATATGTGCTTTTTCAAGCTTCGAGTGATCAATTCTTCCTCTTGTTTTCCTAGTTCACACTACGACACGGTCCTCGCACCTTCGTCAAAAACAACTAAGGATTTCTAAACCCTTCTTGCATTTAGGGTTTTACATTTCTAATTACTTAGTTGCTCGAGTCATTCCTTCATTTATTTATCTCGTTATTTACTACTTTGCATAACATCAAATAGGGCTAGGATATTCCATTCTAGTTTAATCAACTTCACAATACCGAATTTTTTTGTTAATTATTTCCTTGAAAAGAGGTTGGCCCAAACTCCAAAATTTGAAGAGATTTAAGAATATTAATGCATTATTTATATTTATATGAAATCCCTTCTATTATGTTAATTTCATGATTTATTTTATTATTTTAAAATTTATTTTAACTAGAACCTCAACAACTCCCCGTTAAGGCACTTATTTTATCACGTAATTATCTTCATTTGAAAAATATGAGGATTACCTTTATTAGAATCCATAATACAATTTGGTTAGATCAATTTTAATGCTATAAAAAAAAATATACATTGAATTCAAGAATCAAAAATGATCTCGAGTTGAATGAATCATAAGAAGAACGACATCACCACATAAATCAAAGACACAAAGACACTCCATAGGATCTAAAGGGTTAGTACGCCAGAAGAACAACTTCAAAGTTACCCTTATTTCTTTGTTTCTCAAATGTTTAATTTGTTTTATTGTTATTTTTAATTTGCGATCACTCTTAACCTAGCCAAAACGACAACCCGAAATGAGCCCAAAATTTGGCAACCATCCTGCAGAGTCCTTGGGCAAGGATTTTAAATGTCTTTAATCGAAAAATAGAAGAGAGTTATCTCGTATCTCCATGGCACATGGGGACTAGCGAACAACATGACCATTTCCAAAAATCTAAGCAAAGCGTAACTATTGAAGCAACAATTTTTTTCTATGAACCAAAGGGGTCCTATAAGACCGACATGGATTAAGTGAATATGTATGATCCATTTAATTTCTTCCTTCTTTATTCAAGTTTGATTTGATAGGTTGTACAATTTTTCTATTTCATTTTCAATCATTTTTCCGCGATCCATAGTGTATGAAAGATTTTACATTGAATATAATCAAAATGATTTTCCTAATAGACTTTGAATATTACTTTTTAATTATTAATTGTAAGTATGTATATGCATCCTCACAACTCATGTCCATATGTTTCCATGTAAATGTATTCTCTCGAGGATTATGTGTTTACATGGTATGGCTTCACATGTTGGATCCCTATGAATCCACTCATGTTGCTCATATGGACGAATGACAACTCTTGCTCATCTCGTATCTTTGACTACAAGTACTTTATTGCTTGAGCAATAACTCGCTCTCAATAATGTTCTTCAACACTAAATGTATATGAGGAACTCACACCTTTCAAATCGATCGTTCGTCACATGCTTGGAACATGGATTTCGATTCTCGTTGTTCATGTGTATTGTCCAAAAATAATAATTTGCATACGTTTTCCCAACATTTTCCTCTCCCTTTCACTTCTCCTCCCTCGGTCCCCTTTTTCATCACCCATAGTCCTCCTATAATATTTCACTCCTACAAGTTTAACTTTTTCAATATATCCTTAAATTTTGATTTGGCAGGAATAATGAGGTGTTTTGAAAAACCAGGCCTCAGAAAGCGAAGAGGCAACAAACCCTTTACACGCGGAGAAACTAAAATGACACTCCTTGGATTCTACCTGCAAATCATGCCGACTACAATAGTGAAATGTACGCGCGAGGCTCAAATTCACCACGACCACAAACCGTTTTATGTTGTCAAATCCCACCTGTAATTCTTTTTAAGAATATCACACAACCTGACAAACCGTCTTTGCCGTACGTTGATGGTAACAGCAAGAAATAATAATATAAGAAGCAGTTTGTCATGCAACAATAATCATTCTTGATCTGTGAAAAAAAAAAAAAGAAAGAAAGAAAGAGACACGATGATTGTTTCTACTCGGCGTTGCAACTGCCAAAACCAAAACGTGAGGGTTTCCTTTGGGAAGCCTAAACAGAGGTATCATATTCATGATGCAGTTGCCCGCAAGACCCAAGTAGCAAATGCTGCAGTTGCCTGCAAGACCCAAGTAGCAAATGATGCAGTTGCCCACAAGACTGAAGTGGCATCTGTGATTGAGAAAAGCCGAAATGTGAGGATTTTCTTTGGCATATTCGAGCCTGAGGAGGGGTGTGACATTAATGATGCAGTTGCTCACCTCACCAAAGTGGCAACTTTGTTTGAGGAAAGCAATGACATCAATGTGGCCATTATCAAGTGCGTCGACAATTCATGGGTATGTATTTATGTTTCCATACAGCTAGTGTGGGTTGGTCTTACATGTTTAAAGCTACCCTTCGGTATAAGCACAATTCAGTGCACAGTTAGACCTTTAAAAGGACTTTTCCTTTCCCACTGGAATCGTTTGAATTATATTTTACTTGTGTTCTCCTGCAAGGTTTTCCTTCTGTTTCTTTTCATTTCTTGATGACTTACCCAGATGGTTTTAATTTAATTGTTTCTTATATTGCAAATACTCCCTGTCCAGAATTTGGGACTTGAACCCATGACCCATTCCATCGGAATTGCTGAGTCTTCTACCATTAAGCTACTAGGCCTTTATAGGTTTTGGCTTTACAAGAGTGTGAACCTCCATTTACATGGAAATCTCAAGAAAGTATAAGAGGTTGGGTACTTTGTTTAAGACCCCCATAATGAATCAAAATTAATAAGCTGCAATCATCGAGTAAGGCATACCGATTTCTAATTTATTTGCACAAATCATACGTAGTCTATGACTGAACACTATGGACCAGTAATGTACAGATTTATTACTATGTCTATGCACATTCGTTTCTAATTTACTTTCACAAATCATACTTAGTCCATGTTTTAACACAATTGGTAATGTACAGGTTTAGCACTATGTCGATGCACATTCATTCTTACAATTTATTAGCACGAATCATACTTAGTCTATGACTGAACATGATTGGTAATGTACAGGTTTAGCACTATGTCGATGCACATTCATTCTTACAATTTATTAGCACGAATCATACTTAGAGTTGCTCATATTAGAAGATTCACAAGGGAAAGGAAAATAAACATGAAAACATGGAAAAATGACATATAACACCACACACTCTACACTTAATACATAAGATCTACCATGGAGAAACCACTGTGAGAAAATTCCCCCAAGGAGAACTGTACCTCCAATTCCCTATCGCCAGTGAATGCAAGGCTCTAAGCTCACGAGGCTATGGCATACAACCAATATCTATCTCCCTTGTTCCACATCCGACAATCTATGTTCTCTAATGTCTCTCCTTCTCCTATGCTCGGCAAAGTTCACTCCAACTCAACATGACTCTAGATGATTGTTCAAGTCCCCTTCAAGACTCTCTTTTAACCAAGGCATGCTCAAAGTCCAACACAAAAAGTTCCTAAAGATGTACCAACCGAATAGACGACATACCAATGATCTATCTTTCAAACTCACTCCAAGCTGGACAATTGGTTTTAGCTTTTGTCATATTCAGGACACGTTCGGTTCTGGATAAACAAAGCCATTGCTGGTGTTCTGTTTACAAGTTCGTTTGTGCCGGAACATTTCTCTCTGTTGTCTGTTTTTGCAGACAGGTCTGGTCCTCAACAAACTCATCCTATGTTCTTAAGGACATGCTTGGTCCAGCACAAACCTCTCTTTGACTTCTTGTTACAAAACAGAACCTTCAAGAGGCTTTCTGAAGCCTTCCTACTTTTTCCCGGATGCTTTACAGCCCTTGGCAACATGCTTAGAATGTCTATACAATTCTGCCTTAGGCATTGCAAGTCTTTAGAGAGAACAAGTTAAATAGTGCTCTAAAGGACTTACAAACCTCTTGAGTCTTTTACAACACATACAACATGAATGAAGTGGATTTACATTACAACTAGACCCAGCTTAGATCACTGGCTAATAACAAGGCTCCTCCAATCTGTCCTTTCATGTTTATTATCATTATATTAGTTCTTGATAAGGTCCATTTTCTGCTTGGCCTTTTCACCTCAAACGGAGTGATATTGCAAATACATTGTCCTTGATTTTCTAAAATCAAATAGGTCTGGGGGCTAAATGCCAAATAAGATTGAAGGGTAAATCATGCTCTTCACTACTCCTGCACCCTAAAGAATCTCAACTCAACCAACTTATCACCTCCTGCCAGGCCTTTTAAAACTGCACACCCTTGGACCAACACCAACAATATCACACAACTTGGACTGTCCATGTACTTCAGCAATACCACTGCTCTGAGAAACTTCCAAGGACATCCCTGTTAGAGAAAGCCTACCACCCATTTGGCAATCAGACAAAAATTTCTTTATATGTGCTGTTTGCCCGTAGTACAAAAATGCCAAGTAATAAGAAGTGGGCCAATACTAAATACGTGTATCCCTGTCTCGTCAGGGTCTATTACAGTGGTATGTCCCTATGACGGATTTTAATTCCATATTATGGTAATATTGTTTTGGCATTTTATTTCAACTTTTTGTGAGGCACCCCTCTTTAATTATGGTGGTTTATATAGCGGCATTTCGCTACAATAGGGTTCAACATCAATAATCTCTCTTCCGAATTCGATGACTGCATTTTAATATAATACATATTACTTTGTGGCATTCTCAATCGATTTACTTAACTGTTTTCAATAGTTTTCTTTGAAGACTCAAGTGGGAAGTTGATTCAGACAGAAGATAATTTATATCTGATAGCACTTACATTTTCCTAATTCGGTTTTGCAATTAATCTGTGCAGGCAGCTGTTTTCATAGTATGGAAAGGGGAAGGATCACAAAATGCAGAGAATTCAGCCTTAAATCTCCCCCAGGTGTGTATAAACATTCATTAACTGAAATGGGCACCATCTGGTTAAATGTTTCTATTTTCTTTGTTTTCTTAATAGGTCTACATAGGTAAAAATTATCAACCAAGCTCATTGAGCAATGAGAACCATTAAACAAAAACAATTGACTGCAGAATGCTAAGTCAAAAATTAAAAAAGATGTAAATTAATTTTTTGATGGATTCTGCAGGCAGCAGCCTTCACCAAGGGATTGAAGTGTGCAGTAAGAGCAGTGGACTCAGGGTGGTTTCAGCCGAGCTCCCAACAAACAAGCCAAGGCATTCCCTTTGCACAGCTCTCCCTAGGAGATATTGTTAGCATCCGCAGAATATATTGCAGCTGGAAAAAACAGGATGCGCTCTCCTACTCCTGCCTCGCCATTCTCAGATCATATTTCAACAGCGTCAAAGGCATAATTTCCTGTTCATTTTATGATTCACTGGATGGGAAACAGATAGTTGGTTTAGGAGTCTGGGATGGCATAGAATCAGCATCGGCTCTATTAAAACATCCTGACAAAAGCCCTGGGCTGACGTACTGGAAAGATATGGCGGAAAAGAAGCTGGAGTACCATGTATGCCAGGTTGTTTATGTCACCTCCACAACTCTGAACCAAAATTCTAGGCCGGGCTTTCGAATATAGTTTTGGGTTGTCTGGGAGGTTGTGGTCTAGTGGTTGAGACAGGGCATCTTCCATGAATATGTAGGCTTGGATCACTGTGTGTGATACACAATGCAATTGGTTAAGTGTACATGATCAAGTGTTCTACATCTAAGATAGGTGGAGCTTATTGTATATTCGCAGAGTTATGTACTTGTTTCCTTTTATAAGCTTCCTCTTTCCGAGAAGCTTCTCTGGACACTTTTTTCTTTCCTAGAAGCTTCCCTGTACACTTTCTCTTCACCTGGAAGTGGAACAAGCATCCACTTTCTCCACTAGCTTTTTTCGCTCTTGTTTAGAAGCTTCATTTTGTCCAGAAGCTTCTTTGTAATCCATAAATACATAAGATGCGACCATCGTCTCTTGATTGGCAATATACTCATTTATATGTGTGAAATGATATGTGGAAGTTTATGAGTGGCTTCTCCCATGATCGGATTCCAAACCCTAAGATTCACTCAAGCTACCTCAAATTTTGTGTTTCTCTACATATCGAGTTGTATAATCCAGTTGATGTAGTTTTATGCAATTTCTCTGTGTTTTCCAATGTAAGAGAAGCCTAACCCTTCTCTTTGTATATGCTCAATCAATGTGGATAATGACTGTGGCAACAACTAGATTAAGAGGGCGACTTCATAGGTTTAACTCACTGTAACTTCTCTTGTAAATGTTTGGAGTGATCTCTACATGTATGTTGTGTGGAGTAGAATAATGTGTGCTCCCAAAATGACACGATCTGAAGGACAATTCGAAGGACGAAGTTTCAAAACCTCCCGGAACGTCCAATATAGAAGTAGACTATGAGAGCTTTTCGTCCCACTACAAGAATGCGGAAAATAGAGCCCGTGACGACAAAGTTGTCATTGGTCAAAGTTTGGTCAACGTTCGAGACTCAATAGGGTCAATCGGCCAATTAGACAATGACATGTGGCAAAGGTAAAATCAAGCGAAGGTGGACAACGACACGTGCAAAGGTAAAATCGAGATGAAGGTGAACAAATGGGTTTACGACTCCGGTCTTTGACACTCAACAATTTTCTTTTCCAATACGATAAAAAAAAGCGCGATGTGGTGGGTCCTCAGGCCACCATGTGGCCTGCCACGTCATACCTATGGCCGAGTTATGCACCAACTTGGCAAGTCAAGGGTGGAAAGTTGAACTAACTTTTTGCAAGCTCGAGAGGCGAGCCAACACAACACCGAGCTATAAGACTCGGCGAGCCATAGGGCGAGCTAAGGGCGAGTCATAGGCGAGCTTCACAAGTGAGTTACACGTGCTTTATGTGAGAGGAAAGAAAAAAAGTGATCCTTATGACCGATTCAAATGGGCGGAGATAAGCCTTATAAAGGCTATGTTATCCCCTATCCCCACGCATGTCGAATTAACTTCCACACCCACAAACCAACTCGCGATGTAAAAAAGAGACCAATTGGGCGTGCGAGGTGAGCTAGGGTAAAATGGGACGCAGAGGTCGAAAAGTGAAGTGACTAGCTCGGTAGCGGAATAGTTGACGACCAAATTGGCAGGTGACACTTGCTGGGGACACACGACAAAAAGGCCGAGTAGTTCGGTGACAGGACGATGACTACTCGGCGGCGGCGGCGAGATGGTAAGCTCATGCCTGACGGATGGATTTTGAACACGGCATGGCGAGACCAAGAAAACAAAGTGGGGAAAACACGAGAGAGTAGCGATGGTAGGAGGATTTAAACCCCACACCCACCATAACCAACTCAATGGCCTAACAAACTCGCCTAGCTTGCGATGTGATAAGAGCTAGCCAATAGGGGATTTAAACAAAAACATCAAGTCGCCTAAGTCTATATAAGGCCACCATATCACTACCACCAAACACAACAAGCCCTCAAGCAATGCGAGGCAAAAGGAGAAGTAAGGAGGGAATTGTGAGGCCTTTTAATGCAAAATTTGGGAGAATTAAGTACTAATTTGATATTAGGCAATATTTTAATAAATTTGGGAGTTAATTTAATTAACTACGCTCACTTTTTAAATGCCCATAAATCCACAATCTTTTTTGTGGAGCGCTGGATATCGGATTTGGATCCATAGGAAAACATCACATTAGAGGACATCGCAGAAATTTTATCTTCTACACCAGACATTGTAAGCCGAGATATTGCTACTTAGTGGTCATGGAGGAGGTTATTATTTTTATGAAGACTAGTTCGGATTCATCAAATCAACTGGCATCAAGTTCATTGTTGCGCATTCATAGCTTCATTTGTAAGTTTGTATTAGATTTACAAATAAGAAGTATTTAATGAATCAGTTCAACTTTTGAACATGAAGACAGGCATTTTTAAATTGAACTTCATTATCGACCACTTGCATAAAGGTGTTTATTACCATTTTTACATTGCAATTTTTATTAAGTTGATAATATTGTGGAGTGAATTTGGAAAATTAACAAACTACCTATAGGGGTCTGAGGTCGAGAGAAATTTTTGGCCATATTTTCAAATCATGGTCTTTAGGGTATTTGTTTATATAGGCATTATTAAGATGTTTTCCTGCACAAGATGACTCAAATTTTAGTATAAGCTAACCAACGAGAATATACCAAAATGGAAAAATGACAATCGTAAGGAGGGTTACCATAGCTTGTGCAATCACTTAGTGATCATAACTAGAAGGAGACACCATTAATGATCTTGTTTTTGTAGCTCAGTCATAAGGGTTGCGATTATGGTTAGGTAGGGTGAACATGTAGAAACAATGCATAGACAAGACCAAGAGGTGTTGTGGATGTCCTAAGCCAACTTAAGTGAATATGTGAGTGTCGGCGGGTGGGTGGTGGTGAGAAAGTTATGTGAGATTGAATGAAAGAGGACATGTGTACCAAAGGAGCCTACTTTGAGAACTAGTGGTCCAAGTGTCCAAATAGGTGCTACTATTTTTTTTTGCTACATGCCTTGTACAAAAGGTAAGTATATTTAATGGGACATCTTCTTCATATAATAACCTTAATAATGTTTTACTACTTGGGGCATTGCTTTACCTTTGGGCTTTCATTGATTATACTTTTCCCATATGAGTTATCTTACTGCGGTGGTTATGCATTATCCACTCACACACCCTTGATAAATCAAGGATTTGTATTGAAAAAAATTATGCAACACCTTGTATGGATATATGGCCCTCAAAGCTCGATTTCATGAAGGATTTGGCCTTATTTTATTGTGTTTACATCTTCCCATGCCTACATAAAGTAAAGAATGTTCATCTAAATGTTGTAGGATCCCTTGAGAACAATTAATGAGATGGACAAGTAAATGAAGTGCATATACCTACAATGGAACAAGTTCAATCAACCTCCCTCACCACCTTTTTTTTTTAGATCAGATGATGAGAATATGATCATATGTCCACCATGAATTTTATTTATGTTGATGAGGCGTTGCCAATTGGGAGCGATGGTGCTTATGGATAACATATGAAATTAATACATATGAGGGCTCAAATATGGTGATAAATGTCATTGATGTGATGGTTCAATTCTTGTCATTCATGGGAAAAAACCTAAATTGAAACACTTATTTGCAAAGAACAATCAAGGTCATATTTTGCATTGATGTTCGTTTTGGGTGAGGTGTTCATTGAATGCGATTGTGTTTGACATCCAAGGCTTATGTTTTTTCCCTAATGTAGCCCTAATTGTGTTCATCAAACCCTTATCTAATGTTATAGCAATTTTTATTAATTTTCTTTCCCTTCATTTTTTTATTCTTCCCCCTCCATGTAAAAACAACCCTTTGAATGAGTTTTCCATCTTTGTTTGTTTGTTTTTCATTTTGACGTCATTTCTTTATAACCTTTATTTGTTGCGATCTTGAATTTTGTTCAAGGTTTTACTATGATTATGTTTCATATCGAACCATACTTCCCATTATATAGGAAATGGTGAAGGAAACGGATAAAGGCCTCTATTACGAACATGTCCATGTCGATCCATGCATCTAGTAGTATGATTCCTAGGCATGCATCGACGTCACGCACGTCTTGGCTTGGTTGTCCATGGGAAACATAGACAACAAATAGGTTAATGATGGTGAGAAATAAGTCATGAGAGGGAGGGACTTTTAGGGCGTGGGGTGATAGTTCATGTGCAAGACTAATCAAAATGAGTTGGAGGCACATTTTTATGGGTGAGATGACATGGGATAAGTATGGGCGTGTCAATGGCTATGTGGTAGGCGATGTCACCCACTATGTAGACAATGGAACCTGCAAGAAACACATCTCTATTATTTGGGTGCAACACAACATATTATTTATTTTTCTTGTTATTTATTTACTTTGGTTGTGCTTGGTATGGAATTCATTCATGTTCGTGGTTGGCTTAATTTTTAATGGTACACATGAAATGATATTTTGAGGAACTGATGTAGTGACATTGTTGACATTGTGGAGAAAGGTGGAAAGTTATAAACCTTCAAGGCCATATGAGTTGGGATATTCAATCAAAAAAAGACACTCAAATCTTGGATGGATTGGACTCCATTTGTTTCTACTCATAAAAAACCATTGAATTTCATCTGCCATAATGTTGTCCCTATACTGAAAATGCAGAAAATGCTTTCATTCATTGGAAAAGGGGGAAAATGTAGGTGAATAATGCCTTTATTGATTAAGCACTAAGTCCATAACAACCATGAATTAAAAACCTTGATTCGAGAGAATTAATACACATCACTACAAGTTAAATGGAGGGAGAAGTAATCATGTGTGTATTTTTAGAATCATTCGATTTTATGTGTGGAGAAATAAATAGGATATGGGAAGAGAGAAGGCATAAGAATATATAGGCATAGGCAGGGAAAATAGTGTGCATCCTCATTAATAGGTGGGGTGAACTTTTCCTTTGCAAAAATGTAGTCCCTTACAAATTTATGTGGCACCTTCATTCCTTCTTAGAAAAATTGCAATGATTTTGAAATGTGGCTTATGAAAAAAAAAAAAATGGATGGGCACCACCACCCATTAGAAGCATAATGGACTGAGAGGGGGTGAATCAATCATTTACAAACTTTAATTTCATATTTCATATTTTCTTAATCAAATATTCATAAACATTCAACCATCCATTAATGTGTGCATATAAAAAATAATCACATGTACAAGAACCATAAGCAAGATAATCAACACAAGACACAAGATATAAGTCGAAACCCTCGAGGGGAAGAAAACCCACTGAAACACAATCTTATATTGATATGTTTTAGAATTTAGTGAGGCACCAACCCCACAAGGAGCACCAACCCCTAATTTTGTGAAGCACCAACTCCAAAAGAAGGCTACAACCCCCCAAGATGATCAAGCACCCACTCAACCACCTTATGAAGATCTGATATCATATTTTTTTCTGCCACAACTGATGGAGACCAAGTATTCAGCTCACACTTCTTCAACTCTTCATACAAACCCTAAGTGATCAATCTCTCACATACAATCAATTTCTTCACTTCTCAAGATTCAAACACATGCAAACATCCTTGATAATCTTCCTTGACCTATCACACACCTGATCCAACCTCGGTTCAGGATTCAACACCTACAAAACAACTTCACCCAAAACAATGCTTTTATAAGCTCCTCTTGATTTCAAATTCAAACACAAACCTTTTCCCTCCTTTGGCTCAACCCATGCATCATAAAAACATCCCAAATTTGAATTATAATAGTCACAAGTGACCCAAGTAGGTCGGCCTAGCTAAAAACCTCATTACATGTGCCAAAATGGCTCAAAACCCCATGGGCACAAAGATAAAAATTCCCTTACATCAAAACCATACTTATTAATGACCCATAAATCATTACACATGCTTAAAATAATGAAAATTAAGGGATAATTTTTTTTTTTGATTTGAAGTGTCTACAACTAAATTGCAAGACATCAGTTTTCACTAATAGGTTCTGGAATAAACCTATTTACTAATACACAAGTTTCCTTTATTAACTTATATCAAGTTCACAGGGTTCCAAAATTAGGGTTATATGTTCTAGTTAGATTCAGGGAGTAATCTTACCCCATACCTACTCTCTAACAGATCAGAACTTCAACTAGATTTTTCTCATATTCAATGCTTTCAAAATTTCCTAAACCATTCCCAATGGATAGGAAATTTTCTCACCTTTCCAGTGATATAAAGAAGTCCTCCTAACTCCTTACAGAACTCAAGTTATGAGTGGGCGGAGTTTGGGGATCAAATTTTCCCCAAGGGGGACACGTGTCAAGAGGAGGAGGAGTGCACCCTTGGGGGTTGGCAGGTCACGGGGTGACATTGGGAAATTTTCCAATGTGGGCTCAAAGAAAAAATGTGCTCCACCCCGGGTCCCTGGGGACACGTGTCGTCCCCAAGCGCAAGGCAAAAAGGGAAAGGAAAGGGCGGGGCGGCGGACCAATTTGGCACTTTGCGCCAACCAAAGGGAAAAAGGGAGAAGGAAGTGCGCGGGTCCGCGCACCCACTAAGGGGAGTAAGTCCGAAGGGATGGTGGGGTTTTGGACCATGGGGAGAAGTTGGGAATTTTTCCCAACGCATGCCAAAACAAAAGGGGAAGGAAGGTTTTCCCTACCCGTCGCACCCCCTCCCGAACCAGAGTGCCACGTGGCACACTTTCATTAGGCACAAATGGTGGCGGGGTCAAAACATGGGAATTTTTCCCAAAAAATTTATAAAAGCTAAGGGTTTTAAAAGAACCCACACCTCCACTGTAGCCACAAGGGGACACATGGTGCCCTCTGATTGGTTATGGGCCGGTGGAGGGAAAAGTGAAAATTTTCAAAAAATTTTCAAAAAGTTTAAGGGGTAAAATTTATCCGTGCCTCCACCTCGCCTCAGCCCCTGGAGGACACGTGGTAGCCTCTGATTGGTTGTGGGGCTAGTGGAGGGAAAAGTGAAAATTTTCCCTGAGCCCAAAATTTTGAAAATTTTCTAAGGGCAATTTTGATGGGAAATTTTTGGGTTGTGGGCCCGCCAGGAAAATTTTCCCAAATTTTCCCACCAAGGCACAAAAACTTCAAAGTGTCATAACTTGAGCTAGAAAGCTTGGTTTTGGGAAAATGAGGACTTTTCGAAAGCTCTCAAAGCCCTCATTACACAGGAACATAAAATTTACTTTTAGATGAATTTTTAAGGGTCAATTTTGTAAAAATGATCTGCAGGCCTTTATTTGGCAAACTGGCAATTTCCAACTTATAATTTTGATAAAATTAGAACTCCTCCTTCACTCAACATGTCAAACAGACATGGAGGATCAGTCTAGGGAGGGTTTAGAGTGTTTTAGGGAAGTCAATTTATCCAATCTGTTCAAGGTTGCATTTTTCCGGCAATAGATGGAAAAATGACTGTGCAAGCTCCGAATTGAAATTCATTAAGTTTTGGAGATTCATTCTTGACTGTTATAGTGAATTTGAGTTCCTTAGGTAGTACTAAGTCTAATTTTCAATGTTTCACAACTTATTGTTTAGTGCAAGTATGAACTGTTCATTTTTATTAAAATGTGAGTTGCTAGGATGAAGTATACTACAGTGAATTGTTTCTTTAAATTGGAACCTCCATTTTGTCATTTAAATGTGCATATGATTCCTAACTTAGTCAAATACATTGCTTATTAAATCATCCATCCAATTCTAAATGAAACTACATCTCTGATTTCAGTTTTAATATACATTTTGCAAGGAAAATAACATTGACTTTCATTCCATATGCATTCTTCTTTCAACATTCCAAACAGAGGTTTCTCATTGCAAGTAAAACTCATACTTTCCAATGGAGAAGATAGCATATGAACAAGGTAAAACACTTTTGAGAAAGGAATGCAATCCTTCATTGATCATCAATACAATTTTGTTACTTTCCTTTCTATTTGATTTCAAGCTACAGTACATACAATAACAACATTGTTTCTTATTCCTTTTCAAAACAGAGATATCATTCTTGGACAACAAAACAATTCTAGTATACAATCCAATTTTGAAACTACTTCAATCTTTTATTCATAATTCAATGACACTTTTACAACTTAACACTCTTCCAATTCGATTACAAAATACAAATTACAATGCTTATAATATCCTTTACATTTCTTTCCAAAAACATAAAACAAGTGTAATTCTTCTTTACATTCCTCAATACAACTACAACTTCCATTAACAATGCAATGCTTCACATTACAACATTTATACATTCATCCACTCAAAGTGGGAGAAGTTACATTGAATTACTCAAAGGAAAAGGGACTGTCATACTGTGAAATTCTTCTTCTCCAAACAACAACATGCAAGTTTCTTCTTCTTTCATCTTGATCACAACAAGGAAGGGGGAAAGTGCAACACTCTCCACCCAACCAAGACATCCAATGAGAAAGGAGAAGCCATCCTTTCCTCATTGGCCCCGAGCCCCAACCATATTGAAATAAAGTATGAACATCAACACATGGCAACAAGGCTTCTTCCACAACAAACAAGCATTCTTCACATTGCATACAAACAATAAAATACATACACCAAGACAACAGTTCCCAACTACATTTGAAATCATACACACAACACATAGGCTTGATCAAGCAAGCCAACAAGAGCAAGAACTATGGGGAACTCCTTATGCCTCCCAATTTGGAATTGGGCATCCACCAAAATGCATACCACCAATAAACATATCAACCCCATAAACCTTATATCTCCCAACCCCTCCTTATGCCCCCCAAGTTTATCCCTTATGCCCCCAAGAGTAAGAAATGCAAGCAGTTTCTTTTCCAAGGTGGATCCCAAACCAAAACTCCCTCCTCAATAAAAAGTGCCATTGGCAATCCCTTATGCCCCCATATGAAATCCCCATAGCCTTCTCCTACACCATGTCCTAAGCATTCTACCCAACCAGCCAAGAATGCACAAACACAAACACCATTTAAACATGCATGCAAGAGAAGGAAAAACAATTAAAACACAGCTCAAGATCCTACCTCTCCATACTGAAGTTTGTTCCAAGCTCACAAGCTTTCCAAGATGCCAAATACAGTCCAAAATCAGCAAGGTTCAAGCAAGCAAAAAGACTCCAAGCTCTTCCTCAAACAAGCTCCAAAAGAAACAACACCAAAAATGCGCCCCCAAGAGGAAATGGACAAAGTTTCAACAACCATAAACAAGCAAGGAGTTTCACTTTTATAGGAGAGGGAAGAGAAGAGGATGATGTGGATCCATGTGGGATGCCACATCATTCTTCCTCAACCCCAAGAGGAAAGTCAACATCCTTCACCAAATCACAATAAATAAAAATGACAAAATCACTTACATACTCCAAAAATGCCCATACTCCAAAAGGACCAAATTTAAAACATGTAAGGGAAGTGCAATTAAAACTTACATATTGTCACTTCAAAATGCATTATAAATGCCTACATTTAACCTCCAAACCATAGGCATGGTTGGTGGATCATTTTAAGAGGTGTGGGACAAGTTTAACTTGTCCCACAAGCCTCCAAATTTGGCCTCCAAGGTCAAATTCGAATTTCATAAAAGATGGAGTGCTTGACCTTCCAAAATCTACCTTACAAGACTCTTACATATTTCTTACACATTCTTACATGTTAACTTACACACTCTTCCAACATTATTATTTAAACTCAACAACTTTATTAATTACATTCCATGTCCCAATTAAATTTAAATAAAATTTAACTATATGATCTCTCACATTAATCTACCACATTTAAATTAATTAAAAGAAGGAACACATTACAAATAAAATACATACAACAATAATTCAAAAAGGAACACATAAATAAAACACTTATCCCATGGTCACATATAATGGAGATCCCCCCATGGGAAATCCTAACATAACTCAACACACAAACGAACAACACAGTTGCCATGGTGACCTTGTTGATTTCACCCGAATTTCAATATGGTTAGTCTCCAGTCCCCCGACATTGTTGTGATTTTTAACCTACAAAATGCAAATACCTCCTTCGGCCTCATGGCCATATCAGAACATCCTAAATGATATAAACAACATTCCAAGATCATCTAAACACATGAATCACAACAACATCAAGAATTCAACATCATCATTTTTAATTCATAAATCAACTATATCATCATCAAGAATCTACCATACTAGGTCTACTCCAAATATCAAGTGTCACAAGTCCAAATCAATATCCATAATATGTCCCTATCAAACAATATATCATCAACCACATATAGAAAATGTCTCTAGTAACCATCATGCATAATAACCGAATCCAGATCAATAATAATCCATGATCTAACATCTAACCCTCATACTAAAACAAAACATAATAGTGTCCATAATATGATCAATAGTATCAAAATCAGTATCTAAAAGTATATAAATTTAAATATCTATGAATCCTCTTTAAAAAAATTTTAATCATCTAAACTTCCACTTATAGCTCGGTGTATGCTCACTTTACTAAACACAACTTTTTATGGCCTCAAAATTTCCTTTGACACCAACCTTAATGGAGCTCATTTGGCCATGTACATGCATGAACATGTCTTAAAACCTATTTTTTCATCAATATAAACTCGATACATTCCATAACATCATTTTAGCATGTAATTTTTTGGAGAAACTTGTCCCAAAACACTCTTTTTCATAAATTCACGTGTTTGAGTGGGGCCCACTCATCACCTAGACCTATACCATGCATTTATGGAAATATGAAGGAGTATTATACATGTTACAATCATCATACATATAATAGGAAGAAATTATGGCCACTTAGGAATATTTTATTGCATACCTCTTTCAAGCTAAGGTTTCAAACTCATAACTAGTTAACATTCGTTCATAAAACATGATGATTAAATGACCTCATTATTTTTTTCAAACCTTATAGACTCGAGAAGATCAAATTCGAGCTAGAAATGCACTAGTTCTTAACCCTGTCTCACCAATCCTGACATATCTTGTAAAATTCACATCCTAAAACTAAATTTTTCTCTCAAAGTACCATGACACATCACTATAGTATATCCAATCATCATAATGTCATCAACATACCTCAAAATATCCAGATACTGAGACTTGCATAGCTACCCCTTAGGGTTTCACACTGTAGAAGTTAGGGTCAACTGAAAGAATGTTATAACTCATCATGAAATCATTAAAAATGACCCAAACATACCTATTACACCATAATACACCTAAATACATACATAAATAAGCTCATATAGCTCCAAAGCTAATCCTTATACCTCCTAGCATCCATACCTACTCCAAATGATCACATGTAACATAGCCAATCACCTATATGTACACCATGACACTTATGTGAGTGCCCAATCACTCTCCAAATCTTCTATCATTCCAACATGCTTCTCAAGCATCCAAGAAGCTCATACCATCATGCAACATCACCTAGGCACCTGAATGGGATTGCAAGAGCAAATAATCTTCATTGAATCTCACTGTATCATCATGATCTCACCTGAAACACCATGTCAACACCATCTAAAACATCATATGACCATACTCCATCATCCACTTTGTCATTAATGTGGTTTTGCATCAATGAAAACACTTATAGGACCACATGCCAATAATCTCCCCCTTTGTCATTGATGGAAAACCACCTGAACTTCTCCTTTTTACATTAATGACAAAGAAAATTTTATTTGCATAATATTCATCTCCCAAAGCTTAATAACATAATTTTTGGTTATAAACATCAACCAAAGATCTCAAAAAGCTCAAGAACCTTTAAAAATCACTTAAACTTGATTTTGACTTCATTTAAAGCATGCAATCACCTTACTCCCCTTAGGTGAGCATCTATATCATTCTAAACATCATCAATAAATCATGAAGAATCATTATCATACCTTTTAGGAGCCAAAACATCATATTCCACCATTTAGGCATGAAAATTGTCATTTTCTCCTTAATCCATGTTTTAGCCTTCACGCGACCAATGCGTAAAACTTAAATATGAGCCATGCATACTGAGAACATGCCAACAATGTCAAAACTAAGCATATCAAACTATCACTCCATCTTTCTTGACCAAAAGTCCAACTTGTCTAGGCATATATCAAGTTTTTCACTTACCATTCTTGTCATCATTCAACCACAAGGACTCATGTCCCTAAACAATCATCTTAGTGTAATTTCAACCAACTTTGACAAGTGCTAGAACTTGATCCGAAGGATATTGTAGAGGAAATAAGTTACCTAAATCTCCCAGGATCGCTATAGCGTAGAAGATGACTTTGAGATCTTTTTGTCAACTATTTGAATGTCAAAAACGGAGTTCGTATGCACATCTGGTGGCTGGTCAAAGTTTGGTCAACAACTAGTCAATGTTGGTCAAAAAATGGATGATTTTGAAATCATCTAATGTTAGCACCATTGCGTAGAGCTCTCCAAGACCTTTCCAATGCATTTTGAATGGACCAAATCTGAGTCCGTATGCAAAAGTTATGATCGGTCAAAGTTTGGTTAATTGGTAGTCAACAACCGAAGGATACGCCAAATGGAAAAATGACATGGTGACATGTGGCATAGCTGCACAACTACATTTGACATGTGGAAAATCTGCATGTGACCACGTGGATTTATTATTTATACATGTGGCATTAAAGGTGGGTTTATGGTTTTTACCCACATAAAAGGTTTTATAATCTTTTATAAAAAAGAGAGAGGAAAAGTCCACGTGAGAATAAATTTTGGTGGATAAAGCCTATTAAAAGGATTGCATATAATGTGGGATTTTTCCCCACATAAATCTGCTCCATCCACGTGAAGAGTGGATATTATTATGGGGTTGAGTTTTTAAAAAATGGCTTAAGCTTATTTAAAAGCTTAAAAAAGAATTAATCCCTTATAACCCACTCAAAGCCTATTAAGGCTATTATTTGAAGTGGATTAAATATTTGGTGGCTAAATTATTCTTATGCCATGGATAATTTGGCTAAGCCTAATCCATTGAGGATTATTATGGGATATTTTAAAAATAAGCCATGGATATTATCAAATATCCTTATATTTCAGGCTCCTAATCAATATAAATAGGGGACCCAGGTACATTGTAAACACACACAACTCTAAGCTATTTTCTTGGAGCTCAAAGGAGGGGGAGAATATTTTGGAGAAATATTTATAAGTCCTATTATTATCATCATCATCATCATCATCATCATCATTATCATTATTATTATTATTTTAATAGAAAATATGGTGGTGTTATAATGTGTGGCCATAATAAAATGTGAAGGCCCACATTTGTGAGAAAATAAGTCCTATATTATTATAGGCACATTTGGAGCTAAGGCCTATTATTATAGGCATGTAAATATGTAAGCCCTATCATTATAGGCATTATTATTATTTTTAAGTCCTATTATTTTTAATAGGTGAAATATTATTTTGTAGCTCTGAATTCCCTCCGAGAAGACATACTCTGAGCCCGAGCTCGAGAAGGATGACTGGTGAAGTTTGATGGTGATCATGGCGACATTATGGAGATGTACAACCTATTTTAATATAGGAAATATGGAGAGAAAATAAGACCTATTTTAATAGGAAAAATTGTAATTGGGAGTTATTACAAAACTACCCAATAGGCCACATTTGAGCCACACTTTAGAATGTAGAGCCTGGAGAATCGACTAGGGAGCCATCCGAAAGACCAATCGACAAACCAAAGGACATCGTGCCTGAAGGAGAATATTGGATCAAATCTATCAGTCGAGGTCGCTACTTGGTATAAAGATTCTTGTTCTTATGTATTCAGTATTATCATGCTTAGATTGTATTATTTATTACAATCATTTGAAGTTGATAATATATCGGTTCTATTAAGGAACCCAAAGACGTAGGCATTTTGCCGAACTCCATTATCAACCTATGTGTAGTGTACTTGAATTATTACATTGTTTTAAGTTTATTTTAATGGGGTAAGTTCGGAAAATAATTTAATGCCTATAGGGGTCCATGATCGAGGGAAAAATTTGGTCAATTTTTGGATCAAAACCTCATACATACCTTAAAAATGCAATCCATATCTCCCCCTAAACTTAATACCTTCATTTCTATCCCAAAGCACAAATTTTAATGACTCACCTTGCTACCTTGGCTAGAAAACACCCTCGACACTTTTGTCGGGACCTAAATAACTTTCTCAATCTTGGACATTCATATTTGATCGACAACATACATACAAGGAAAACAATTGACAATGCATAGTGTACACCTCCAACACATACCTCTATTGCTTTGAGAACTCTATGTCACCTTTTAGAAGAAAAATACTAGCTCCCCCGATTTGGCTAAGAATAAAATATCCTCTTATACTTATAACATCACTTTGAATTATATCATTTCACCGAAAATATCTCAAAACAACAATATACCACCGAGATAGGCCTTAAATAATCAAGAATATGACCTCTTACCATAGTATATCTCTTGTAGAAAAATCGAGAGTGATTTCATGCACTCCCCCTATCCTAATAGGCACAAAAGGGATTCCTCTCATGTAGAAACAAATATATAAACAATTGTAGAATTTTTTCCATAGCCATATGAAGCAACCTCTTCAAAGGTTAAGAAAATATACAAAAGAGCACTTCATGAAGCATCTTGAAAACCCAGGAGAACTTAGACATACATCATATATGATGAAAACTCTTACACTTTCACCCTTCACAATCACTGTAACCTATAGGTGGACATTTATATAAAGAGAAATAGGAAAACTCCCACAGACTCACCATATCTGAGATCATATTCAACTAACTTCCAAGGCATAATTGTATCTTTACACATGAAATCATGGTACTAAGACAATGATACACCAAAAATAATGCACAACAAATTTCATACTTGAATAATCATCATGCTCTCTACCCTCATGAACATATAGCTTTTCTTGAATATGCATAAACATGAACCAAAACAACTTGTGACACCTAAATTTGTCATCGCTCTATACTTGAGATTGCTATTATTTGAGAGAAATAATCTATGATTACTAATCCATTCATCACTTTGATCACACTCTTTAGGTCTTCTTCACAAACTCAAGCTTGATGTAAACTCAAAGGATGCACAAGTAGATACCTACAAGTTAGTTTGGGGCCAAAACATGCCAAATGAAGCTTCAAGGCATTTACCCTAGTTTCTTTTGACCTTATACCATCACATCTGACCCATTCATATACTTCATATAATTATTCATGCTCATAAACTTAAAAGAGTTCATAAAGATCTCACAAGATTGTGTTTATACCATCAATAGAGCACATACACAGTCTTCTAGTCCTGGGAATGTCAAGAAGCACACCTATCTTTTGATATACATACAATTATAGTGAAATATTACTTGAGGAAGAAACCCATTTGTCTAACAAAATTCCATCAACAACTTTGAGATCTCCTTCCAAAAGGATCATGCTTAGCTAGCAAGAGTACACCATCTCAATTAGGTCTCTAGACACCACACAATCAAATTTTCAACATTGTCATGATTTTCTAGAAATGTATACATTGTTATTACTTGAAACCACTATAATCATTTATTATATGTAGTCAAGATGATATGCAAAAAAATTTTAGGCCTGGATTCCATTAGTAATACCTTCAAACCCTACTTTCCATTCATACCACTTAGTGATATTGTGAAAAACATAGTCAAGGACATATAAGCCTCAAGATGCACAAGTTGTGCTCTTATGATCTCGAAACTTGATCATACATACTGTATATAACCCTAAAATACTCTAATCACCCTTTACAATAAATGTGGAGCAAAGATAACCATAACCATACCTAAAATCTTATTGACATTTCCTCAAGCACACTTGAATTGACCATGTCTTGCCACAATTTGTCCTTTTCAAGCAATGTATTGATTAAAATATATCTTGAACACTCTATCAAACTTCTCATAGAATCTTTAACACATTTAGGGATCCATATACATCATTTGGAATTCATGACACATGACAAAAGACACATAGACCACTTAAAGTGACAAAACTAATTATGTTTAAAATAAATTGAATGAATTGAGACACATCATAGTAGTACACATATCATGGACACATATATATGTTTAAAAATTTCTCCACAACTCATGACACTTCATAATACATAGTACATACATCTAGGAACATTACAAACTTTATACTCAAGCCATTAAGACTCATAACAAGCTCAATATGTCTACTCGTACTTAGACAACACAACTTAAGATGACACAAAACCAACTTCAAACATTATCATCCACCAATGACTCAATGAATACCTTGTACACATGATGTGACACAACCAATTCAAGGGTGACTAAGACATATATCAAACACACAATAGTTATCCAACTTGCTTGAGCAAATCCATCTCATTTCTTGCTCCCTAACACACAATTTTAGATCAATCAAGATTTATCAGGAGTTGAGATCACTCCCAACATACTTCTTAAGTACTTAAAGGTAGGCTTTGGAATATATTTTTAAATATGTCAGATACTTCCTCCTTTGTAGACACATGCTCCAACTTGATGCAACCCTTGCTTACAAGATCTCTTAAATAGTGATACTTGATAGGAATATGGTTTAGGTCCATTTCTCTTAAGTCTTAAAATTCAAAAATGTATTTTTGAACACTTGTTACACTAGTGCTATCACACAAAATAGGTGTAGGTCCATCACTCTTGATCTTATAATCTTCCAAGGTCTACCTCATCCACACAACTTGAGAGAAACAATGAGCAACAACAACATACTCAACTTCACATGTTGAGAGTGTTATAAGATATTGTTTCTTACTTGACCATGAAATAAGACATTCTCCAACAAAATATGCACCACCACTAGTACTCTTCCTATCATCCATGTTACCTACCCAATCAACATCAAATAATCCCTCAATTCAAATTTTTCACTTCTTGGATACCACAAACCAAACTCAATAGTGCCTTTAAGGTATCTAAAGATTATTTTCACTACTTGTAGATGTGACTCTCTAGGATCCTCTTGAAATATTCCAACCAAACTAACAACTTGCACAATATCAGGTCTTGAAGCAAAGTAGCATAAAGTAGGTTGTCAATCATAGATCTATATTCAGATTGATTTACCTTGGGAGTATCATCTTCCTTGTAAATTTTACATCATGTAATCATAGGAGTACCAATAGGTCTAAGCAATCATCCATTTGAAACTTCTTAAGAATTTCCTTGATATACTTAGATTGGGAGATGAATATACCTTTGTCATATTGACTTACTTGAAGTCCAAGGAAGAAGGAGAGCTCTCCTAACATAGACATCTCAAACTCTTTCTTCATAGCTTCAAAAAAATTGTGATTCATTTGATCACTACCTCCACCAAATATGATATCATCCACATAGACTACAACAATCAATAGATGATCTCCTTCACTTTTGATATAAAAATTTCTATCAGCTACACATTTCTTGAAACCTTGCTCAATCAAGTATTTATCAAGTCTTTCATACCAATCTCTAGGGGCTTGTTTTAAGCCATAAAGAGCCTTATTCAATTTGCACACATAATCAGCTTTATCAATCAATGAAAAACCATCATGATGCTCCATATAAACTTCCTCATTGAGATATCCATTCAAGAAGGAAGATTTTACATCCATTTGATAAACTTTAAACCCTTTGAACCCTACATATGCTAAGAACAATATGATTTCTTCCATTCTAGCTACAGGAGAAAATGTTTCATCAAAGTCAATTCCCTCAACTTGAGCATATCCCTTACAAACCAATATTGCTTTGTTTCTTATGACTTCTCCATTCTCATTTATTTTGTTTCTAAACACCCATTTAGATCCAATTACATTCTTACCTTTTGGTCTAGGTACAAGTTCCCAAGTTTTTTTTTATTTTCAATCTGATCTAGCTCTTCATTCATAGCCTTAACCCAACATTCATCTTTTCTAGCTTCTACTACATTCTTAGGTTAAATTTTTGAAAGAAAATATGAGTTCTCTTGATTTTTAAGACTTACCAATTTCCTTCTTGTAGTGACTCCAACATCTTTCTTCCCCAAAATCTGATTTTCAGGATGATCTCTCCTAATCTTTCTAGAAGGAGCCTTGGTATCTTGCCTTTCTTCCTCATCATCCTCTTCTTTGTTTTCTTGAACAACCTCATCCTCTTCTTCCTTATAATTATCCTCATGAAGTGTTTCACTTTCCTTTAAAAAATCTCATAGGATAAGATTCATCAAACTTTACACTAGCACTTTCAACAATAGACTTCAATATCTTGTTATAACAAATGTAAGTTGTACTTCTTGATGAATAACCCAAAAATATACCTTCATCAGATTTGGAATCAAACTTACCAAGATTGTATTCAATCATCTTGATGAAGCATCTACACCCAAAGACTCTAAAATTATCCACATTGGCTGGTCTTCCTTTCCATAGCTCATAAGGAGTCTTGTCACTATTCACCCTTAGCTGACACCTGTTAAGAATATAAACAAAAATAAAAATTATTTTTTCCAATAACCATATGATAATTTAGACTCATTAATAATGGTCCTTGCCATCTCTTGAATAGTTCTATTCTTTCTTTCAACAACTCCATTTTGTTGAGGAGTTCTAGAAACTGAAAATTGCCTCTTAATGCCATGAACACTACAAAACTCATCAAATGAATCAGACCAAAATTCTCCTCCATTATCAGATATAATACATTTTATTTTTCCATTCTTCTCATTTTCAATAAGATCCTTAAGGAATTAAAAACATCCAATGCATCAGATTTGTTTCTTAAACATGCAACCCAAGTGTATCTAGTGAAATCATCAATAAGAAGCATAAAATAGTAATCACATGAAGTAATTTAAGTCCTCATATGCCCACATAGATTAATATGAATTAGCTGAAGTGGACTTTTGGTAGAATCATGTTCATTAGTCTTGAATCTTATTCTAGTTTTCTTCCCATGCAAACATGCCTTACATAATGTATCTTCTAGGTTTACTAAGTTTAGGCATGTTCCTTACACAGTTGTTAGAGATGATTTTGACAAGATTATCAAAGTTCACATGACCTAACCTCCTATGCCATAACCAACAATCATTCATCTTTCTCATAAGACATTTTTCTTTGTTGATTTATTTAAGAATAAACATGTTACTATTAGTTCTTTTTTCCTTTCGCAACAAGCTTACCTAATTCTCCTTTCCTTATCTTGCAACCTTTCACATCAAAGGTAAGAACATACCCTTGCTTAACCATTTTTAATACTTAAACATATAAAACATCCTTGGTGATAGTTTTTCCATTATCCAAGCTCAAAGTACCTCTTCCTAGAATATTTATGGCAGAATTGTCTCCAAATCTCACACTTGAAGCATTTTTCTTTAGAGTTAAGAACTTACTCTTGTCACCTGTCATATGAGATGAACAACCACTGTCAATATACCAAATCATATTCTTAGATTTGAATATGAAAATCAATATGAGAAAAAGCACAAACTTCATTTTTTTGCAAGGAGGATGAAAAAACTCCATAGATGTCATACCATATATCAAACCCTAATGGATTCAAGTAAGCCCTCATATTTATCAATGGAAACATACCAGATTGCTCTTTAGAATACTCCATAATTGTGCTTCATAAGATATCCTTTTAAGTGATTAAAATTCTCCAAAAGGACCTACTTTATACCAATTTTTAGAAGCAAAATGGACTGAGAGGGGGTGAATCAGTCCTTTAAAAACATTAATTTCAGATTTCATATTTTCTTAATCAAATATTCATAAACATTCAACCATCCATTAATGTGTGCATATAACAAATAATCACATGTGCAAGAACCATAAGCAAGATAATCAACACAAGACATAAGATATAAGTGGGAAACCCTCAAGGGGAAGAAAAATAACAAAAACACAATATTATATTGATATGTTTCATAATTTAGTGAGGCACAAATCCCACAAGGAGCACTAACCCATAATTTAGTAGAGCTACAACCCTACAAAGAGCACCAACCCCTAATTTTATGAAGAACCAAATCCACAAGGAAGCTACAACCCCCAAGATGATCAAGCACCCACTCAACCACCTTATGAAGATCTAATCTCATATTTTTTTCTTCCAAAGCTAATGGAGACCAAGTATTCAGCTCACACTTCTTCAACTCTTCATACAAACCCTAGGTGATCAATCTCTCACATGCAATCACTTTATTCACTTCTCAAGCTTCAAACACATGCACACATCCTTAGTAATATTCCTTGACCTATCACATAACTGATCCAACCTCAATTCATCCTTCAACACCTACAAAACAACTTCACGTAGGTCGCACTTCTTTCACACACACACAACTAGCTTGCAAAAACACCTAAAACAATGCTTTTATAAGTTTCTCTTGATTTCAAATTAAAAAAACCTTTTCCCTCCTTTGGCTCAACCCATGCATCATAAAAACATCCCAAATTTGAATTAAAATGGTCACAAGGACTCAAGTAGGTCTTCCTATCTAAAAACCTCATTACATGTGCTAAAAATGGCTCAAAACCCCATGGGCACAAAGATAAAAATTCCCTTACATAAAAATCATACTTAGTCGTGACCCATAAATCATCAAACACACTTAAAATAATATTTAACATTCATACATGGTCACAATTTATCTCAACCAATCAAATTATTTCATTTAATAGGCGTAGTACTCTTTATATTTCACAAAATTATTGTTTCCTACACTCTTCAGACCTTATGTAGACCAAAAATCATGCACTTTAGACATTATTTAGTATCGGTCTCATAATACTATTCATATGGTTTTTGAGTGAAGAAATTACTAATTAATCCTCATCTTTTGTTCATTTAATTTTCTTTCTATCGTTATTGTCAACCTTCATCATATGCTCATGTCAACCTGCTTTTCGTTATTTCCCGTCATTTTAGCCTTGACTAGGGTGCCCAAGTTAGTTTTAGGGCACCGACATGCGCCTAGTCCCAAATAAGGTGCCCCGATCCTATTCCCACTTTCCAACCACTTTTTTAGCACTTTCTAGTCATTTTAACACTTTATTTTTCTTATGGTCATCCTTTTCAAGGTTACTTAAAAATTTATAGTATGATAGCCATATAAATATAAAGTTATGAGATCATAATTAGGGACCAAGAACTAGTCACTACTATCATCCACCTAGATTTACATCCATCTAAGGCATCAAGAGCTCATTTGAATTCATCTAGCTCCATCACAAGGCACATGGCGATTCATCTCGCATCACACAAGCATATGAGGGAAGTTTATTCTATTCCATCCACCATTCTATTACATTTTCTACACATAGTTATTATCTCTCACTTTCACAAAGTGCAACTAGCACAAGAACAACCTAGAGCATGATTGCACACACTTGCACATAGAACTACATCAATCTAAGATGCAGTTCATCACTCGCTTAGTAAGTCCACCATTGTGGCAACTATTTGTCAGAGGACAGTCCAACCCCTTCATTAGCATTTTTTTTTTTTTTAGGTTTGATGCTTGTTTTGGGGTCTTGCAGGTCTATCTTTCATCATTAACTACCAATGAAATCCAAATGAGCACAGATAAGTTAGTGCGACAAACAACGAGGACTTCGTATCATCTAGTGACCCTACGAATGTTTGGTTTTGGACCTCCTACAAAGACCAAGGCACCTGAATGTAGACTAGGGCCCACAAGAGCCCTAATCTAGCCAAACAACTTAGATATGTCCTTTTTAGGACCTCTCGCATGTTCAATATCGCTTCCAAAATATTCACTCTTTTTTACAACACAATCATGATCACCTCCAAATAAACTAAGCTCTTTCAACCCTTCTTTGCATATTAGATTTCTATTTTCATTAGTCTAGTTGCTTGGGTCACTTTTCTATAATTACTTACTACTTTTTATTTATTGTATTTACTATTGTTCCATGTTATATTTTTTTATTAATGACAAATAGTTTTGGAGGGACTATACCCGATAAGAGGAGGCTCTATAACCAGATCAAACATGAAAAAAACATCAAAAGAGGATCGGAATCTAGATAATATAAAAATTCCAACAGTAACCCAAACAATAGCTACTAGGAAAAAGAAAAACATGGAAAAAACTGTAATTAAGCAACCAAAAAACAACATTCTATCCAAAACAGGAATTGCTAAAAAATGAACTCAAAGCCGGACTCAAGGGGTGTTATTTCTTGGAGGCCCTATCAATCCTTGATTTTATTGTGCACAAAGAAGTGAATAATGCCAGAGTGGTAGTGTGCGTTGGATCATTCATGTTCAAATTTGAGATAGCTTGATTTCTTTCCTTTTCAGTCCCCCAAATGGCTTCAGGGACCCAGCTCAAAATTGAAATGCTTCTAACTATTGCTCTGGAAACTCACTAATGGAGTTGAAAATGGCCATATTATGATCATTTCTATCTTTTGCCCTCCCAATCTATTGTCCAATGAGTTCAAATTTCTGTAAATATCCTCAGTCTGATCAATTTCCATATCCGCATCATCATTTAGCTTTCTTCCCATCATACTTGGTTAATTGATGCAACTCCTTAATATTCTCAACCTCCTTTTCCAATAAGTCTAGTCTGAGAAGAGTATTATCCCTCTCATCCTGTGAGGCATTATCCTGACCAACATTGCTAATGTGTAAAATATTTTGAACAACTTCCATTTCTTTGTTTCTCCTGAGAACACGGGAAGAGGGAGGAGAGGCCACTTTACTAAGTTTGGGGTTCTTAGTTTTGATAGCTCTGGCCTTGGAAGAGGTGGTTGGGTTGTTCAAGGAGCAATTAGAATGGGAGAGGGTGGGTCACTAGGGGAGATAGGAATGGCAGGGAATTTGGAGAGGTAGAGTTTATGCAGGAGGAAGATGAGCCCCTGGTGGAGGGGGATGGCCCTGGTATGTTTTTAGAAATTGAGAATGGAACGTTCAAGTGAATTTAAGAGGTAATGCGGGAAAAAAATTATAAATTTTCTCCTTAAATGGTTGAGGAAGACCAAGTGCTTGGTAGGAATAGTGGCATAGTGCCCTTCAAGGGAGATGAATCAAACCATCATTTTAGTAACATCATCGTAGGGTTTCAGAATGGAGCTTACCTTGACACCCACCGCAACAAAGATAAGCTCCTCCCCTTCTTCAAAAAAATTCTTTGCTTCATGCTTTTTCGACCCTTTTGCTAAAAATTGAAGCCATCCAAATTAAGCCTACCACCTCAAAGAATTAGCTCCTCATTCATCAACACATGATGACCCCCATTTTTACCTTCATATCTTCCAATCCATGGAAAAATGCACTGAAATGTTTTTGTCATGTCCTTGGATTTTTTTGATGAAGTTGGAAACACCCCCCTTTTAAAGAAGATTCCAAAGCTCCACATTGTCCTTCTAGGTGGGATCGCAGCTAGGTTCCAATTGGTGGAGCACCCCCATCTTTTTCCTTTTACAAATTCTCGTGATTTCCCCTTCTTGAAACCACCCTTAGAAGCATTTTTTTGATATGACTAAACCAGTTTTTAAAAATCCAACCACATATTCGAGAATCATGTGAACTTTTATGGCCATAATTTTAATTACTACTCTCACTTGTGTGATTTGTCTTGTACATTAAAGCCCACACAATCTCATTATAGATCCTACATAATGTGTGAGTGTCCATATTTATCCTTATTAATACCATTTTGCACCTCCTTGGGGGTGTATTTCTCATTATCCCAAAAGGTGAGATTGTTGTTAGTGCCATAATTTGCCAAGGTATCCGCCACCTTGTTACCCTCCCTATAAGTATGACCAATTTTGATATCTTTGAAAGTGTGACAGATACTAATGGATTCCTCAATGAAATATTTAATGGTCCAACTAGGGGGATAAATCTGATTAAGGTGATTGATAATATTTAAGGAGTCCCCTTCCATAATGATGTTCTGGATGTTATATTCCTTAGCAAGCCTCAGCCCCCAAAGAGTTGCTAAGGCTTCTGCATAATGATTAGTCTGATTACCCATTCTACTAGCATAAGCAACAACTAAGCAACCTTTATGATCCCAAATTACACCTCCACCAGCAGTTGCCCCTGGGTTGCCCTTAGAGGCTCCATCAAAGTTAAGTTTGTACCAAGAAGTTGGGGAGGGATACAATGAATTGATGACCTATCAATGTTTGGAGTTCTTCATTTTTGCACATTTGCAACACCAATCTTCCAATTAGAAAGAATAAATTCTTCATATTCAGGATACTTCTTATTCTTGGGAGGTTTGAATCTCTCTATATTGTCTTTAATAGCATTAAGCAATCTTAACAAATATTTTGTTGCATTATTGTCTATTGTTTCTAAATATAATTTCATTTCTATCTTTCCATATTTTTCCCCTAAGCAAAATATTGGATCAACCATGATCCCGCATAGGAGGAAACAGAGTCAAAAGGCGGACATAAAAAGGGCTTCAAAATTGGCTAAGTATAAAGGTGTAAGCAGAGAATGCCAAGTGTCAATATGGCACTTGATTCAAGGGGTAAATAGAGAAAAGGTTTCTAAACGAGTGCCAAACTACCACGTGTCCTAGGGGAAAGCGGACCATCGGGGAAAAAGTTGGTTCTTTTCCCCTTGTTATCAAAAGGGGTAAAAGTTGTAAAATGGCCCGCAACTCCACCCAAGGAAAAAGTCAGCATTCGGGCCCGAGTCAAAGCCAAGCGGGGAATCGGAGGAAAGGGTAAAAGATAAATTGTGGACCCATAGGCCCATTTTTGTTCCAATCTGGCTGCCACGTGTCCCATATCAAAAGGGGACCCATTTTTCAAGTTGTTTTCCCGCCCTCCTATACGGACCCGATACAAACTTCAAGGGGCATATCTTTCAACTCAGGGCTCAAATATTGCAAATCTGATGTCGTTGGAAAGATCTCGGCCTCACCCATGCCATGGAGGTCTAAAACTTTAATTTTGAGGAGGTTAGGTGAAGAAAAATAGAGGAAATGTCTTTCAGGATTTCAATGCAGATCTTCTTGCCTCAACAACCAGATCAGATTTGATCTGTTTCACCATTTCCTCTTCCTTCAAGGCACCAAACCAAGGATTGATGTAGTAAAGACAATTTGGGGAAGAGATTTCATCAGAGGCATTAATAGCGGTGGTTGAGCTTCAACCTACTTTTCCCGCTTCTCTCTCTCTTCTTCTTTCAAGTTGAATCTATAAATACAGGGGGGATTCATTGTAAAGGGTTGACATTCTTTGTTTTACAGGCTCCCTTCTCCTCTTAGCAAAGGGATTTGTGGGGTTTAGGCCTTCCATCAAAAATTACATTACGTTTCTACCTCTTGCTACTTTGTAATGGACTGTATCAATCTACGGAGCAATAAAACACGTCTGTGATCGATTTTAGATCCTCTCTTGTCTCTTTTGCTTTCATCTAGTCTCCCATTATATATCTGGCTATTTGTGCTTGTTTATTGTATGCATTTTGTTGGTTTGTGTCTATTAGCAAAATAAGTGTTCATCATTCCTTTGGTGCATCACCTCGTAGTTTAGCTTTGTTTTAATTTTTGTATTCCTTCTATCCTTGTCTCCTTGGTAAAGTTTAGATTAGGATTAAGAATAGATCCTCTGCAAGTTTCTACGTATGCACCTAAATAGAGGAATAAGGAACCAACCTTCAATCTGAGAGCTTTCCCATTTTGCAAGGTCCCACACCTTGGGGAAAGTTCAATGTTATGCAATCACACCAAATGAGTCTGACCTTAGAAAAGTAGATCTTTTAGAGCTCATTTGGGGTGCTGTGATTTCACACTAACAGTTTTGGCATGCCCATGGGACTAAGAAGTCTCCATCTTATTATAGTAAGGATTGATGTACACTTGTTGTGATTCTACTTTTAAGAAGCCTTAAAATTGTACATCTGATGACTCCAAAAGAAACAAATCTACTGGTTTCAACAGCCCAAGCTTGGGAGATTCATGAGAAAAACCCGGTCTAGAGCAAGGAAAGAAGGTATATTTGAATACTTGCATCTATCCCTAGGAAGAGAAAGGAGAGGAAGAAGAGTTCAGAGGTCTCCATCTCCACCAAGTAGAACCTTGTCAACACCTCCACCTATAAGGCCTTTCTTTCAGTCTGCAAGGATTCTTAGGCCAATCAGAATGGCACAACCAAATCCATATGTCAACTTCACCAGTAGTAGTCCACTCACCTTGAATGCACAAAACCCAGTTCCGATTGCAACATTAAAGAGCATCCCATATTTCACTGGGAAAATCAAACTTCTCTTGGTGACCATGTCCAAGATATTTCAAATGTCTGTATAATCCACGAGATCCATGAGATGGACATTGTAGTCAAGCTTCTCACCTCTTCATTCAAAGGGAAAGCTTCACAATGGTTCAGGAGTCTTGAAGCAGGCTCTATCCAAAACTGGAACCAGTTATGCATGGCTCTTCACAATCAGTTTGGGGAAAAGGTGATAACTTGTCTTTGTTGGAGCAACTAACAACAATCAAGAGAGCCCCAAATGAGCAACTGACAGACTTCAACCTCATATTCCAATGACTGGGATAGGATTCCAACAAAGCAGTAAAGCCCACTAATGAAGGTGCCTTCTTATACTTTCTTAGGGCTTTAAATTCTGATATTTCTCTGATGATTCAGTCAATGGGGGCACTACATTACCTGCAGCCTATAGCCTCTCCATAAGGGGGAGAACCATTTGATTCAAGTTGGAAAATCACTCCTAGGCCATCCATGCCTCTGTACCCTGAGTTAGAAGCCCAAATACTAGCCAAGTGCCTACATTAGCTCCTATACCCACCCCCAGGAGTCAAAGCTCAACTGAAGCTTCCACTTCATCATCTAATACCTCTAAAGAGCTTCAAGAAGTGATGAAGCAACTTCAAAACTTTGGGAATGAGCTAGTGACCATCAAAAGACAACAAGCTCAGAGTTCCAGGCCATACCAGCCCTCAGGCTCAATATCAAGCTAGACCCCAATATCAACACAATAGGCCACCACCTCGACCCATCGTGAATCGAGCTGAACCAAGGACAACCCCAAGTTGCTAGACCTTTTAGCCATATGATCCTAACACAACTTCAACATCAAGAGCATTGGTCCCAACATAGAACAATATGGCACAGAATATGATTGGTGTTTTCCATGCGATCAGCCACATAACCAATCAACGTGCTTTAATGGTGCTCTAAATCAGCCTTGATGGTGTAAACCAATATGGTGCCACAAGAACCTATCCAAGAGGAAGATCAACAAAAAGAGCTCAACAAGGTGGCCCCCAAACGAGACTATGCTTGTCAATTGGTAGGCTGAAGACTTCTGTGGGATGAATCAGTCCCCTCTCAAAGTGTAGCTGCCAACACACGGTCCAAAAGGAGAAATATTGAGAAGGCCAACCACTGAACTCAGGTGACCCTCAACCTTCCATCACTCCACAAGGTCCTAGTGCTCCAAGTGCAACTCCCAACATGTTGAACCAATCCAGACCACCTTCCAAACCTAGTCAGGCACCAGTTTGTAACAACCCATGTGCAAGAAAGAAATGTGTCTAGGGAAGGGGCAAAAAAATATAGCTCATTCAATATTATTGAGTAGATGAAAAGGAAAAGTGTGAACATTTCACTATGGGAGTCACTGGCCATTCCAGGCAGAGGGATCTATTGCAGACTGCCATGCAGAATTGGTCAAGTTCAAATCACCCCCTAACCAACAAGAGAGAGTGCTTGCTAATGTGGTTCAACCAGGGAGAAACCATGGAGAACAACAAGGTAAGAACTTGAGACCTCCTCCCTTCTATGTCTCATTGATTATTGGAGACAAATTGGTGCATAATTGTATGATTGATTCTGGGGCCAGTAGTTCTGTGATGCCCAAACAAATAGTTGATCAGTTGGGTCTCCAATATGAGGTCATCTCTAGAGGAGTAGTCCAATTAGATGGGACAACAGTGACTACTGGGAATCATCAAGGATCTGAGTCTCACTCTACACGCTTGCCCTAATGTGACTATTTTGCAAAATGTGTCAATCATAGACTTGCCACCACATTTTGCTTTGTGTCTAGTCTAGAGACTTCACTGCCAAAATTAGAGGCTACCTATCTATTGATTGGTCACATATGCTCTTTAGGACAAGGTATGGGGTGAAGGCCACAATCATATCTGAACCTATTGTTGATTATCATATTGAATCCTATGTGCCTAGCCCAATCAATGCCAACTACTTAGCTTTTGATCAAGAAGACCTCCTAAACACTAATGAAATAGATACCAAGGTGGGATGTATCCCAGACTTGACCCTAGATGAGTGGGCCAACAAAAACATGCTTTTGACCCCTATAAGGAGATGGAGGAATCTGAACTAGGTGTCTACTATCTACATGAAGAGAATCATCCTCTTCCTGACCTAATCAAGCCAGAATACAAGGATGACAATGAGGTATGGAAATTTTTCTTTGATGGCTCAAGGAGTAGACAAGGAGCTGGAGGAGGAGCCATGATTGTGTCCCCTGAGGTATGAGATATTATTCAGCCTTCAAATTCTAGTTTTCTTGCTCAAATAACACTAGCTGAATATGAGGCTTTAGTCCAAGGTCTTCATTGGGCAAGGAAGCTGGGAATCAAGAACTTGCAAGTATTCAGTGACAGTGAACTGGTTGCCAATCAAGTCAAAGGACTAAATGCTATCAAAAATGACCTGCTCAAGAACTACAAGAGTAGGGTATGGGATCTCATGGAGGATTTTGAGGCCTTCAGTATTGTGTCCATACCTAGGAAGGAGAATGAAGTCACCTGATAGACTTGTAGCAGTCGAGGCAACATTTGATGTGGTTGACAACATCAAAAGAGATAGAGAACAACCACATATCCATGTGGTTGTGAGGCCAGCAGTGCCAGATAATAATACATGCTGGTAGGTGTTTGAGAATGATCAACAGATCATTAACTTTCTACAAGAAGAAGTTGAATTCTCAGCTATAAACCAAAACAGACTAGAGCAGCAGTATGGGAATCAGATAGTACAACTACATACAAACAAGCTTCCCAAAGGCTTAGTGACACTGGAATCTATTTTCAATCCTAATGATCAGTTCAGAAAGGAGAAGGCTAACATGCAGATCAAAGGAGAAGATTCAGAGTCAATCCTAATTGGAGAAGACAAAACACTTCAAATTGGCAAGGTGGCCACCGAAGCAAGAAAGGTATGAATTCATACAACTTTTCCAAGAATTTCCTGATGTGTTTTCTTGAGTTATGAAGACCTAAGAGGGTTCAATCCAAAACTAGCACAACACACAATCAAACTAGATCCAACTGCTCATCCCATCAGGTAACAGAGACCAATCAACCCACATATAGAGCCTCTGATGAAGAAGGAGTTGAACAAGTTGATAGAGGCAAGCATCATATTTCCAATCAAACACTCAAGTTGGGTTGCAAATCTGGTCCCAGTCAGAAGAAAATGGAGAAATCAGGTTGTGTGTTGACTTTAGGGATTTGAACAGAGCCTCCCTCAAAGACCACTACCCACTCCCTTCAATGGAGTAGATCTTGCAAGTAGTGTCTGGTCAAAAAGGTTCTCCCTCCTAGATGGCTACTCAGGGTATAACCAGATCATGGTGAAAGAAGATGATCAATTCAAAACAGCTTTCACCACCAAATGGGGCACCTATGCATACAAAAAATGCCATTTGGACTATCTAATGTTGGGCTACTTTCCAAAGAGCCATGGATATGGATTCAAAGGGCTAATCAAAAAATAGTGTTGATCTATCTAGATGACATCACTGTGTTCTCCAAAATGCAAAGCAGACCACCTTTTTCACCTAAGGCAAGTGTTTCAAAGATGCAGAGATTTGGGGTATCTTTGAACCCTAAAAAATGCATATTCTTGGCCCATGAGGGTAGGATTTTAGGCCATATTGTGTCTAAGGAGGGTCTGAAATTGACCCAGAGAGAGTTGAAGTAATAAAAACACTTTGCCATTGCCAAGTCACAAGAAGGCTCTTCAAAGCTTCTTGGGAAAAATCAATTTTGTCCACAGTTTGTTCCAAACTTTGTTGCCCTTGTTAAGCCAATAACGTTGATGCTGAAGAAGAGCTTAACATTTAGGTGGACAGCTGAAGGAAAAGCAAGTTTTGAGGCTATCAAAGAAGCCATATCACAAGCCCCAACTCTTGTGAACCCAGATTTTTCCAAAGACTTCATATTGTATGCCTTTGGTGGCAACGACACAATTTCTGCAATCTTGGTGCAACAGAAAAAAGAAAGTACAAAAACAACCAATTGCTTTCTTCAACAAAGTCTGGAAGATTATGAGGTGAGGTACTCCTTCATTGAGAAGCAGGTCCTAGTGTAATCAGAGGATTGAAGAAGTTTAAGCATTTGGTTTCAAACAACAAAATCCAACTATTGGTCTCCCATGCGGAGTTAAAGAATTCCTTCTCAAAAAGGACCTAAATGAAAAGCGTGCAGATGGATCACTCATGTCATGGAATATGACATTGAGATCAAGGTCACCAAGCTGGTCCATGGGAAGGGGTTGTGTGAACAACTAGCCTTAGGTCAACAAGATGAAACAAACAGAGAAAAGGAGGTTGTTCTTGTTCTACAAGATGATCAAGAAGAAGGGAGAGATGATGTACCTACTCCTTGTTGGACCCAAGATATGGTGCACTTCCTTCAAACAGCCTGTGTCCTCATGGGATGAGTAAAGCAAAAAGAAGGCATTTCAGGCTACAGGCCATCCCATATGTTCTTATCGATGGTGTCTTGTTCAAAAGAGACATCAATGGCATTCTGCTGAGATGCATTAGATAGATCAGGTGGAGAGAGTGCTACAAGAATTCCATGTCAAGCAGCTGGAGGCCATTTTTCTCCAAGAGTGATAACACTCAAAATCATGAAAGCAGGATATTATTGGCCCAGTGTTTAGTGACTCACTACACATGGATCAAAAAGGTGCAAGAATTGTGCATTCTTCAAAGGCAAGGAAAGGCTAACAACACTTCCATTGCACCCAATCTCAATCAACCAACCTTTCATGCAATGGGATTGACTTCATTGGAGTCATCAATCCAAACTCAAGCCAAGGTCACAAATGGATCCTGACAACTGACAAATTATTTTACCAAATGGACCGAGGTAGTGGCACTCAAGGAAGCAAATGAGTCTAGTATCCTGATTTCTATGAAGGGATAATGACTAGATTTGGAGTGCCAGCCACCATCATATCAGATAATGCATTAGCATTCATAGGTTCCAAAATCACAGGATGGGTTGTTAAGAATGGGACTTATTTGAGTACTTCATCAAACTATTACCCTCAAGGTAATGGCCAGTTGAGTCCACAAACAAAAACTTGCTAAAGATCATCAGAAGAACTCTTGATGAGAATCAAAGGACCTGCACACAAAGCTCAAAACGGCCTTATGGGCTGATAGAATAACACCCAAGAGATCTACAAGTAGCTCTCCATTCAATCTCGTCTATGGGAAAGAGGCAGTGTTGCCTATATCACTTGAGTTTCTAGCATTGGAGCTCATGTGAAGCAACTAGAGATGTCTAAATTTGGACCAATGGAGGCCAGGTATGCAGAGCTGATAGAATTAGAAGAAACCAGAGAGCATGCTCTCCAAGCAATAGAGAAGAATCAGCTTCAATCAAGAAATGCTTTGACAAGAAGACAAAAGCAAGGACCTTCCAGAAGGAGACCTGGTTTTGAAATGGGATGCAGATCGAGCAAAACCAGAAAGCATTCCAAATTTGACGCCATCTGGAGTGGCCCCTATATGATCACAAGATGTAAAAGTAGCAATGCTTTCCAATTGTCTACATTAGAGGGTGAAGAGTTTATAGATTCCAGTAAATGGGATCTATCTTAAGCACTGCTACTAAAAGGGGAGTTCTCACCCTGTACATATTAGTTTAGTTTTCTCTTTCCTCTAAGTGCTTATGCACATTGTCTTGTTGTAGTGTAGATTGCTTTTCTCCTAAGTGCTTTGCACACTCTGCATGTTCCATTTGGAGCATGTATGATTTCAAATTTTTATATAGTGTGGTGTTGTTTTGTGGCTCTTATGTAGTCCATTTGGAAAGACAGATGAAACCCCGGGTTAAAACAATTTTCTACTCTCAGAAACCTTCATTTCAAGATTTCTTATGAAAATTGAGAGTGCAAGTAGTCGCTTGTGAATCAGAGGCAGAATCAATACCAGACCATCTTTCTCAACTCCATGCCCAATGGATATGACAAGGCAATTGGTCTTTTCATCTAACAGAAATACCCCTATGAGTCACCAAATTGTTATCCATATTTCACCCCTCGGGAAAAATATTGGATCAACCACGATCCGCATAGGAGGAAACAGAGTCAAAAGGCGAGACATAAAAGGGCTTCAAAATTGGCTAAGTATAAAGGTGTAAGCGGAGAATGCCAAGTGTTAGTATGGCACTGATTCAAGGGGTAAATAGAGAAAAGGTTTCTAAACAAGCACCAGACTACCACATGTCCCAGGGAAAGTGGACCATCAGGAAAAAGTTGGTTCTTTTCCCCTTGTTATCAAAAGGGGTAAAATTTGCAAAATGGCCCGCAACTCCGCCCAAGGAAAAATCAGCATTCGGCCCGAGTCAAAGCCAAGCGAGGAATCGGAGGAAAGGGAAAAAGATAAATTGTGGACCCGTAGGCCCGATTTTTGTTCCAATCTAGGCTGCCACGTGTCCCATATCAAAAGGGGACCCATTTTTCAAGTTGTTTTCCCCTCCTATATAGACCCGATACAAAATTTGAAGGGGCATATCTTTCGACTTAGGGCTCAAAATATTGAAAATATGATGCCGTTGGAAAGATCTCGGCCTCACCCATGCCATGGAGGTCTAAAAATTTAATTTTGAGGAGGTTAGGTGAAGAAAAATAGAGGAAATGTCTTTAGGATTTCAATGCAGGATCTTCTTGCCTCAACAACTAGATCAGATTTGATCTATTTCACTGTTTCCTCTTCCTTCAAGGTGCCGAACCAAGGATTGATGCAGTAAAGATGGATTTGGGGAGAGATTTCATTAGAGGCATTAATAGCAGTGGTTGAGATTCAACCCACTTTTCCCACTTCTCTCTCTTTCTTCTTTTAGGTTGAATCTATAAATACGGGGCAAGATTCATTGTAAAGGGTTGGACATTCTTTGTTTTACAGGCTCCCTTCTCCTCTTATAAAAGGGATTTGTGGGGTTCAAGCCTTCCATCAAAATTACATTACGTTTCTACCTCTTGGATACTTTGTAATGGACTCATGTCAATCTACAAAGCAATAAAACATGTCGTGATCAATTTTAGATCCTCTCTTGTCTCTTTTGCTTTCATCTCGGTCTCCCATTATATATCCGGTTATTTGTGCTTTTTTATTGTATGCATTTTATTGGTTTGTGTCTATTAGCAAAATAAGTGTTCATCATGCCTTTGGTGCATCACCTCGTAGTTTAGCTTTGTTTTAATTTTTGTATTCATTCTATCCATGTCTCCTTGGTAAAGTTTAGATTAGGATTTGTTGTCTACTCAAAATTCCCCTCCCTAACAAGAGCAAATTTCAAAAATTTTGAGTCTAAGTGCTTTTCTCTGAGGTACCTAAGTCATAAAATTGAAGAAATCCAAGTATTGGGCCTTTCTCGCATGTATTTCGGGCCTGTCGGACATTTTTGTCCCGACTGTCCCAAGTTCCAAAGTGCAAGTTGTTCCCAGATCGGCCGAAATCCCGAAATTGTCCTATCCTGGGCCGTCGTCGGAAGTTTTTGTTCCAAGTGTCCCGAAACTTTTGTGCAAATCATTTCATTTTTCAACCGAACCGCCCGAACCGCGTACTTCGCGCCTTTTTGTCCCAAATATCCCAAAGTCAAAAGTACGAGCTTTCTCTTTTCGTAGAAGCTTCCTAGTCGAGTACTTCAAAATTCTTTGTCCCAAATCGAAAAATGCGCCCGCTTCATTTTCGCCAAACCGGTCAAACACGTACTCAGGAACTTTCTGTCCCAAAGTCCCAAGTCCAAACGGGCCCATTGTTCCCATTTGGTCGAAATGCCCAAACCGCGCACCTCGCGCATTCTCGTCCCAATTGTTCTAAATGGCTTTTGTGCATTTTCTCTTCATTTCGCCCGAGCCGCGTGTTTCGGCGCATTCGCATCTCACTTGTCCCAAGCATGCCTAGTGTCATCCATACTTAGACGCTTTTCAAATTGGTGGTTGCGTAATTAAATGCGCATTGAATTCTCTCTCCGCTCCCCAAACAGCTATATAATGAGCATTTCCCCTTTGCATTTTCCCACATCTTCCTTGTTATCCTTTGCTCAAACCCTTGCGCTTGCTTAACTTGCGCACGTTCTTACTTACGTAATTCCATTCCAAGCCTAGTTTGCAACCTTGTTCCCGAAACTATCAACATGAAGATCAAATTTCAAGGACAAAACAGATTTCTCCACTCGAGTCTGCTGTAAGCAACATTGGAGATAGCGAGGCCCGACATCTCGATTTCAGCGATTTTTGGGCAAGGATGGAAGATGCAAATCCCTCACCAATGGCTCAGACAATTCATGACAGTGGTTTGGCGTACGCTGGAGGATTCCCATTTCGATGCGGTGTCTTTGTCACGGTGCTTGCATGCGGAGCTCACTTCGACCCCGATTCGAGCGAATTGACAAACGTACACGGGGAGCTCATTGCCAAGCTGGACGCTGCCGCCATTGCTGCCGCTCTGAAGATCCCGGAATTGGACAATTCCATAGTTGTTTCCCAAGCCCAAGCGCAAGCCATGTTCGATCAAGACAGTGACAAGTACAGAGCACGAGTGGCGAAGTCTTGGCTAAAAACCCTAGGAAGGGAGCTTCCCGCCTCACCAAAACCCTCATCCGAGCAGACTTCAACGAAGAACTGTCAGATTTCATAATACTGCTGGCTCGGGTCATGGGTTTGCCTTCCACCAGCGAGTTCCATTTCTGGATGTGCCCGCTCATCAGTATGGTGTGCGAGGGTACACAAAATATCAACTGGGCTGAGATCATCAGCATGAATCTGCAGGCAGCTATCCAACGTCTTTGCAAACAAAGAAGTTTTCATGACTTCATATCGATGTATACTACGCAAAGCATCAAGGCAATGGTTTGGATTCTCATATATAGACGCCTGACAAAGGCAACCCAGTGTATATGCTATTGCCCGCTGCTTTACCTTGGAGACCAAAGAACCGTAATTTGAAGGGTTAACGATGCTTTCACTATGTACGTGGTCCGATTGCTCGAGGTGACACCGCCCGAGGTTTTCGAGATGAAGCCATGAACTTGATATCACGGTATGGGGCCTACTTCATCCAATTCAGGAAGTTCTCATACATCAGGCTTGCTGGTTATGAGAGTACTCCTCTGCGGCTTCCCATGTTCTGCAATGACAAGATGGCCTTGATCGAAATATGCAGGCAACTGGACAAGTTACACAGAACTTGCAGAGACAAGAAGATTTCTGGCTTGCACTTTCCCATCTCTCTGGGAAATTACACATGTAAAACAGCCCTGGATGCCCAGAATATAGAAAGAACTTTGGTCCCTATCACCGTTCATTTCTTCAAGCCAAGAACCTGCTTTGACTTGAAGAAGTTTATTGAACAGAATATCAAGATAGCCTATCACCATGTGGCAGAGGCAGAAGACTACTGGGCTGACTGTGCAGACGACTTTGAGGCCAGAAGAAGGCATTATGGCAGGTTCTCCTTACAATTGATTCAAGAACTTGGTCTGTACCAAGTTCCTGAAGGTCTCGAAGATGATAATTCTGAGCTATACTCATATGAGTATGAAAATGTGATCAAGCACACCCCTTTGGAGGACCTGGATTGGAACAGAAAAGAGAAGGATGATTTGACTGAAATCCTTGCTCCTGTCTTAGTCAGGACTAAGGTTTGGTTCAATAAGAAGGTCCGAGAATTCAGGAGGCACTCGGGAGAATCCTCCTCCAAGGATGAATCGACACCAATAAGAGAAGCACCAGTTCCAAGGTCCGAAACACCAAAGAAAACCCCTCCTGCCTCAGCAGCTCAGGGACCTGTGGAATCTACTCCTTCTCCATCCACTCAGGTATATAAGAAGAAGCTCAAGGAAGTAAAGAAGGAACCGGTGGAAAGAGATCTTCAGGAGAAACAGGCAGAATTGCCTATCGGACCAGAGAACATCATCATCCTCAGTGAAAGTGAAGAAAGTGAGAGGCCAACTCCTCTGAAATGTTCCCGAGGACCCAACAGATAAAGACAAGGAGGTCCAGAGCACTGAACTTCCAGGTGCTATTGATTCTTCTACTGCCATTGTCTCCAGTGCTCCTTCCACATCCCAGCTTGAGTCAACAGCTGCACAGACCCTGAGTGTCATGAGCTCCCTGTCTCTTGGTCCCCTTGCTTCTCCTGCAGATTCTTCTTCCTCTTTTGCATGGGTGCAACCCTTGGTTGACAAAAGGAAGAGAAAACCATCCTCCCAAAACTTGGGACCAAATTTTGATGCTGTTGCAGCCATGTTGGGCACCACGCCTTCCCGTGCCAAGAAAGCAAGAACCACCTCCAGAATAGTATCTGATACTCGAGGTCAGCAATTCCTGGAGATTGCCAAGCCTGCAATGGACAAATCAGAACAGGACTTGCAAGTATCTGACTTGGAGCTACTGAGAATCCCAATGGGAGAATCTACCCCTGAAGGCGAGATTCATAACCTCCAGGAAACAGTCACAAGAGTTATTGGGAGAGTGGAAAAGGACAGCAAACTATCGAACAGCTGGAAGAGCAAGCCCGAGTTCTTACAGGTTTCATCAAGTCTCTTCTATCTAAAGACAAAGTTTTGGATCCTACTCCCTTGACTGCTCTACCTCCTCCTGTAACTCTAAGCCAAGATGAAGTGCAGGGTATTAAAGATATGCACAAGTATTCTGTCTATGGTAGAGCTATTGAAGCCATGGTAGATGACATGCTTGTTGCCGGGCTAAACTTCATCGATGAAGCCTTTAAGCTACATGGAAAGGTAGATAATTTGCAATGCAAACTGTCCGCTACCATTGGGGTTATGGACAAAGAGCTTAAACTCTGGGGCAGTTGTATTGTAGACCTTCGCCTCATGGGACAGACAGATGAGAATATCTTACTGGCAAATAAGATTTTCGATGATGCCAAAGACAATCTATCAAAATCTTGGGTCTACAGCGTAGAGTGGAAAATCAGAGTCCTGGAAGAAGCTGTAGATGAAATGAAGAATAACTGGCAAAAGGGAGAAGCTTTCAAGACATTGGCAGCTGCAGCGTTCAAAGATATGCATTGTCATCTTCAGGATGAAAACTCTGGCATTCCCTTGTCCTTACAAGAAATCAAAGCTCAGTTCAGAGCTTTTGTCAAAGATAATCTTTTCAAGGAGGACTCCATCTCTAAGGACAAGATAAAGGAAATTTGTTCTCTTCAGTCTGCCATTGAAGAAGCAAACAAAGACTATCATACTCACGTCGAGTTTGATAAAGAGATGGAGAAATGCCTGGGATTTTGGACTCAGTCTGCAACCAACACATCAGTCCCCGTGGCAGAGATATAGCTGAGTCATTGAAGAAGTTCAGGCAGCGGATTCTGAAGACAGTGGGTCCCTCCCAGTAGCCGGCCACCTGTCTCCTTCTCCTTCCTTTCCTCTTCTTTCCTTTCTTTTCGTATTCTTTGTAATTAGTTAAGGTATTGCATTTGGCGGTACTTAACTATTCTTGGTTAAAAGAAACGATTCTGAAAAGAGTAACCGACTTGTAAGCTATATAATGGCCTTTCCACGCCATTTTTGGAAGAGGAAGAACTTGGAATTTTTACTGAAAGTGTAAATAGATCTTAAAGAAATCAATACAAAAGGGCTTTTCATTCTTTGTCTATCTGATTCTTGTCATATCTGTGTTTTCCTTTAATATTGTGAAGATCATTTTTGTTCTTAACTCGTTTAGTCTCTCTGATTGCATACTGTTCAGTTTTGCAAGTACAGCGATCTTGTACAACCAAGAAGGAACTTTGTGTCCTTGATTTATAAATCTAAAGGAGGTTATTTATAGAACTTTGTGTCTTAAATTTAATCTCATGCAAATGATCTTGTCTTAAATCCTTTGAAGCTTCGCATACACGAAGAATTATTCTGCTATCTATAATTCTGAATGTTGCTATTCTGCTCATCTTCTTATTCCTTTTCCTCAGTCCTTGTGTAACTGATAATCCTTGTGGAAAACACTTTCGTAATATCCAAGTTCGACCATACCATGACGTTCTGTATATTTGTAAATAGGTTTGTTTCAGAATAAGGGAACCTCTCCCATTAAAGAGGAGGGACTTTTCGTCCCCTGTCTGTTGCTCTCTAAAAAGTCCTATTTGACGACCAACAGTTTTTGGCGACTCCGCTGGGGAAAATCGCATTCCAGTACTACAATTTTTGATCATCCTTTGATCTGGCGACTCCACGTTTCACTCGAGGGAGAAGGGCCCTTGGTATCGAAGATTCTCAGTTTCAGCTTTTGGAGCAACAGGGTTTTCCTTTCCCTTCAAATCGAAGAACTCGTTCGACGAGCACTCCGCCTGTTCGAGATAGAAGTCCTACACAGCCAGCTAGCCCTAATCTGCGAGCTCTGATCCTTGCTGGTGTTAAAGTTCCCCTTCAAGTCGTATTCCCGAGAAGAATGGCACAATTACCATGGGGTCAACGTGTCGGACCTCTGGCTCTTGCGCACCCTTTGCATGAGTTACCTCGAGGTAACTGAAAGAACTTCCCAAAATTTAAAGGAGATGGCAAAATTCACCCTGATGAACATATTGCAGCATTCATAGTTGCATGTGGGGTCTTGGGGGTTGAACATGAAGACATCTCAGTAAGACTGTTCGTTGAGACGTTACAGGATAATGCTGCTGACTGGTTCTATCACCTTCCGGCTGGTGCCATCACCGACTGGACTACCATGAGAACTCGGTTCAAAAACCGTTTTAAGCCGCGAAGATGTGCATGCCTGCTTGCCCCGATTTCTCGAGATAAAGAAAGATCCATCGAACCCATGAGAGAATTTGTGGCTCGGTTCAATGATTGATCAACAAGATTCCTGCAAATACTCGACCAGTTGATCAAATTCAAAAATGTTTCTTTTTGAATGCCCAAACGCCTAAAGTCAGTTATGCTCTAAGAAGGGCTAATCTTGGAACGCTAGTTCTGGATCAAGAATTGGTACATTAGTATCGAGGATGACCTGATCATGTCAGGGAAGTTGAAAAGAGATCCTCTTAAATCGAAATTTGCTGCTTCTTCCTCTTCCACCTCTGGACCCAATTCTGATCCATTAGTCCAGAAACTTGCAAATGATCTAGTGGCTATAAAGAAACAATTAGCCCAAGACCATATATGCAGATGTTCCGAGAAGAAATTTTCAACCCAGAAACCGTCTGCCAGCCCCCCACACCAGACTGGCACTTGAAGGACCTCCTGTCAAAGTTCCGGTGAATGCAACTTGTGAGGTTGAAGAACCAGAAGATGATAACGAAGTTTGTGAGGAGTTCCTGGAGCAATTCGATGATGAGGCGTAAAGAACCCGAGGGATCTCGAGTCAATTTCTTTACCACCAAGGCATTGATGATGCGGATGACTACGATGAAGTGGTAGCGAGATATGAACAAGAGAGTCCTTCATTGTCATGACTCGAGCAGATACATCGAGGGAAAAGGTGACGAACCCCGAAGAAGTCCAAAGAGCAAACTGCGATATTCCCGTAATTGCGAGAAGAGGATCTCCTATTCTACCTCATCTACACCAAAGGTAAGTACTGCCAATCCTGCCCCCAAAGTTGCTTCTTCTTCTTTTTCTCCTAGGGTTGATAAGCCTAAGATTCCAAATGATGACGGACCATCCACCTCTGGATCCTTTGATATTGTGGATCATCTAAAAAGGACCAAAGTTCAAATTTCGAAGCTGAATATTACCAAACCCATCCTAAAGCTTTTGCCAAGATGATCCAATTTGTTAATTCCCATTCCAAGACCACCTCTAAAGGCCTTTTGCCCACACCTCCTTCTATACCACAGCCTAGTCCAGGTAGGCTTGCACATTGTCACCTACTTTGGAGACAAAATCAAGCCTTTTATGTTACCCTCCTTATAGCGGGCCATAGGCTTAGTAATCGTGTCATAGATTCCGAGCCTCGATAATGTGATGCCCGCCAAAGTAGCTCATGCTTTAGGTCTCGACTTTACTCGTACTTATGGATCCTCTTACTCCATGGAAAGTAAGGAAGTGCCTTTAGTTGGAAGGATTAAAGATGCACAAGTGGCTTTTGCTTTGCTTTACTAAAAGAAAGTCTTGGCTACCATACTAGTAGCCGACATTCCTCCTTCCTATGGAATGTTGCTAAGCGAAACTTCGTAAAGATGTGGGTGGAGAGATTCAAATGGATTGGTCACACGCCCTCATACCACAATGGACAAATGAAGAAGCTACTACTGAGAAGCGGTCAAGTATATTGTGCAAAAGACAGATGATCCCAAGGCACAAATACTCTATGAAGACAGAGGCCATGGTAATTACATGATTTTGTCCCCCGATGAAGTCCGACCACAAAAATATCACCTAAAGATCCTAATGGTGTCTGGATTTTAGAATTCGATGGCGCTTGTTCCTCGGCGGCTCTGAGCTGTGTTCTGCTAATATCACACGAAGGCTGCCCGCCCCTTTTCATTTAAATTGCAGGTTCGAGAACACTAACAACACAAAGAGAGTATGAGGCTCTCATCCTTGGGTGCAAGTGGCCAAAGAACGAGGTGTTAAGAATCTTTTGGCTCGTGGTGATGCAGAGCTGATTGTGAAGCAAGTCAGAAGCCTGTTTCAGGTAAAGAACGGGAGGCTGAAGCATTATCGGAACCAAGTTTGGGATTCAATTGAATTCCTTGATGCCTTCTCCATTGAAGCGATGCCTAGAGAAAAGAACAAGAGCTGATTCACTGGCTGTCTCAGGGTCACTTTGTTGATTCCTCATCCTGAATTCTCTCAGGATAAGTTCACCATTGAAATGGTCCACCGACCTAGTGTCCCTGACAATACTAGTAACTGGCAAGTCTTCAACGACGACCAGCATTTGCTTTCCTTCCTGGAGCTCAAGGGCAATTTTGAACAACTGTATTTCGAAGGAAGTGACAACCTGCCTCGTGAGAGCGTGTCTTCCGACCAAGCCGTCACCCAAGGAGAAGAAACTGACTCAGAAGGGTGCATTAAGCTCAAAGGAAATAAGATTCCCAAAGGTTTGGTGAGTTTGGAGGAGTTGTTTGATAAACATGACAGATACGTGAGGTCTAAAGCTACCACTGGACCTCAGCAATCAGCTGAGTATGATAAGATTGATATTGGGAGTTCTGATGGCCCGAAGCTGGTAAATATCGGGAAGTGTTGCACATCAGATGAAAGGAGAAGAGCAATTGACCTTCTAAGGAAATATAAGGATGTGCTTGCTTATTCTTATGAAGATCTAAAAGCCTTCAAGCCAAAAGAAATGCAACACTCTATCCCTCTCAAGCCAGGAATCAAGCCTTTCAAGCAGAAGCAGAGGCAGTACAACCCAAAGATAGCTGACACCATATTTCAGGAGATTCAGAAACTGCTGAAGGCTAAAATCATCTTTCCCATTCACCATTCGACTTGGATTGCAAACATTGTACCTGTTAGGAAGAAGAATGGTGAGATCCGCATCTGTGTTGATTTCAGGAACCTGAATCAGGCCTCTCTGAAAGATAACTACCCTCTGCCTATGATGGATCAGATTTTGCAAGCGGTAACAGGCTCTGAGATGTTATCTATGCTTGATGGTTTTTCTGGATACAATCAGGTAGAGGTTGATACTGCTGATCAACATAAGACAGCCTTCACAACTCCTTGGGGTACCTTCGCCTACAAGAGAATGCCTTTTGGGCTGATTAATGCCGGTGCCACTTTCCGAGAGCTATGGATCCGCTTTCGGGAGCTTGAAAGGGAAATGTATTGTCATATACCTTGATGACTGGGACAAAGTTTTCAAAGACAAGAACAGATCATTTCGATCACACCGGAAATAGTTACTCATGAGATGTAGAGAGCATGGAATCTCCTCGAACCCTAAAAATCTGCATCTTCATATTACGGAGGGAAAGCTATTAGGACACATTGTCTCAAAGGACGGCATCAAAATTGATCCCGAACGAGTTCAAGCCATCCAATGATTCCTCTCCCTACTAGTAAAAGGGCGTGCATTCCTTTTTCGGTAAGATCAATTTTCTAAGAAGATTCATTCCTGATTTTGCTGAATTAACTTTGGATATTTCTCAGATGATGAAAGGAAAGCAAGCATTTGGTTGGTCTTCTGAAGGAAAGGAATCCTTTGAGGGTATCAAGAAAGCTATTGCTAAAACTCCGCTTTGGCTCCTTGCGATTTCAAGAAGGATTTCATTATCTATTGCTACGCTACAGAATAGTACTGCGGCTGTTCTTAACCCAAGAAGATTCTTGATAAACATGAGCTACCCATTGCCTTCATGAGCTATATCCTGAAGAACCATGAGCTAAAGTACACCATGATGGAGAAGCATGCCTTTGCAGTAGTCAAAGCTGTCAAGCAGTTCCGTTTCTATATCCTCAACTCTCACTCTACGGTGCTGGTCCCAGATACGACTGTAAAGTCAATTCTCACGCAACAAGAATTTGGATCCAAGAGGGGAAACTGGGTGGCTAAGGTCCAGGAGTATGACCTTGATATCAAGCCAACCAAGCTGGTTCGGGGAAAAGGTCTTTGCGAGCTCATTGCTGAAGGAGCCCAACATGAGTTGCTGGAAGAGAAAGTTGACATCCCTACTGTTCTATTCCTTAGTTCAGTCGATGAATGGTATGCTGACATCGCCTATTTTCTTACCTATGGGGAATGCCCCTCTCATTTAACTGCCAAAGAAAAGAGGACTGTTAAATTGAGATCAGCGCAATATGTACTATGGGAGAATGCTTTGTTCAAGCGTGGCCTAGATGGGAGATTCCTGAAATGTGTTGATAAGGAACAACAGAGAAAGTTGCTCTCAGCTTTTCATGATCAAGCATGTGGAGGGCACTATTCATCAACAGTCACAGCTCACAAGATACTCCGGGGAGGATATTACTGGCCTTCCTTGTTCAGAGATACGTCCAAGTGGGTGGATAAATGCGAGGCCTGTCAGACCTTTGTGGGAAGACCCAAACTGGCCGCTTTGCCTCTCAAGCCAGTTGTGATTGAGGAACCATTCCAGCAATGGGGTCTAGACTTCATTGGTACACTGAATCCTGCTTCTAGTGCGGGCCACACGCATGTGCTAACTGCTACTGACTACTTCACCAAATGGGTGGAGGCTATTCCAGTCAAGAGCACCACTTCTGAAGTAGTATGCAACTTCATCAAAGAGAACATCTTGGTTAGGTATGGTGTACCCAACAAGATTGTAACAGATAATGCTTCGAACTTCTCCTCAAATGAGATAATGGATTTCTGCTACGGGTATGGCATCTCTCTAGCTCATTCTTCAGATTATTATCCCCAGGGGAATGGACAAGCAGAATCCACCAACAAAAATCTGGTGACTATCATAAGGAAGTTGGTCAATGAGTCTCAGCGAAACTGGCATAAGAAGCTTTATGATGCTCTTTGGGCAGACAGGATCACACCTAAAAGAGCCATTGGAATGTCCCCATTTCAAGTAGTGTATGGAGTAGAGGCTCAATTGCCAGTGACAGTGGAACTGCCAGCCTTGCACCTGATGAAGGCCATTGAAGACACTAGTTTCAGTGATGCTCTGGACAAAAGGATCATGTACCTGCACAAACTGAACGAGGATAGATTGGAGGTTGCTGACAGAATATCTGCCCACCAGCAGAAGGTGAAGGTTCTGTTCGATAAGAAAGCTAGGTCCAGAGAGTTCCAAGTTGGTGATACCGTGCTGTTATGGGACAAAAGACATGAACCTCGTGGCAGCCATGGAAAATTTGATTCTCTGTGGCTTGGACCTTTCAAGATAAGACACTTTGCTGGTAAGGACTCTTTCTATCTTGATTACATGGATGGTTCTCCCCTCCCACTTCCTTATAGTGGGCAGTATTTGAAGTTGTTCAGATCCTAGGTGACTAGGGAGTCCCTTTGTATATTATGTACAGTGTTTTGCTTTTCCTGCTTTCGGTGTGTTTCCCTTCTGTTGTGTGTGTTGCCCTCTGTATTGGTTTGTTTTTGACTCCTTTGCCCAATGGATAAGGCACTGGTCTGCTTCACCGAGTTATCTAAGTTCTTGCCTTGTCTCATTCTATGAATTTACACCAAGTCATCCCCAGAAGGAGCCAGCTGTTGTCTACTCAAAATTCCCCTCCCTAACAAGAGCAAATTTCGAAAATTTTGAGTCTAAGTGCTTTTCTCTGAGGTACCTAAGTCATAAAATTGAAGAAATCCAAGTATTGGGCCTTTCTCGCATGTATTTCGGGCCTGTCGGACATTTTTGTCCCGACTGTCCCAAGTTCCAAAGTGCAAGTTGTTCCCCGATCGGCCGAAATCCCCGAAATTGTCCTATCTTCGGGCCCGTCGGAAGTTTTTGTTCCAAGTGTCCCGAAACTTTTGTGCAAATCATTTCATTTTCGGCCGAACCGCCCGAACCGCGTACTTCGCGCCTTTTGTCCCAAATATCCCAAAGTCAAAAGTACGAGCTTTCTCTTTTTCGGCCGAAGCTTCCTAGTCGAGTACTTCAAAATTCTTTGTCCCAAACTGAAAAATGCGCCCCGCTTCATTTTCGGCCGAACCGGTCAAACCGCGTACTCCGGAACTTTCTGTCCCAAAAGTCCCAAGTCCAAACGGGCCCGCTGTTCCAATTTCGGTCGAAATGCCCGAACCGCGTACCTCGCGCATTTTCGTCCCAATTGTTCCAAAAGGCTTTTTGTGCATTTTCTCTTCATTTCGCCCGAGCCGCGTGTTTCGCGCATTCGCGTCTCACTTGTCCCAAGCGTGCCTAGTGTCATCCATACTTAGACGCTTTTCAAATTGGTGGTTGCGTAATTAAATGCGCATTGAATTCTCTCCGCTCCCCAAACGGCTATATAATGAGCATTTCCCCTTTGCATTTTCCCACATCTTCCTTGTTATCCTTTGCTCAAACCCTTGCCGCTTGCCAACTTGCGCACGTTCTTCTGCTTCTGTAATTCCATTCCAAGCCTAGTTTGCAACCTTGTTCCCCTGAAACTATCAACATGAAGATCAAATTTCAAGGACAAGAACAGATTTCTCCACTCGAGTCTGCTGTAAGCAACATTGGAGATAGCGAGGCCCGACATCTCGATTTCAGCGATTTTTGGGCAAGGATGGAAGATGCAAATCCCTCACCAATGGCTCAGACAATTCATGACAGTGGTTTGGCGTACGCTGGAGGATTCCCAATTTCAGTACAGTGTGCTGATACAGTGCTTGCATGCGGAGCTCACTTCGACCCCGATTCGAGCGAATTGACAAACGTACACGGGGAGCTCATTGCCAAGCTGGACGCTGCCGCCATTGCTGCCGCTCTGAAGATCCCGGAATTGGACAATTCCATAGTTGTTTCCCAAGCCCAAGCGCAAGCCATGTTCGATCAAGACAGTGACAAGTACAGAGCACGAGTGGCGAAGTCCTGGCTAAAAAACCCTAGGAAGGGAGCTTCCCGCCTCACCAAAACCCTCATCCGAGCAGACTTCAACGAAGAACTGTCAGATTTCATAATACTGCTGGCTCGGGTCATGGGTTTGCCTTCCACCAGCGAGTTCCATTTCTGGATGTGCCCGCTCATCAGTATGGTGTGCGAGGGTACACAAAATATCAACTGGGCTGAGATCATCAGCATGAATCTGACGGAGCAGCTATCCAACGTGCTGCAAACAAAGAAGTTTTTCATGACTTCATATCTGATGTATACTCTGGCAGCATCAAGGCAATGGTTTGGATTCTCATATATAGACGCCCACAAAGGCAACCCAGTGTATGCCTATTGCCCGCAGTTTACCTTGGAGACCAGCAACCGCAATTTCAGAAGGGTTAATGATGCTTTCACTATGTACGTGGTCCGATTGCTCGAGGGTGACACCGCCAGGAGGTTTTCAGATGAAGCCATGAACTTGATATCACGGTATGGGGCCTACTTCATCCAATTCAGGAAATTCTCATACATCAGGCTTGCTGGTTATGAGAGTACTCCTCTGCGGCTTCCCATGTTCTGCAATGACAAGATGGCCTTGATCGAAATATGCAGGCAACTGGACAAGTTGCACAGAACTTGCAGAGACAAGAAGATTTCTGGCTTGCACTTTCCCATCTCTCTGGGAAATTACACATGTAAAACAGCCCTGGATGCCCAGAATATAGAAAGAACTTTGGTCCCTATCACCGTGCATTTCTTCAAGCCAAGAACCTGCTTTGACTTGAAGAAGTTTATTGAACAGAATATCAAGATAGCCTATCACCATGTGGCAGAGGCAGAAGACTACTGGGCTGACTGTGCAGACGACTTTGAGGCCAGAAGAAGGCATTATGGCAGGTTCTCCTTACAATTGATTCAAGAACTTGGTCTGTACCAAGTTCCTGAAGGTCTCGAAGATGATAATTCTGAGCTATACTCATATGAGTATGAAAATGTGATCAAGCACACCCCTTTGGAGGACCTGGATTGGAACAGAAAAGAGAAGGATGATTTGACTGAAATCCTTGCTCCTGTCTTAGTCAGGACTAAGGTTTGGTTCAATAAGAAGGTCCGAGAATTCAGGAGGCACTCGGGAGAATCCTCCTCCAAGGATGAATCGACACCAATAAGAGAAGCACCAGTTCCAAGGTCCGAAACACCAAAGAAAACCCCTCCTGCCTCAGCAGCTCAGGGACCTGTGGAATCTACTCCTTCTCCATCCACTCAGGTATATAAGAAGAAGCTCAAGGAAGTAAAGAAGGAACCGGTGGAAAGAGATCTTCAGGAGAAACAGGCAGAATTGCCTATCGGACCAGAGAACATCATCATCCTCAGTGAAAGTGAAGAAAGTGAGAGGCCAACTCCTACAAATGTTCCTGAGGACCCAACAGATAAAGACAAGGAGGTCCGCACTTTGAACTTCCAGGTACTATTGATTCTTCTACTGCCATTGTCTCCAGTGCTCCTTCCACATCCCAGCTTGAGTCAACAGCTGCACAGACCCTGAGTGTCATGAGCTCCCTGTCTCTTGGTCCCCTTGCTTCGCCTGCAGATTCTTCTTCCTCTTTTGCATGGGTGCAACCCTTGGTTGACAAAAGGAAGAGAAAACCATCCTCCCAAAACTTGGGACCAAATTTTGATGCTGTTGCAGCCATGTTGGGCACCACGCCTTCCCGTGCCAAGAAAGCAAGAACCACCTCCAGAATAGTATCTGATACTCGAGGTCAGCAATTCCTGGAGATTGCCAAGCCTGCAATGGACAAATCAGAACAGGACTTGCAAGTATCTGACTTGGAGCTACTGAGAATCCCAATGGGAGAATCTACCCCTGAAGGCGAGATTCATAACCTCCAGGAAACAGTCACAAGAGTTATTGGGAGAGTGGAAAAAGGACAGCAAACTATCGAACAGCTGGAAGAGCAAGCCCGAGTTCTTACAGGTTTCATCAAGTCTCTTCTATCTAAAGACAAAGTTTTGGATCCCACTCCCTTGACTGCTCTACCTCCTCCTGTAACTCTAAGCCAAGATGAAGTGCAGGGTATTAAGGATATGCACAAGTATTCTGTCTATGGTAGAGCTATTGAAGCCATGGTAGATGACATGCTTGTTGCTTAGGCTAAACTTCATCGATGAAGCCTTTAAGCTACATGGAAAGGTAGATAATTTGCAATAGAAACTGTCCTCTACCATTGGGGTTATGGACAAAGAGCTTAAACTCTGGGGCAGTTGTATTGTAGACCTTCGCCTCATGGGACAGACAGATGAGAATATCTTACTGGCAAATAAGATTTTCGATGATGCCAAAGACAATCTATCAAAATCTTGGGTCTACAGCGTAGAGTGGAAAATCAGAGTCCTGGAAGAAGCTGTAGATGAAATGAAGAATAACTGGCAAAAGGGAGAAGCTTTCAAGACATTGGCAGCTGCGTTCAAAGATATGCATTGTCATCTTCAGGATGAAAACTCTGGCATTCCCTTGTCCTTACAAGAAATCAAAGCTCAGTTCAGAGCTTTTGTCAAAGATAATCTTTTCAAGGAGGACTCCATCTCTAAGGACAAGATAAAGGAAATTTGTTCTCTTCAGTCTGCCATTGAAGAAGCAAACAAAGACTATCATACTCACGTCGAGTTTGATAAAGAGATGGAGAAATGCCTGGGATTTTGGACTCAGTCTGCAACCAACACATCAGTCCCCCGTGGCAGAGATATAGCTGAGTCATTGAAGAAGTTCAGGCAGCGGATTCTGAAGACAGTGGGTCCCTCCCAGTAGCCGGCCACCTGTCTCCTTCTCCTTCCTTTCCTCTTCTTTCCTTTCTTTTCGTATTCTTTGTAATTAGTTAAGGTATTGCATTTGGCGGTACTTAACTATTCTTGGTTAAAAGAAACGGTTACAAAGAGTAACCGACTTGTAAGCTATATAATGGCCTTTCCACGCCATTTTTGAAGAGGAAGAACTTGGAATTTTTACTGAAAGTGTAAATAGATCTTAAAGAAATCAATACAAAAGGGCTTTTCATTCTTTGTCTATCTGATTCTTGTCATATCTGTGTTTTCCTTTAATATTGTGAAGATCATTTTTGTTCTTAACTCGTTTAGTCTCTCTGATTGCATACTGTTCAGTTTTGCAAGTACAGCGATCTTGTACAACCAAGAAGGAACTTTGTGTCCTTGATTTATAAATCTGAAGGAGGTTATTTATAGAACTTTGTGTCTTAAATTTAATCTCATGCAAATGATCTTGTCTTAAATCCTTTGAAGCTTCGCATACACGAAGAATTATTCTGCTATCTATAATTCTGAATGTTGCTATTCTGCTCATCTTCTTATTCCTTTTCCTCAGTCCTTGTGTAACTGATAATCCTTGTGGAAAACACTTTCGTAATATCCAAGTTCGACCATACCATGACGTTCTGTATATTTGTAAATAGGTTTGTTTCAGAATAAGGGAACCTCTCCCATTAAAGAGGAGGGACTTTTCGTCCCCTGTCTGTTGCTCTCTAAAAAGTCCTATTTGACGACCAACAGTTTTTGGCGACTCCGCTGGGGAAAATCGCATTCCAGTACTACAATTTTTGATCATCCTTTGATCTGGCGACTCCACGTTTCACTCGAGGGAGAAGGGCCCTTGGTATCGAAGATTCTCAGTTTCAGCTTTTGGAGCAACAGGGTTTTCCTTTCCCTTCAAATCGAAGAACTCGTTCGACGAGCACTCCGCCTGTTCGAGATAGAAGTCCTACACAGCCAGCTAGCCCTAATCTGCGAGCTCTGATCCTTGCTGGTGTTAAAGTTCCCCTTCAAGTCGTATTCCCGAGAAGAATGGCACAATTACCATGGGGTCAACGTGTCGGACCTCTGGCTCTTGCGCACCCTTTGCATGAGTTACCTCGAGGTAACCGAAAGAACTTCCCAAAATTTAAAGGAGATGGCAAAATTCACCCTGATGAACATATTGCAGCATTCATAGTTGCATGTGGGGTCTTGGGGGTTGAACATGAAGACGTCTCAGTAAGACTGTTCGTTGAGACGTTACAGGATAATGCTGCTGACTGGTTCTATCACCTTCCGGCTGGTGCCATCACCGACTGGACTACCATGAGAACTCAGTTCGAAAACCGTTTTAAGCCGGCAGAAGATGTGCATGCCCTGCTTGCCCAGATTTCTCAGATAAAGAAAGATCCATCAGAACCCATGAGAGAATTTGTGGCTCGGTTCAACAGATTGATCAACAAGATTCCTGCAAATACTCGACCGGTTGATCAAATTCAAAAATGTTTCTTTTTGAATGCCCAAACGCCTAAAGTCAGTTATGCTCTAAGAAGGGCTAATCTTGGAACGCTAGTTCTGGATCAAGAATTGGCTGTTAGTATCGAGGACGACCTGATCATGTCAGGGAAGTTGAAAAGAGATCCTCTTAAATCGAAATTTGCTGCTTCTTCCTCTTCCACCTCTGGACCCAATTCTGATCCATTAGTCCAGAAACTTGCAAATGATCTAGTGGCTATAAAGAAACAATTAGCCCAGCATGCACCATATGCAGATGTTCCGAGAAGAAATTTTCAACCCAGAAACCGTCTGCCAGCCCCCCACACCAGACTGGCACTTGAAGGACCTCCTGTCAAAGTTCCGGTGAATGCAACTTGTGAGGTTGAAGAACCAGAAGATGATAACGAAGTTTGTGAGGAGTTCCTGGAGCAATTCGATGATGAGGCAGAAGAACCCGAGGGATCTCGAGTCAATTTCTTTACCACTGAAGGCATTGATGATGCGGATGACTACGATGAAGTGGTAGCAGATATGAACAGCGAGTCCTTCGCTGTCATGACTCGGGAACAGACACATCAGAGGGAAAAGGTGACGCAACCCCTGAAGAAGTCCAAAGAGCAGCCTGCGACTATTCCTGTAATTGCCAGAAGAGGATCTCCTATTCCTACCTCATCTACACCAAAGGTAAGTACTGCCAATCCTGCCCCCAAAGTTGCTTCTTCTTCTTTTTCTCCTAGGGTTGATAAGCCTAAGATTCCAAATGATGACGGACCATCCACCTCTGGATCCTTTGATATTGTGGATCATCTAAAAAGGACCAAAGTTCAAATTTCAGAAGCTGAATATTACCAAACCCATCCTAAAGCTTTTGCCAAGATGATCCAATTTGTTAATTCCCATTCCAAGACCACCTCTAAAGGCCTTTTGCCCACACCTCCTTCTATACCACAGCCTAGTCTGGTAGCTGCTGTCACCTCGCCTGGAGACAAAATCAAGCCTTTTTATGTTACCCTCCTTATAGCGGGCCATAGGCTTAGTAACTGTGTCATAGATTCCGGAGCCTCTGATAATGTGATGCCCGCCAAAGTAGCTCATGCTTTAGGTCTGACCCTTACTCGTACTTATGGATCCTGCTACTCCATGGAAAGTAAGGAAGTGCCTTTAGTTGGAAGGATTAAAGATGCACAAGTGGCTTTTGCTGCTTTACCTGAAAAGAAAGTCTTGGCTACCATACTAGTAGCCGACATTCCTCCTTCCTATGGAATGTTGCTAAGCAGAAACTTCTGTAAAGATGTGGGTGGAGAGATTCAAATGGATTGGTCACACGCCCTCATACCTGTCAATGGACAAATGAAGAAGCTACTACCTGAGAAGCAGTCCGAGTATATTGTGCAAAAGACAGATGATCCCAAGGCACAAATACTCTATGAAGACAGAGGCCATGGTAATTACATGATTTTGTCCCCTGATGAAGTCCGACCCTGCAAAATATCACCTAAAGATCCTAATGGTGTCTGGATTTTAGAATTCGATGGCAGTTGTTCCTCGGCTGGCTCTGGAGCTGGTGTTCTGCTAATATCACCTGAAGGCTGCCTGCACCCCTTTTCATTTAAATTGCAGTTCGAGAACACTAACAACACAGCAGAGTATGAGGCTCTCATCCTTGGACTGCAAGTGGCCAAAGAACGAGGTGTTAAGAATCTTTTGGCTCGTGGTGATGCAGAGCTGATTGTGAAGCAAGTCAGAAGCCTGTTTCAGGTAAAGAACGGGAGGCTGAAGCATTATCGGAACCAAGTTTGGGATTCAATTGAATTCCTTGATGCCTTCTCCATTGAAGCGATGCCTAGAGAAAAGAACAGCAGAGCTGATTCACTGGCTGTCTCAGGGTCACTGTTGATTCCTCATCCTGAATTCTCTCAGGATAAGTTCACCATTGAAATGGTCCACCGACCTAGTGTCCCTGACAATACTAGTAACTGGCAAGTCTTCAACGACGACCAGCATTTGCTTTCCTTCCTGGAGCTCAAGGGCAATTTTGAACAACTGTATTTCGAAGGAAGTGACAACCTGCCTCGTGAGAGCGTGTCTTCTGACCAAGCCGTCACCCAAGGAGAAGAAACTGACCAGGAAGGGTGCATTAAGCTCAAAGGAAATAAGATTCCCAAAGGTTTGGTGAGTTTGGAGGAGTTGTTTGATAAACATGACAGATACGTGAGGTCTAAAGCTACCACTGGACCTCAGCAATCAGCCGAGTATGATAAGATTGATATTGGGAGTTCTGATGGCCCGAAGCTGGTAAATATCGGGAAGTGTTGCACATCAGATGAAAGGAGAAGAGCAATTGACCTTCTAAGGAAATATAAGGATGTGCTTGCTTATTCTTATGAAGATCTAAAAGCCTTCAAGCCAAAAGAAATGCAACACTCTATCCCTCTCAAGCCAGGAATCAAGCCTTTCAAGCGAAGGGGCGACAACCCAAAGATAGCTGACACCATATTTCAGGAGATTCGGAAACTGCTGAAGGCTAAGATCATCTTTCCCATTCACCATTCGACTTGGATTGCAAACATTGTACCTGTTAGGAAGAAGAATGGTGAGATCCGCATCTGTGTTGATTTCAGGAACCTGAATCAGGCCTCTCTGAAAGATAACTACCCTCTGCCTATGATGGATCAGATTTTGCAAGCGGTAACAGGCTCTGAGATGTTATCTATGCTTGATGGTTTTTCTGGATACAATCAGGTAGAGGTTGATACTGCTGATCAACATAAGACAGCCTTCACAACTCCTTGGGGTACCTTCGCCTACAAGAGAATGCCTTTTGGGCTGATTAATGCCGGTGCCACTTTCCAGAGAGCTATGGATCTGGCTTTCGGGAGCTTGAAAGGGAAATGTATTGTCATATACCTTGATGACCTGACAGTGTTTTCAAAGACAAGAGCAGATCATTTCGATCACCTGGAAACAGTTCTGCAGAGATGTAGAGAGCATGGAATCTCCCTGAACCCTAAAAAATCTGTCTTCTGTGTTACGGAGGGAAAGCTATTAGGACACATTGTCTCAAAGGACGGCATCAAAATTGATCCTGAACGAGTTCAAGCCATCCAACAGATTCCTCTCCCTACTAGTAAAAAAGGCGTGCATTCCTTTTTCGGTAAGATCAATTTTCTAAGAAGATTCATCCCTGATTTTGCTGAATTAACTTTGAATATTTCTCAGATGATGAAAGGAAAGCAAGCATTTGGTTGGTCTTCTGAAGGAAAGGAATCCTTTGAGGGTATCAAGAAAGCTATTGCTAAAACTCCAGTTTTGGCCTGCCCCGATTTCAGCAAGGATTTCATTATCTATTGCTACGCTACAGATAGTACTCTGGCTGCTGTCTTAACCCAAGAAGATTCTGATAAACATGAGCTACCCATTGCCTTCATGAGCTATATCCTGAAGAACCATGAGCTAAAGTACACCATGATGGAGAAGCATGCCTTTGCAGTAGTCAAAGCCGTCAAGCAGTTCCGTTTCTATATCCTCAACTCTCACTCTACGGTCTTTGGTCCCGTCCTGCATACGACTGTAAAGTCAATTCTCACGCAACAAGAATTTGGATCCAAGAGGGGAAACTGGGTGGCTAAGGTCCAGGAGTATGACCTTGATATCAAGCCAACCAAGCTGGTTCGGGGAAAAGGTCTTTGCGAGCTCATTCTTTGAAGGAGCCCAACATGAGTTCTTTGGAAGAGAAAGTTGACATCCCTACTGTTCTATTCCTTAGTTCGGTCGATGAATGGTATGCTGACATCACCTATTTTCTTACCTATGGGGAATGCCCCTCTCATTTAACTGCCAAAGAAAAGAGGACTGTTAAATTGAGATCAGCGCAATATGTACTATGGGAGAATGCTTTGTTCAAGCGTGGCCTAGATGGGAGATTTCTGAAGTGTGTTGATAAGGAACAACAGAGAAAGTTACTCTCAGCTTTTCATGATCAAGCATGTGGAGGGCACTATTCATCAACAGTCACAGCTCACAAGATACTCCGGGGAGGATATTACAGCCTTCCTTGTTCGTAGATACGTCCAAGTGGGTGGATAAATGCGAGGCCTGCGACCTTTGTGGGAAGACCCAAATCGCCGCTTTGCTTTGCTCTCAAGCCAGTTGTGATTGAGGAACCATTCCAGCAATGGGGTCTAGACTTCATTGGTACATCGAATCCTCGCTTCTAGTGCGGGCCACACGCATGTGCTAATCAAGCTACGACTACTTCACCAAATGGGTAGAGGCTATTCCAGGTCAAGAGCACCACTTCAAGTAGTATGTGCAACTTCATCAAAGAGAACATCTTGGTTAGGTATGGTGTACCCAACAAGATTATGAACAGAGATAATGCTTCAACTTCTCCTCAAATGAGATAATGGATTTCTGCTACGGTATGGCATCTCTCTCGCTCATTCTTGATTATTATCCCCAGGGGAATGGACAAGCAGAATCCACCAACAAAAATCTGGTGACTATCATAAGGAAGTTGGTCAATGAGTCTCAGAGAAACTGGCATAAGAAGCTTTATGATGCTCTTTGGGCAGACAGGATCACACCTAAAAGAGCCATTGGAATGTCCCCATTTCAAGTAGTGTATGGAGTAGAGGCTCAATTGCCAGTGACAGTGGAACTGCCAGCCTTGCACCTGATGAAGGCCATTGAAGACACTAGTTTCAATGATGCTCTGGACAAAAGGATCATGTACCTGCACAAACTGAACGAGGATAGATTGGAGGTTGCTGACAGAATATCTGCCCACCAGCAGAAGGTGAAGGTTCTGTTCGATAAGAAAGCTAGGTCCAGAGAGTTCCAAGTTGGTGATACTGTGCTGTTATGGGACAAAAGACATGAACCTCGTGGCAGCCATGGAAAATTTGATTCTCTGTGGCTTGGACCTTTCAAGATAAGACACTTTGCTGGTAAGGACTCTTTCTATCTTGATTACATGGATGGTTCCCCCCTCCCACTTCCTTATAGTGGGCAGTATTTGAAGTTGTTCAGATCCTAGGTGACTAGGGAGTCCCTTTGTATATTATGTACAAAGTGTTTTTCTTTTCCCTTTCGGTGTGTTTCCCTTACATTGTGTGTGTTGCCATCTGTATTGGTTTGTTTTTGACTCCTTTGCCCAATGGATAAGGCAATCGTCCGCTTCACCGAGTTATCTAAGTTCTTGCCTTGTCTCATTCTATGAATTTACACCAAGTCATCCCCAAGGAGCCACTGTTGTCTACTCAAATTCCCCTCCCAACAAGAGCAAATTTCAAAATTTTGAGTCTTAAGTGCTTTTCTCTGAGGTACCTAAGTCATAAAATTGAAGAAATCCAAGTATTGGGCCTTTCTCATGTATTTCGGGCTGCTTCGGACATTTTTGTCCCGACTGTCCCAAGTTCCAAAGTGCAAGTTGTTCCCCGATCGGCCGAAATCCCCGAAATTGTCCTATCTTCGGGCCCGTCGGAAGTTTTTGTTCCAAGTGTCCCGAAACTTTTGTGCAAATCATTTCATTTTCGGCCGAACCGCCCGAACCGCGTACTTCGCGCCTTTTTGTCCCAAATATCCCAAAGTCAAAAGTACGAGCTTTCTCTTTTTCGGCCGAAGCTTCCTAGTCGAGTACTTCAAAATTCTTTGTCCCAAACCGAAAAAATGCGCCCCGCTTCATTTTCGGCCGAACCGGTCAAACCGCGTACTCCGGAACTTTCTGTCCCAAAAGTCCCAAGTCCAAACGGGCCCGCTGTTCCAATTTCGGTCGAAATGCCCGAACCGCGTACCTCGCGCATTTTCGTCCCAATTGTTCCAAAAGGCTTTTTGTGCATTTTCTCTTCATTTCGCCCGAGCCGCGTGTTTCGCGCATTCGCGTCTCACTTGTCCCAAGCGTGCCTAGTGTCATCCATACTTAGACGCTTTTCAAATTGGTGGTTGCGTAATTAAATGCGCATTGAATTCACTCCGCTCCCCAAACGGCTATATAATGAACATTTCCCCTTTGCATTTTCTCACATCTTCCTTGTTATCCTTTGCTCAAACCCTTGCTTGCCACAACTTGCGCACGTTCTTTCCGCTTACGTAATTCCATTCCAAGCCTAGTTTGCAACCTTGTTCCCCCGAAACTATCAACATGAAGATCAAATTTCAAGGACAAGAATGCATTTCTCCACTCGAGTCTGCTTTGTAAGCAACATTGGAGATAGCGAGGCCCGACATCTCGATTTCAGCGATTTTTGGGCAAGGATGGAAGATGCAAATCCTCACCAATGGCTCGAGACAATTCATGACGGGGTTTGGCGTCGTTTGGAGGATTCCCACTTTCGATGCAGGTGTCTTGTCAAGTGCTTGCATGCGGAGCTCACTTCGACCCCGATTCGAGCGAATTGACAAACGTACACGGGGAGCTCATTGCTAAGCTGGACGCCGCCGCCATTGCTGCCGCTCTGAAGATCCCGGAATTGGACAATTCCATAGTTGTTTCCCAAGCCCAAGCGCAAGCCATGTTCGATCAAGACAGTGATAAGTACAGAGCACGAGTGGCGAAGTCCTGGCTAAAAAACCCTAGGAAGGGAGCTTCCCGCCTCACCAAAACCCTCATCCGAGCAGACTTCAACGAAGAACTGTCAGATTTCATAATACTGCTGGCTCGGGTCATGGGTTTGCCTTCCACCGAGTTCCATTTCTGGATGTGCCCGCTCATCGCATGGTGTGCGAGGGTACACAAAATATCAATTGGGCTGAGATCATCAGCATGAATCTGACGGAGCAGCTATCCAACGTGCTGCAAACAAAGAAGTTTTTCATGACTTCATATCTGATGTATACTCTAGCAGCATCAAGGCAATGGTTTGGATTCTCATATATAGACGCCCACAAAGGCAACCCAGTGTATGCCTATTGCCCGCAGTTTACCTTGGAGACCAGCAACCGCAATTTCAGAAGGGTTAATGATGCTTTCACTATGTACGTGGTCCGATTGCTCGAGGGTGACACCGCCAGGAGGTTTTCAGATGAAGCCATGAACTTGATATCACGGTATGGGGCCTACTTCATCCAATTCAGGAAATTCTCATACATCAGGCTTGCTGGTTATGAGAGTACTCCTCTGCGGCTTCCCATGTTCTGCAATGACAAGATGGCCTTGATCGAAATATGCAGGCAACTGGACAAGTTGCACAGAACTTGCAGAGACAAGAAGATTTCTGGCTTGCACTTTCCCATCTCTCTGGGAAATTACACATGTAAAACAGCCCTGGATGCCCAGAATATAGAAAGAACTTTGGTCCCTATCACCGTGCATTTCTTCAAGCCAAGAACCTGCTTTGACTTGAAGAAGTTTATTGAACAGAATATCAAGATAGCCTATCACCATGTGGCAGAGGCAGAAGACTACTGGGCTGACTGTGCAGATGACTTTGAGGCCAGAAGAAGGCATTATGGCAGGTTCTCCTTACAATTGATTCAAGAACTTGGTCTGTACCAAGTTCCTGAAGGTCTCGAAGATGATAATTCTGAGCTATACTCATATGAGTATGAAAATGTGATCAAGCACACCCCTTTGGAGGACCTGGATTGGAACAGAAAAGAGAAGGATGATTTGACTGAAATCCTTGCTCTGTCTTAGTCAGGACTAAGGTTTGGTTCAATAAGAAGGTCCGAGAATTCAGGAGGCACTCGGGAGAATCCTCCTCCAAGGATGAATCGACACCAATAAGAGAAGCACCAGTTCCAAGGTCCGAAACACCAAAGAAAACCCCTCCTGCCTCAGCAGCTCAGGGACCTGTGGAATCTACTCCTTCTCCATCCACTCAGGTATATAAGAAGAAGCTCAAGGAAGTAAAGAAGGAACCGGTGGAAAGAGATCTTCAGGAGAAACAGGCAGAATTGCCTATCGGACCAGAGAACATCATCATCCTCAGTGAAAGTGAAGAAAGTGAGAGGCCAACTCCTACAAATGTTCCTGAGGACCCAACAGATAAAGACAAGGAGGTCCAGAGCACTGAACTTCCAGGTACTATTGATTCTTCTACTGCCATTGTCTCCAGTGCTCCTTCCACATCCCAGCTTGAGTCAACAGCTGCACAGACCCTGAGTGTCATGAGCTCCCTGTCTCTTGGTCCCCTTGCTTCGCCTGCAGATTCTTCTTCCTCTTTTGCATGGGTGCAACCCTTGGTTGACAAAAGGAAGAGGAAACCATCCTCCCAAAACTTGGGACCAAATTTTGATGCTTTTGCAGCCATGTTGGGCACCACGCCTTCCCGTGCAAGAAAGCAAGAACCACCTCCAGAATAGTATCTGATACTCGAGGTCAGCAATTCCTGGAGATTGCCAAGCCTGCAATGGACAAATCAGAACAGGACTTGCAAGTATCTGACTTGGAGCTACTGAGAATCCCAATGGGAGAATCTACCCCTGAAGGCGAGATTCATAACCTCCAGGAAACAGTCACAAGAGTTATTGGGAGAGTGGAAAAAGGACAGCAAACTATCGAACAGCTGGAAGAGCAAGCCCGAGTTCTTACAGGTTTCATCAAGTCTCTTCTATCTAAAGACAAAGTTTTGGATCCTACTCCCTTGACTGCTCTACCTCCTCCTGTAACTCTAAGCCAAGATGAAGTGCAGGGTATTAAAGATATGCACAAGTATTCTGTCTATGGTAGAGCTATTGAAGCCATGGTAGATGACATGCTTGTTGCCGGGCTAAACTTCATCGATGAAGCCTTTAAGCTACATGGAAAGGTAGATAATTTGCAACAGAAACTGTCCTCTACCATTGGGGTTATGGACAAAGAGCTTAAACTCTGGGGCAGTTGTATTGTAGACCTTCGCCTCATGGGACAGACAGATGAGAATATCTTACTGGCAAATAAGATTTTCGATGATGCCAAAGACAATCTATCAAAATCTTGGGTCTACAGCGTAGAGTGGAAAATCAGAGTCCTGGAAGAAGCTGTAGATGAAATGAAGAATAACTGGCAAAAGGGAGAAGCTTTCAAGACATTGGCAGCTGCAGCGTTCAAAGATATGCATTGTCATCTTCAGGATGAAAACTCCGGCATTCCCTTGTCCTTACAAGAAATCAAAGCTCAGTTCAGAGCTTTTGTCAAAGATAATCTTTTCAAGGAGGACTCCATCTCTAAGGACAAGATAAAGGAAATTTGTTCTCTTCAGTCTGCCATTGAAGAAGCAAACAAAGACTATCATACTCACGTCGAGTTTGATAAAGAGATGGAGAAATGCCTGGGATTTTGGACTCAGTCTGCGACCAACACATCTGTTCCCCGTGGCAGAGATATAGCTGAGTCATTGAAGAAGTTCAGGCAGCGGATTCTGAAGACAGTGGGTCCCTCCCGAGGCCGCCACCGTCTCCTTCTCCTTCCTTTCCTCTTCTTTCCTTTCTTTTCGTATTCTTTGTAATTAGTTAAGGTATTGCATTTGGCGGTACTTAACTATTCTTGTTAAAAGAAACAGTTCTGAAGAGTAACCGACTTGTAAGCTATATAATGGCCTTTCCACGCCATTTTTGGAGGAGGAAGAACTTGGAATTTTTACTGAAAGTGTAAATAGATCTTAAAGAAATCAATACAAAAGGGCTTTTCATTCTTTGTCTATCTGATTCTTGTCATATCTGTGTTTTCCTTTAATATTGTGAAGATCATTTTTGTTCTTAACTCGTTTAGTCTCTCTGATTGCATACTGTTCAGTTTTGCAAGTACAGCGATCTTGTACAACCAAGAAGGAACTTTGTGTCCTTGATTTATAAATCTGAAGGAGGTTATTTATAGAACTTTGTGTCTTAAATTTAATCTCATGCAAATGATCTTGTCTTAAATCCTTTGAAGCTTCGCATACACGAAGAATTATTCTGCTATCTATAATTCTGAATGTTGCTATTCTGCTCATCTTCTTATTCCTTTTCCTCAGTCCTTGTGTAACTGATAATCCTTGTGGAAAACACTTTCGTAATATCCAAGTTCGACCATACCATGATGTTCTGTATATTTGTAAATAGGTTTGTTTCAGAATAAGGGAACCTCTCCCATTAAAGAGGAGGGACTTTTCGTCCCCTGTCTGTTGCTCTCTAAAAAGTCCTATTTGACGACCAACAGATTAAGAGCAGGACCCTCCGCAAGTTTCTACGTATGCACCTAAACAAAGGAATAAGGAACCAACCTTCAATCTAGAGAGATTTCCCATTTTGCAAGGTCCCATACCTTAGGAAAGTTCAATGTTATGCAATCACACCAAATGAGTCCACCTTAGAAAAGTAGATCTTTTAGAGCTCATTTAGGAGTGTTGTGATTTCGCACTAACAAGATGTTTAATGTCCTCGGCCTCTTTTTTGCATAGGCAACACATGTTTGGCATTATAAAACCTCTCTTAATCAGGTTGTCATTTGTGAGTATTCTACCTCTGAGGAAAAGCCAAAAGAAAAATTAATTTTAGGGGTTAATTCAGTCATCCAAATCCTGCTCCATTTGAAATCACTATGAGTGTTTTCAAAATAAGAATTATAACCAGATTTGACAGTGTATTCTCCATCACTTGAGTTGTTCTAGACAAGTTCATCCTTAGCTTCAATTTGATTCAGGGGTATGATGTCCAGTTGTTCCTGTAGGGAGGAGATTATGGGATTTAGATCAGTCCTTTCCACCATAAGTTGTTTCCATCTCTTCCTATTACCCTCCATTTCAATGTAATATTTGACTTTAGTTCCATAATTTTTCTCTAGAATGTCTTTGACTGCACCAAATCTGTCATTTAGGTTGAAATTAGACCAGTTATCACACCAAAAATTAATATCCCTGCCATTTCCCACTTTCCATTTACAACCTTGTTTGATGAAATTTCTGACTTGAATCAAGTTATTCCAGAAAATGGAACCATGAGGGAGTTTTCCATCATAAAGGAAAGAAATAGTTGTTTGTTGATCAAGATACTTAGCCTTAATTAAATCAATCCAAGGTTGTTCCTCCGAGAGCATTCTCCAACCCATTTTAGCAATTAAGGCCACATTCATTTTTCTAATATCCTTTATGCCAAGCCCACCAATTCTTTTAGGAGTACAAACTTGATCCCAAGCCACCAAGTGATATCTGAATTTTTCCTCCATTCCCTGCCATAAGAAGTGCTTTTGGATCCTTTCAATTTTGTCCCTAAAGACAGAGGGAATATTATAAAGAGACATAATATATATAGGAAGATTTTGAAGAGTGCTTTTAATTAGCAAACATTTTCCAGCACTAGATAGAATGGCCCCTTTCCATCCCACCATTTTCTTTTGAAATATTTCCAGTAGATCATTCCATACTTTGATAGAAACTTTTTTTGTACCAAGAGGGAGACCCAGATAAGTAGTGGGTAAGGAATTGATTTTACATCCCATGATTTTAGCAATTCTTTTTTGTCTGTCCATAGGAGTGTTGAAAAAGAAAATGGAACTCTTATCAAAGTTTATCTCTTTCCCAGAAGCAGCCTCATAGAGTTTTAGAATAGACTTAATAGCCTTAGCTTCAAGGATAGAGGCCATCAATAGAAGAATTGTGTCATCTCGCAAATTACTTGGTGTGAAGCTGTGTGGTGTGTAGAAGTAGGCTTAGTTCCTTTAAGAAGTCCTTCTTTAACTGCTTTGGCAATGGATCTGCTAAGGCTATCTCGCCATTAGAATGAAAATCAAAGGGGATATAGGGTCCCCCTGTCTTAAACCCCTACTGCTAGCAAAGAAACCCACCGGCTCACCATTCACCACCACAGAGAATCTAGCGGTAGAAATACAGGCCTTAATAATTCTTCTAAATTTATTATGGAAGCCAAATTTAGCCAAAACATTGTCAAGAAAATACCAAGAGACTTTGTCAAAATATTTATTCATATCAAGTTTCATGACCATGCTTGATTTTTTATTATTATCCATAGAATGAATGACCTCATGCACCATGCTTGTTCCATGACCATGTTTGTTCCTTGTTAGATTAACTACATTTATCCCACATTTTTATTTAATCATTTTGGTAAACCTAAACTTGATTTGCATGCTTAGGATCCTCACTTTTTCCCTCTATCATGGGTCAAGTTTCTTTATCTGATTTACTTAAGAGATATCCCATTGCCAGGATGCTTTGCAAAAATCCCTAGACACCTTGTATCTTGAGGACAATATACTTTGCACTGAAATAAGTCCTATGTTCAATCATTTATCTGATGACCCTAGTCCTTGTGATCCTCCATCTAATCAACCCCTATTGGACTCAATTCAAGCTTTACATTCTTTGTTTCAAGATAAGTTTATGGCTATGGAATCCACGATTACATCTCTCAAATCTGAAATTCAACAACTTAAGGATGATTCTCAAGCACATGTTTTTTCTCCTTCTCCATCTCATTTTCAATCTATGTCTACTACATGTCATATAGCTAAACCTCAGGTCATGCCATTTCATGAGCCTCTCATATTGGAGCATAATACTAAGCCACATGACATACTAAAATACTTAGTCGTCAATTGATCAATTTTCGCCTACTGCGTTGTTATCCTCCTTATTGGATTGCAAAATATCATGGTTGTCCATAGTTACACTATCATAGAATCAATGGACACAATAACATTGATCCACATTTTACAATGAAGACTCAAACACCTTGAGTGTCAAGGATTTATCTCATTCATTGCACAACATTTTGTTACATGCCCATCTATAAATGTTACATCAGCATGATCTCATAAATTTTCTCCTTATTTGGTTAGTCATGAGCCACCTAAGCAACCACTTATGACATCACCAACTCAACTTGATCAACCACCTATCAAAACTAGTTCACCACCTCCTCCTACTAAGTCATATATAGTATTACCCAATCAACTTAAACAACCTCGCTTTAAAACTCAGTGCAACTTGGCCTCCTCTCAATTATAAGCTCTAACCAATTACTTTCATCAAAATAACTAATCCTCCTACTAGTGGCCATGAAATATTGTAAATTCCACAACAATCACATATTTTTTTACTTTTCCCCGACCATGCTTTCACCACAAAACACAAACTTTGTCTTTGGTAGATGGCTCTAATCACTCTACCCTCCCGATTACACACTCATATTATTATGGTTCTTATATGACTGCTGAGGGTTCTCTTACTATTAAAAACCTCGCTTCATCTTACACTCACATAATGTTGGCGAGAAAATTTTTTGGGGACAAATTGGTGGTTATCTTGCCAACACTCTGGGAGTCTAAGTCCCTCTACTTAACCAGTGCAACTTCCATATGTGCATGCACGAGTAAAAATGAGTTTTCTCTTGGTGGCCTTTTGGCCAAGGATCCAACAAGGGCACTCCACTGACCTATGCAAAAGCTTGCACATACCTGCAAGAGAGGAATTTTCTAGGAGAGCGGGAAAGGGAGTGAGAAAGTAAGAAAAGAGAAACTAATGTTGCAAGTAGAAAATCAGAGACTTGCATACATCAGCCAGAAACTTCATTACATGCACTTGAATTTGGAAGAAAAAAAATATGTGTAACAACAACAAGACCAAATAGAGTTTAATGAACACAAAGTACCACTAAACCCCTCAGTCAAAAAAGGCTAAAATTCCTTCTTCCTTTATTGAAGCTCAAGCAGAAATTGTACATATCATAGAAATGGAAGACATTTTGAGTAGGGAAAATAGAAGAAATTTTCTATCTCTTTTCTCTCTTCACAAGGATATCTCTCTCATGAATTCACAAAAAACAACTCCAATATCTAAGAAGTTTCAAAAGTTGTCTAAGAAGAAGCTCAAATGAGGAGCTAGTTACAATTTATAGAAGAGAGTGCAACTCTTCATCTTCTCAGTGACTTTTCAAATACTTTAAATTGACTTTAGACTGTTCATATTCCACTTAAATATTTAAGTCCCTTTTATAAAATCAAGGCAACTTAAAGTTTACATTATGTTTCTAAAGTCACTTAAAGTTATATTAAAAAGTGTAAACCTCAACGCAAAAATATAACATTAATGAGAGAGAGCGTTGGGTGAGAAGAGAAGAGAGAGAAAGAAGAGGAAGAAGAAGAAAGAAGAAGAATCATGCGGAAGAATGAGCTGCTGCAGTGGATTTGATCTCACTTCCTGACTGGTCTCCACTTCGCGCTCCTGAGAAGGCCTTTATTCTTCCAAGCTCTTTGCTAAAATGAGTGGCTATAGGTTCCACCTTTTTCAGCATGAGGAATGCAAACAAACTCAAGGTATTTGTCCATCCATCGGCTACACTATTGATGTCTCTACACTTCCCGAACCATGATGCATGTTTCTCTGCGATAAGTGCAATAGAGGCCCGAATCTCTGAGAGGAAGTCGAGGGTATCCTTGGTGAAGGATGATGGGTTTCCTACCTCTTTCTTGACATACTCATCAAATGTACCAATCAATTCATCGGTAGTTATATCTTCACCCATTGTAGGTACTCCAAGCTTCTGAGTTTTCTAATTTATACTATCCTGTAATTTGTATGCTTGTTCCTCTTTCTCCTCCAGCTTTGTGATGGATCGATTATTTCCTCAAACCTGATTACCAAGGCCCTCACCCATACATGTGACAAGTCTTCTAAGGGATTTTCAAAAATATTCATGTCGATCAACTCTTGGCGATGAGTGCTACTCATTTCATCTATTATTGGGCCCAAAGGTTCCCAATAGTCTCTTTCTTTCTCCAAGTCCTCCTTGAGTTCCCATGTCCTATTTGTTGTTGCACACACATGTAAGTGAAGAGTTTGACCACTTATTGGAGCACTGACTTCCCTTTTTCATAAATTGAGTTGATCCATTCATTATTCGCTCACCCCTGCATTGTGAACTCATGTGTCTTCCTGATGGATTCTAGGCTTGAAGCTACTATGGGTGCAACTTCCTTAGTGGGAATTGTCATGGCATTATGATCAACTAGATTTTGCACATAGAATGACAGAGATTGACACCTTCTCTTTTAGTTCATCAATATTTTCTTATACTCCTTATTCCTTTCCATCATACGAGTAGAAGATTGTTGATACATGTGCAAATCCCTTCATGAGTTTCTGGTCCCAGTTGAATTGTGCTCATTTCATAGTCATTCGACGTCATCTCATCCATTGGCTTGATTAATTTGGGCCAAGCTACTTCAATGTATTGATTACACATTTCCCCACTATAGAACCATGAGGCTGTATGTGTGAGATTCCTTGATATTTTCTATTTGTCCAATGAGACAATTATTGATAGATCGGGGCGAGCACTTGCTTTGCACATAGTGCGGGTATCGGGACAGTTGTTTCTTGCATCCAAGAGAACATCTCATCGAAATCTAACTTTCAATGATAGGTGCACCAATCAATCCTTTTCTATAGGAGGAGGAAAATCTTGAATGAGAGAAGTATGGGTATCAACATGAGGTGATACTTCCTATGTTGGCTCAAAGAATGTGTCTCAAACCATGTGTTCTTCATCCACCTGAGCCTTGGCTACTATATTTTCTTCTTACATTTCTGTGATCAAGTCTTCCTCTTGCAGTGATGCGAAGGAGTCTTCTTCCACTCTGGCTTTCTTTGGTTTCCTCTCGCGAGGAGAAGCTTCTAGTTTTGTGGCCTTCCTTTTCAACTTTCTCTGAAGTGTTTAGAACTGGAATCTACCTCTATAACTTTTGAAGAAGACTGATGTGAGGCTTGCTTCTAACTTGAGGCATTCCTCATGACTGGATGGTCATGGCTCTCTTCTTTTGAAACCAATTTCTCATTCTCCTTACCACCTTCTCGGTCCACTCCAATATATCCCCTAATTCACGAACATACCAATTGATTGGAGGTAAAGGGGAAATCTTGATTGCCACATACTCAGGATCATACCTTTCTGTCCCATCATCATGCAAGATGTCTTCATACCATGAGAACTTAAATTTCTTCATCTCGCTGATTGTCATCCTCATATGGTCCTTTTCACATACTTCAAACTCATCAACACAGTTGGCCTAGTAGTCCTCGACTTGTGGCTCATGTTGCAATTTGGGGATGAAGAAAGAGTCAAGATCTTCTTAGATGTCAAAATTAGGTTTGGAAATGTATGAATGCAAAGTCAAATGAGTGAAAGCGACCTCCAGATGAGATGTGTCATTTGAGCTCTTGCACGTGAATACCCCGAGAGATATAGGGAATGAAATCAACTTCTTCCTCTTACTCCTAAGCTTGTGATTCACTTGGATGACCTATCTGCAGAGCTCGAACAATACAATTTGGTCACTAAGGTACTTAGGCAGCCTTAGTGGTGCTTGGTCGAAGCCAACAACTCAAAATAGGAGAATGTTAGGAATTGTATGAAAAAGGAGCCATACTTCCTGATCAAGGACGCCACTTGTGACAACATCCTAGCTTCCATATCTCCTTCTAAGCTCTAGACTACGTACATGGTGAATGCATCGTTCATGCGAGAAAATGCCTATGGCTTTCCTCCATCACTAGCTGTGGAAGTTTCTCAAAAACATGCACCTTAGCAGCAATGTTTTCACGTGAGATCCAATCCTTGAATGATCTTGAGCTAGCAAGGAGATAGACCAAGTAAGAAGTCATGTGGAACTTATTTATCATGGGTACTTGGAGTAGTTGCAAATGGATATTATCATTGATGATCTGCCCCCAGTCAATCCTCTACTTTCCTTCTATCACCGTCAAGATGAAAAGGCCCATCCAGTCTTGAAAGTCCCTTGTGTTCACTTCACCCATAACCCTACTGAGGAGAGTGATGGCATCTGAGTATCCTTCTCAAAATTCACACCTTGGAAGGTTCTTGGGAATTCTTGAGGGTTTCCTCCATGTTTTCAACCATGAACCAAGCACAACCCCTTGCATGTATGCATCCATCATTTCCCAGTCGTGTAAGGCCCTATCCTTTGAGATGACAACCATGTTGGGTGATGTTGGTATCTACGTAGAGAAAAGTGAAATGGTTCTAGGGCTGATGACTACCATCATTGTACCATTGTTAGCTCGGATGGTTCATGTTTCGGGCTCATAATGTTGAGAGTAGGCTAGGACCAACTCAAGACTTTGCACAAAGACTAGGTGTCCCACGTGCAGTAAACAAACCACTTGTGAATATTTGATCTTCAATCTTCTTTCGATCCTTGATGTCATGCGAGTTTTGAGGTCATTCAGGTCCATGTACAAGACATCATTGTCTTCTATCTCATATTCACATGAAAGGTTTGTGTTGGATTTTGTCCCATCCATTTCTACTTCATGTTTTCCCTTAGAAAAAGCAACTTACTATTTTTAGTAAGTACGAAAAAGCAACTCCCTTGATCCTCCGCTGAGTGTTGTGACCTTGATTCCCCTTTCTCCCTACATTCCTCGCTCCTTCTAGATCAACTTTCTATTTTTAGCAGGTGCTCGTGAGACCACTTACTATTTTTAGTAAGTGACAAAATTGGACCAAATGCCCATTCTGATGATTTCTCAACTGTTATGCATCTTCAATGTCTCTGTCTCCTTCGCAGTTCTTCTATTGATGGATTTCCCAAAATAGCAATTTCCTATGCGGAAGACCTATTTTTTAGAAAGTGGGCTTCTGGAGGTCGGATTGACGTGCAAAAAAATTTTCTGATATGGGTTTTTTCCCAATATCTCCCCTCTAAATTTTAGTCTCTACCCGCTCAATCATCCAGAGATTTTAAACTTTCAAATTTTAGACCTAGCAGTGCTTCTGGATGTGGCAACCATTAATGGACCTCAAAATTGTAGGTCTGGTTTTCTCCTCCATTTGAAAAAAATTACATATCTGATATGGGTTTTTCCTTCCGGTGCTTCATGCGAAATTTTACTTCAATCGACAACCGGTTTGACGGAAATCCAATTTTTTCTTTGTTTAGCCAGAAATGAGATTTCTTCATTGTGAATGCTTCTATTGCATGAGAGGAGAGTTTGAAGGTATGTTTTTATGGTCTTGGATAGAGGAAAAAATAGAAAAAAAAATGGTTCATTTATTCGTGTGCTGGTTTGCAAGATTTTTTCGAATCTCTGTTTCATGGCAACAAGATTTCCATTGTCTTCTTCCCTTCGTTCTTCATTTCTCCTTCTTATCTTGATGAAAAATCCTTCTAAGACCTGCAAATAACCATGGGAAAGAGTGTTTCAGTGCTTGGGTTGAGCTGGTCTGAGTATTTTCAATGGAGGAGTGATGGTAGAATATTGCAGAGGAAGTATGGAGGGATGGTAAGGAAGTGTAAGAAGCGAAGCAGGAAACATTAGATATTTAAAGATTTAAAAAATGTTGAGAGAGAGAGATGGGCACATTTTCATGTCCCTGACATCCCTCACCTCATAATGGATGTGAGGGACATCAATTTCCATGGTGGTCAAGGAGACGACACGTGGCGTTGATCCAACGACAGGGAGTGAGTGCTCCAAAAATCAGCTTTAAAGCACTAAGGGGTTGGAAGCGGGTCACGTGGGTGACCAGAAGTATCTCCTAAGGGGTTGGGTGTATTTTTAAAGGTATGATGTCCTTGACATGTGAGGGACATCAAATTCCATGGTGGTCTGAGCCGACTTGACATGGCATTGATTCGACGACAGGGAATTTGAGCTCCAAACTGCACCTAGGGGATGAACTGACAATGTTGATGGTCGTATGGGGTTCTAGAGGTCACATGGGGGTTGGGTGCATTTTTCCAATGTTGATGTACCTAACCCTTAGGGATGTCGAGGACATAAAATCCTTCCTGCTGAGCTCTGAAGCTAACATGTGTCCTCCCAAAAATTGGCTAAGTCCTGAACTTGCTCCAAGAGGACAACTTGCGACGAGGATAACTTGAGCTCTTGATGGATGTTTTTGGAAAAAAATTATATGATCCTGACTGGAAATGGAATTTTGAATCCAATGGTGGGGGTATCATGTCTTGATTCTTCCATTGATCCATGAAAAATTAGATTTTTTATTTGGTACTCCACATGTGCCTAAGAAATACTTGTTGCAGACCTCATGCGCCAAAGTGTTGTGAAAAAATTGATTTCACCATAATGTTGGGCTTGGAATAATATTTCCTGAGATGTTTATTTTTACTCCTAACTCCATCCTGAGATCCTCAAATCACCTTCGGAAGTTCAATGAGTTGTTTTGGCTTGTGCACGACCGGAGCTTGTAGAACCCTAACTTTGGTGAAATTGCCCCAAATTCTCTTAATCTTTCCAAAATCACTTCCATGATGTCCCAAGACCTTTGAATCATATCTACATATTTTTGTCTCTTCCTCTCCATTTCATGTGTTTTCTCAACCCTAGGAAGGCTCGATAACCCTTCCCACATAGACCTTCCTAAACTCACCTTTCTTGGAAACTTTTAATGAATGACTTTCCTAAAATCACCTAGGGGATGAGATTAAATTAATCGGGAGGTCACTTGGATGAATGGATAGACCCAAGGTGTATTAGAATGATAGGATTTGAAAAAATTAACACTTTTGGGTATAGTTATCATGCTCGAAAAATGTTAATTTCCTTCTTGCATATTTGTATGACAATAATTGGCTCTAGCTTGGGGACATGACATGGACTAAGTGTAGCAAAGACATGACATGGGAATCTAGAATCTCAATTTTAGACCATATGATCCGTTGACTAGTGCCTTATCCATTGGGCCTTGTAGAGTCATGTATAATTTACAAGAGAGAAGGATAATGAAGAAGGAAACACACACACACAAAACAATGGAAAGGAAACACACAACAAACAACAAGGTGGGAAACACATGAAACACAACATAAAGGGAAACACACTAGAAATCACCTATGGTACAAGGTGGGGGACAACCCACTTTCACTGATGATACAATTTTAGGTATTTCCCATTGTGAGGCAATTCCAGTGGTGTTCCATCCAAATATGAGAGTAGGAAAAATTCTCACCCCAAGCTTCTTGAACTGGAATGGGCTGAGCCATAATGAATCAAAATTTCCATGGCTTCCTTTTTGGTTCCCTTCTCTTGTCCCATAGCAGACAAAGTCTCCAACTTTGAATTCTCTTGCTTTGGCCTTCTTGTCAAAAGCCTTTTTATTTTCAATTGGTGCTCTTTAATACGGTCCACCACTCGAGTCTATTTTCTTCTAGCTTCTCAAGAAAGAGGATCCTCTTGTCAATGGAATCCTTGTATTTTCCATCTTCTATTCCTTATAGCAACTTGAGAGATGACATCTCAATCGTGATGGGAATTTCTGCTTTGACTTTATACAGTAGAGTTGGAATGGTGACATACCTATTTCCTTTTTGGGTGTGATCCTGTCCACCCACAATGCATCATACAACATTTTGTGCCAATTCCTTTGGTTTTCATCTATGATTTTACATAGAATGGTCACAATGTTCTTGTTTCTTGATTGACCTATCCATTCCCATGTGGATAGTAGTCTAATGAATGAGATAAGGAGATTTTGTAGCCATAGAAAAACTCAGTCAACTCCCTTGAAGAGAAATAGGTAGCGTTATCTGCTACAATTTTCTGTGGCACTCCAAAATGTACTATGATATTCTCCTTGATGAAGCTGCATACTTTTTCGGTGTTGGCTTGCTTGCGTAATGGCTTCCACCAATTTTTTGAAGTAGTATGTTGTGGTGAGCATATAGGTTTTCCTTGTGCTTGAGTGAGGATTTAGAACATTGATGAAATATAGTCCCCACTTTGTTGGAATGGTTCTTTAATAACAACCGGGCTGGGAGGCATTGCAGCAAGTTGTTGTCTCCTAATGAATTGTTTGCATGCTTCACATTTGGAAAGCCATTCCTGAGTATTTGCAAATATGGTGGGCCAAAAGAACCTTCCTCGAGAGATCTTGTGTGCAATGACCATCGCCGAAAAATTTCCACCACATGTTGTGTCATGGTATGCTTTAAGAAACTTTTCTTGTTTCTCTTTATCTACGTACTTGAGGAAAAATCCATCTAGACCTCTCTTGTAAAGTGTGTGATTCTAGATTACAAAATTTGTTGCCTTCATCTTGAGTGTTCTCCTTTTCTTGTAATCAAGATGAAGAGGGAATTCTCCATAAGTTAATTAATAGAAAATATCAGCATACCACTCATCAGTAGTGGTTACAAAGAGAACCTATGGATTATTTTCAGAACAAGTTGGGAAAACAAAATTTTCTTCACCGTGTTGAGATTTGAGTGTTTCATCTTCAACAATCAACCTACACAAACCATTTCCCCTTACTATGTTGGAGGGTCAAATCTCCAAGTCATATTCTTGAGTCTTTGCAATCCAATTTCTTTTTTAGCTCCAGGATCATGTTGTGTCAAGATGGACTTGATTGCACTTTTCAGAGACCATCACCACCGTATGAGAGTTGAGGATGTAAAACCTGAAATTTTTTACAACCTTGACCACTACATAAGCATGATTCTCCAATTAGTTATATTTTAGTTCATGCTTTTTCAATGGACAACTCATGAAATTAATAGGTGCTTCCACACATTCATCATTTTTTTGAACAAGAATGGTAGAGAGGGTATGTTCTGATGCATAACAATACATGATGAATTCTTTGTTAAAATCTAGAGACACAATATTTAGAGCCTTAGAAATGGATTTTTTTATGGTTTTAAATGTTTCCTTCCCTTCATTGTTCCATTTGAAGTTTTCTTGTGGTTTCATCATGGTGGTGATGGGATTTTTCAATTCAACAAACTCATGAACAAAGTGACAAACAAAATTCACCTTTCCAAAGAAGGAATGAACTCCTTTCTTCTGCTAGTGGGAAAAGATAATGCTTGAATTGCTCATACTCTCTCAAGATGAATATGTGTTCCATG